>WOVY01004488.1:0-331272 GCA_013436015.1 Rhipicephalus annulatus
CGTACAATCGAACGCCTTGGTGACGTCACCGTGGCATCCTTCTCTTCTAGAGCAGACGACGCACGCCCCCCTCAAGGCACAATTGAACGCTCGTGACGTCACGACCGCGGCGTGCTTCTCCAGCGCCACCTCGTGGATGAAAGTCAGAAAAAGCGCGCGGCGACGACGAATGGAACGCGTCCTGGCGCTCCGCGGAAGGCGGAAGGCCGTTCCGGCAGCCATGGCGTCGAGACGCTAGACGCTCTGGAACTCCGGCGGATTTTTTCGCGCGTTCCCGGCGCTCTGAGCCGCAGCGGACGATGGAGCTTGGCTGGGTGTGCGCCAGCACCGACCGGGAAATAGGTGAGTTTCCGTTGTCTTCCATCTTGCTCGTTCATCAGTTAAGGGGTGATAGGGAGGACGGGAAATATAATATTAAAGAGAGGAAAGGTTCCTCTTTTCCCTCTCTACCTACCCGTGAGCCATTAGTGCGCTAGATATCGTGGGCTCTCCCGAAGCCACGATTTCGGAAATCACCTGCAGCGGCCTACACGTAAAGAATAGCAAGCTGGTTAAGCAGTGAAAAATTAATGAACAACGTGCGAGAGAAGTGAGGGGTATTGGTCCAAGAGCCTCAGGTTTGACGGGGATGAGGGGGTGGTTTTCCCCGCTACGCCTGCGTGCTTGCGTTCGTGCTTTTTGCACTCTAGGAGAAGAAGGCGTGGGTACCGTAAGGCCTGAGGTGATGTGTTGCACACCAAACCCGTGTTTCAGGAGCGGGTCGCATGGACCAGTTTTTTTTTTATTGGCACGTACCCCCTCCACTATCCCTTTTTTTAGTTTACGGTGCTACAGTTAGCGGTAGCACCTTCGCGTGCTCCTTGGAGCTTCGAGGCTCGCTTGAATCGACAACACGCCTCCTGAAACGGAGTTGAAACGCTGCTGCGGGCTCGCAAGATGGACGAACTGCGTTTTCGGATCGCCTTGCTTGCAAAGCAATCGCTGTGACTTTCCGCGGCGTGAAATGTGGGATTTCTGCGTTACCTCTCGACCTCTCGCAAACTCCGTCTTGTGGTGACTAAAATGCTTCAGCAAAAGTGCAGAGCACGCATCGATGAAAAATTGAAGTTACGGGCACTAGATGATTTGCAATCTTCGGAAGAATGGACTCCGCATTTGAAGAACGTCAGTGAAAATCAAGTACTCTAGACTTTTCGCTTCTTTTCTCCCAAGAAGCATTGACCTCTAATTTCACTCCTTCGTGGTTTTGATTGAGACATTCACTGGGTGGAAGAACATTGACGCATTCACTACAGCATCACACTTTCGTTTCTTCTGTGCATACCATGATCGCGGTTAACTTTTCTGCTTTCGCTTTCATTTCTTGCCGTTTCCGGCCCAGCTTCTTCCTGGGCATTTCTATGGTGATTCTATTTTCTTTGTGGGTTAACACGAAGTATATTTCACAAACACGAACATACTACCATAATATTCCGTGCTTGAAATTAGCGCTCGTCTGTTGTTGCCTATTTTCTTTGTTTCGTGCTTCAAAGTTAGGTACTGAATCGCCACACTTTCTGTTCTTTTAACCATATTTATTTGCAGGTCATCTCAATTTTTTTCTGTGTCTTATAACTTGGCTTTGAAGTGAGCCAACTACCTTTACAATATTTTTTAGACATCGAGCGTTTTTGCTATGGCCGAGCTCACGATCGAAGTAACGTATTGTGAACAAAAAAAAATCGCACAAGCACTGACACAAACACACACAAACCCAAGATATACGATTGCATATTCGCTAGGTTGACCTAACTACGTCGAAACCGGCCGGCGCGAAGCGCATCAAGCACACGCCTGTCGCGATGACCGAGTGCGAATGAAATCCGGGAAGAAGAAATAAAAAGAACATCCTGATGAGTGAGGAAGGTGGGAGAGGGTTAATTGGCCTGTAGCGAGGGGCGTTGCAGAGGAAAAAAAAGATTAATGTAACTCCCACCTTACGATCTTGTCTAACACTGCCGAAGCGATACGGGGACCGTGTTTTTTTTCGTTCTTTTTTTAACCTTGCGATAAGAAAGGCTCTCGCTCATTTTCGACGCTTTCATGCCCGTTGTTCATACTCATAATGTCTTCTTTTGTACATTTTTTTCTCGTCACCGCCGCTTAATTAACAAAGCCTTCGAAACGCCGTTTTATAGGGAGCACAACCAAGAGCGGTTAGCATTCAACTGGCACCGCAATGACAGGTCGCAATGAATTAAATGCACTTTTATTTGAAGCGTCATTCTGACGTGTCTTCTTCAATTTTCAGGATAGAAAATCGTGAGTCCTTGCACTCTTTGAAGGTGTTTAGCACACAAGACAGTGGTGGCACAGAATTTCGAACCATGACTGATCACACAAGCTGCAACTTAATCTGAAACTTCTGCCCAAAAAAGTACATTTCAAATTTAGCGTATGTTCTGTTATACTTTTCCATGTGGCCTGCTTGGTATTTGAGTTTTTTTTCTGCTTTTTGTGTTCCATGAAATGTGCCACCATTTTCTGACTTGCCCCATGTGTTTGGTGCTTTATGCATGATCTTAATGGCCATTTTCAGCCTCTGTGGCATCTCACCATTTTAGTAGAGTAGTGGTGTGTGGTAGGGTTCGCTAAATTGTTTAGCCCATACGCTATGCTTTTATTGACTCAAAAAGAAAAATACGTCGCAACGTAGCATATGTAGTTTTTTCGGTGTAAAAGAGATTTGCAAGTTTTTTTTTTGCAAGCGCGTGAGGTTTAAGAAGCAAAATTTAAAGATGCCACCGAGAATGAAGTCTTAAGTATCTCACGATTACGAGATATTCTTTCAAAATACCACTTTTGATAATCTTTTTGGCATTGGGTACCTGATAGAGGGGCAATAACGAAAGCTAAAGTTTCATTTCCCAAGTTTTGAGCTTGAACCTCAGAATCTTAGTACGCCATGCGTGTCTAATATGAAGTGGGTTTTTGTGTTCGGGTCACTAGTGGCTTTCCAGTAAAATTTCTACAATGTCTTATCATATTTTCCTGTATCGACCAGTAGGTGAAGCTTTTCCTCAGCGTTCATAAAACGCTGCCAGCATCTACGCCGGCCAACCAGCATTACACATCCAATAATCTAAAAAAACAGGGGTGGCGAAGGACTTCACACCAAAACGTGCGCACAATTATGTTGCACTCTCGCGTAGACACGTGTGAACTTGCTATATTGCTCCTCACTCACTTATCCACATACGCGCAAACTAATTCTAACACGCGCGAACTCTCTTTCACACACGCACACAATCTCTCAGTCCTTACTCACGCGCCCGTACCAACTCACACATACAATACATGCACTCACTCTCACACAAGCCCGTTTCCCTGCCCATTACCTGAACTTGAACTTTATTTCGCATCTACACATCGTACAGATAATAAGAACATAGACAAAAAAACCGCATAACGCTTCACGATGTCTGTGTCTTTTTGTGTGTGTGTGTGTAGCAACAAACAGTGGACGGGCAAAATAAAAAGTGCAACGCATAAACAGGTTCATGTGCAGACGAAAAAAAACTATGCGTGCCAAAAGACATTGGCTGAACATAATTAATCCAAATAAACAAGATCCCGTTACTTTCAGGTAATATATTTAAAAACAGCAAAATGGAGAAAGTCTTTAAAAACACTTGTTCTTGAAAGTGTGAACTGAATTGTATAGAGTTTGCAACTGGTCGCTATACACTTTAAATATAAAAATATACAAAGAATACACATAAACACAGAATCATATTAAATATTCTCCAATGAATATACAAAAGTTCAAAAGCACTTTATCGTGCACTTTCAACATAAAATGCATGGTCACTAAGATGTATGATTGCCACAGCCACATCCCACGAGGTAGAAAATATGGCAGTTAATAAAGGAGATAAGTAAAGATGGTAAGGCATGACACAGCATTTGTATTCCCTGAATATCTGTACAATGTGGAACATATCGCGTTTCTGTTTTTTTGTGACATGTACTGAACGTGTTTTCATTTAATAATAGCTTTGAAAGATCCTGTGGAGCACCCATGCTAATCTTTCTTTCTGTCAAAATCTGTTTCTGCCAAATTGTATTGCACACTGCTTTGATCGTTCTAAAAGACAAACCCACGCACACACGCACGCACGCACCACACACACACACACACACACACACACACACACACAAACACACGCGCGCGCGCGCGCGCGCGCGTTTTTGTTAATTAACATTAAATGTCAGTCAAATGATTGCGCACATTCTCACTCCCACATACACAACCGCTCACTCACTTTCTTTTTCACTTTATCTCTATCAAATACACACACTAGCACAATACAAAACTCAGTGTGACGGATACACTCTCCTATTCACCAGTTCTCTCATCATAATCTACGCATCTGGTTGGCAACAAAATAATGGTGTCAAATACTTCTTTCATGTCGCTGTTTTTATCTGTGTTACAGATATTACACATACGGGCAACTTAAAATAGTATGGGGCAAAATTTCACAAATTGTTTTGCCATGTTTTAAAGCTATGTTCATACTTATTTCCTTTTTTATTGATGTATGTAAAGATTATAGCAGTATTATTTAATTTATACATGCCAATTGTCTGCACTTCCTGTGATATTGAATATGGTATATGAGCATTTGTGTATTTATTTCATTGCTGTATGCCTTATAAAAGGGGCCCGAATATTTGTCAAGTGAAAATCGTCACTTTTTCTTCGAGCCTTCGTATATTCATTATGAAAGTGAATTTAAATTGAATTGAAAAATACACACGTACGCAGCCACAAATACGAATACAGGAGTTGCTAAGGGGAGCAGAATAGATGCTCAAATGGTCGCTATTTTGGGACAGATAAGCGTGCTTTGCCACGGTGTGAGTCGCTCAAAGGCAAAGCCAACTTTCAAGATAGTTGAGTTTTGTGTGGCGTGTTTCGCGAGTCCTTATACTTGAATAGACTGATGATTACTTGAACTTCTCTCTCGAGTTGGCTATATTCTACATATCATACTTGAATAGACTGATGATTACTTGAACTTCTCTCTCGAGTGGCTATATTCTACATATCATGTGTTTACATACAGGGTCATGATGTCACTGTATAAACAATTTTTTTAGTTTGTTTTGAGGAATGGCGAAATATGACGTGTTGCTCATATATCAAAGGCACTGGGCTTTCTTTCTTCTTTCTTCCTCTGTTTGTGCATGATATTCACAGAAGCCATAAAGAATTATGCTGCTTGAAACGTAGTACAAAAAGTTTTGAATTGATTCTGGGATTATCACATCGGTAACAAGAAGAAATAAATCTCTATGCGAACTATTAAGGAACGCCAGTCGAAGCTCTCGTATATTGCGGTTTCAAATATATCATGCGTTTGCTTGATCAATGAGTTATATGCTCGCAACAAAAGCATCATTGTAAACGCTAATGTTTGTAGTTTCCAGCCAGCGCAAGACGCAGTTGGCGACGTCATTGCTCAGCGTCATGTTGTGTTGTTGTATCTTCAGGGGATGAGTATTTTTCGGGTTTTCCATTCTGGGGAAAATCACACGCAGACTATCACGCTGATCTGACGTGTGTGAATGGTGGCCGGGGCATTTTCGAGCTGTTTTTAACAGCTTTTTCTTCCCGGCGTATTGTTAACATCACCTATATGGCTGCAGATAAAGTCCATTCAATTCAATCTCTTACTGATTAGGGTTATAGGAGTCATGAAAGAATAAAGACAACACAATAAAGCGCGGATGTGAAGGATATAAATTGCATCATTGTAGGTTTTCTCTCCCTTTGCGTTCTCTTGGTCACAAGTTTGTGTAGGGTATGGACGTCGCGATGAGATGAGAGCAAGAATTTTTCTCGCAAGCAGCAGTGCTTGTTGAAATTCTTGAAGGCAGCGAACGTGCCAGGTGGCCATGGACAAATGATGATGTATACTGCACAATACTGCCGGGTTGTGACGTTGTTGTGTGTGTCATAGTCTCTCTCTCTCGCTCGATTTCTATACACATCTCCCTTTTGAACTCCCCCATCAGTGCTATTTCTGTCTCTTCTTTGTTCGCCTCTCATTCCATGCGCTCTGGAACATTCAATTATTCCCTATGTAGGATATCTTGTCGCTTGTTTGGAACTATTCAAACGCCCTGCCTTTCCTCGTTCCCGCGTTAAATGCGTTTCTAAGCACACGGGCTTCAAGCATTTTCGCCTCCATCGAAAATGTGGCCTCCCCGACAGCGATTTGATTGCGCAACCTGGGCGTCAGCAGTTGAACACCGTAGCGGCAAGACCACCATGACGGTTTGAACATCAGTTTCTGCGAGATCTTCAGTAATGGTTAGGTGTTCCCCTTCGATGCGGACGGCGCCGTACATCGAGTTCCGTGTTTGGGTTTCGAGAACGGTTTTCTGCAACGCCGGCGGCGACGGCATTTTCGGAGCGACGACCCAGACTCACGCGTAGGCGCGACACCAGGCGACGTGGGCCGCTCTCCTGAGGAGACAGGGGGGGGGGGTCATCAAAGGCAGCCAGTTTCGCAAGCGTCGTTTTTCTGTCGAGCGTCTAACACCGCCGGAAAGCTTGCGTGGGGTCTTCGTGGCGCGCGTTTTGTGACGTAAACGCAGCCATCATTATTTGCCCTCTTCGCTCGTGCTGTATGCTTCGAAATGATGTGCCACCGATAAGACATCGCGTTGAGCGCGTGCTTCGTTTAATTTGAAGCTGACCTTCGGAGCACCGCACTTTACGACGTCCTCTTCGTGCTCGAAAATGTCCCGGTTGACGTCTTTGCGGCCATCGCTTTTTTTTGTCGTTTATTGACTGCAGATGGTGCGGTAGTACTTGAGTTGATTAGTTTTACTGGGAAACTCAGAAGCGTTATGAAGGAACACGGACACATGAAAAAAAAGATTATGGCGAGCTGCGTTAAGTTCAAACTGCCTCATTTCGAGATACGTGTAGATACATTCTTTTTTTTTTTTCAGTTGACATATAAATGCAGTACCTTGCTTAGTAACCCCGCTTATCCTCTGATTAGGTCAGGTAGGTCGATGGAAAGGCAGCCACGAAGCGCTAATCAAACTACCCCTTTCATTGTTCCATTATTACGACCTTACAGGAGAATATGCCGTCGAAAACATAATGGCAGGGTCAAATCTATAACCCAATGACGCGATGCTACAACACCTTTGTTGTGTGCACAGGCGTGAGATGAAAAAAAAAGCATTCATTTCACGAAATGTGAAGAAAAGAAAAAAAAAACAGAAGTTATCTCCGTGAACTGCCTTTATCGAGCTTTTTTTTTAAACGCTGCTCTTCAGTTTCCACAATAAGTTAACATCGTTGATACCTGATATGTGGGGTTTGACGTCCCCAAACCACCATAAGATTATGAGAGACGCCGTAGTGGAGGGTTCCGGAAATTTTGACCACCCGGGGTTCTTTAACGTGCCCCCAAATCTGAGCACACGGGCCTACAACATTTCCGCCTCCATCGGAAATGAAGCCGCCGCAGCTGGGATTCCAACCCGCGACCTGCGGGTCAGCAGCCGAGTACCTTAGCCACTAGACCACCACGGCGGGGCATCATTGATACCTACCAGGTCTGTCATATTTAAAATCGCCACCAAGACGTGCGTTAAATGAACTATAGGCGCCAAAACGTAGAAATAGTTTTTCTTCTTTTATTCTTAATTTGTCGTTTTTGTGTGTTTATCTTGTACATTACTATCATGTTGTCGGATATCCGGCTCTAACGTAGCCTACCTTCCTATATTTCACTAAATTATAAATTATAGAAAATCTCCGATGGAGGCGGAAATGTTGTAGGCCCGTGTGCTCAGATTTGGGTGCACGGTAAAGAACCCCAGGTGGTCGAAATTTCTGGAGCCCTCCACTACGGCGTCTCTCATAATCATATGGTAGTTTTGAGACGTTAAACCCCACATATCAACTATAGAAAATCTACCTTTTTTACTTTTAATTTTTTATATTCGCACTTGCCGCTGACCTGTAGGACGAAGAAAACGAGGACGAGTTGTTTCCCGTTTGTGCCATCTTGACTGTTCTTGCAATCTTCACTTACTTTTTTATTTATATTTGTCAGAATATGAAGAGGTAGGCTACGCTAAAGGCGGCTTTCCCAACATCATGACAGTAGTGTACAAGATAAACATTTAAACAATACAAATTGAGAATAAAATAAGAAGGAAAAAGTAATCTGAGGCACTATGTACATAATATATATTAGGGGCTCACTATATACCTAATACCTATTGATCATCTGGACTCGACTGAATCAATACAGAATAACTTCTTCACTGTTTCCTAATTATATATTATTTAGAGTTGTTTTTTATTGTTACCTGACTTGTTTATGATATTCAATTGTATATATATATATATATATATATATATATTTAGGGGCTACATACTATATATAATTATAGGGCTTTTAATGCATGAATGAGTACAGTGTGTATGGTCACAGTCCACTTCATATACGCTCACTTTGATTGTTTGAATATTGTAAATACTTTCGTCTTCTGTCGTCTCCTGTATCAATATATTTTGATTTTGCAGACTTAGTTCGTTTGTGTAATGTGTGCGACTATCCTGACGCAATTTAACAGTTATATTTCTTAGTTGTGTATTGAAATACACGACTCCGAAGTCAGTTTGAAGTCCCAAATTTGTTCAATTTACAAACAAAGAAACAAACAAGCTATGGGTGTTTATTTGGGAGAAACCAGCGGAAAGTGAAGGCTCGTATACGGATGCCACATGTAGCGCCTCGTGTCTCTCTCGACCTGCTCACGCAGCCAGTGCATTCGTTCTTCAGGTCACCGCATATCAGTAACCAGTCGTAAATTCACGTCTACCAGGCCTGTATCATCTGTGCGTGGCGTTTTTTATGTCTGTGCCACCCCCAGGCTACGCTCAAGGAATTTTCAGAAGCAAAGGCATGCTTTGCCGACAACAGTAGTGCTGCGGCGGCATTATAGGGTGTCGCTACGTTACCACTGTATACTTCTAAGCACCAAAGAAAAAAAATCCACTGCTCAATTTTAGAGAGTTCACAATGGGACTAAATTATTGCGGCACTCTCAAATCTTGAAATTGAGTCTCCATTGTTTATGAAAATTGGCAAAAATAAAGTGTCTTTTATAAACGACATCTACTGGTGCCTGAAAGAAACAGCGTATGCTGTTTACTAAGTTCGTGGCCCTATCTCTCTCTTTTATCACTGTGGCCAACAAACCGACATATGGTGTAGCCAACCAGAGTTAACTATGTATCTCGTTAACCTCCCTGCCTCTTGTCTAATCGTTAGCAATCGCCAAACAATATTCTTCGGTATATGCGTTCACTGCGCGCCTATACTAAATCAATACCAGTGCGCTGAGATCTGAATCAATGATTAGACAAATGAGACCCAAAAACGAAACTTTGAGGTACGAACGTGTTCGAGTAATCATAGTATCGCTGTGACCGGCAATCAGGCAGGCTTTTTGTGCGTGGTCCGGGGATCGCGGTTGGATGTCGCACGCGACCGTCAATACATGACGGACGTTTGTACTATTGAAACTAAACTTTTATGGGCACGTACCGTGTCAAACATTTGCCTGCGCATCCTCTATTTGTAACCCCCCCCCCTCCCCCGTGAAAGCATTGTCGAAAACAACGCATAAGGGTTATTAGGTGGGTAGTTAGTTCATGAACGCGGTGGCAGCGCTGTGTCATGATCATCTGTTTTTTTTTTTGCACTGTTCTGCCACAACGAAAAAACGCATGAGTTCCCCGCCTTCTTGCCCGCCTGCTCCCCTTCTCCGAATGAAAAATACTCTGGAGTCACAGCTGGTCTCAAAGTGCTGCATTTGTAGGACAGCGTGCCAGCTGTAGAAAATATATAATAAATATATACTAATATATATAACATATATATAAATATATAGTAATAATAAATATATATATAATATATATATATAATAAATATTTAATAAATATATATAAATATATACTTGCCTAATAAGAATGATTGTTGAAGTTTTACGTGCCGTAACCACTACAGAATAGAGGGCTTCGGAAAGTTTTACCTCGTGGGGTTCATTGACGTGAACCAAAATTCAAGTACGTAGGTACTTGAATTCCGTTTCCATTCCAATGCGACCACCGCGGTAGAGATTCAACTCCGCGACCTTTGGGTCCGCCATCCAGTGGCATAACCATTAGACCACTATGGCAGAACGTTCACTTGCATTTCGATGAAAAGAATGAGATTGAAAGAAATGAGAGAAAATGATAGTAAACGACTGTGTTTGTCGTGAGCAGCGCACGTTTTTCTTTTTTGTATTTTCGTTCAATTGATTAACACGAACTAGGCGGGGCACCAATAAGCGCGCCCTAAATATTTAGCCGGTTTTGATTTTTTTCTCGAGGCACCCAGTAAGCTTCGCGTTTGGAGTTGGTTTCGTCGAAGAGCATTTTCCTCTTTTCGACAATGCCCCTCGTTTCACGTACCGGAAATTTCGTCGGAGACTCCCTTCGGTCAGCGTTGAACTCAAAACACAAGTACTTTCGCGAGCCCCTAGGGTCACTCCCTAACTGATAGTGTCACGTGCATACAATCTCCGCGTGAATCATCATCAACAACAACAACAACAACAACAACAACAACAACAACAACAACGACGACGACGACGACGACGACGACAACGACGACGCGACGACGACGACGATAACAATAACGACAACAACAATGATAACAATAACGACGATAACGACAACAACAACAATAACAACAACAACGATGACGACGACAGCAATAACGATGACAACAATAACGACAATAACGACAACAATAACAATAACGACAACTACAACGATAGCAATAACGCCAATAACAACAATAACGACAACGATAACAATGACGACAATGAAAACAATAACGACAACGACGATAACAATAACGACAATGACAACAATAACGACAACGACAACGATGACAGTAACGACAATGACAACAACAATGACGACGACGACGACGACAACATTCCTTCCTCTGATTTTGCGCTTTCAAGGTGCATTAAAGCTATACTGGCACACATTGACTTTTGGTTTGACAGAGTCTTGCTTGGGATTGATTCTCCCTCTTCGTTTATTATTATTATTATTATTATTATTATTATTATTATTATTATTATTATTATTATTATTATTATTATTATTATTATTATTATTATTATTATTATTATTATTATTATTATTATTATTATTATTATTATTATTATTATTATTATTATTATTATTTATATTGCAAACCGGTCTTACTGATAAAATTTACCCCATCCTAGTGAAAGCTTTTGTACAGTGTTCTTTAAAAACTAAGCGTCGGGGTATGAAGCATTGACAGCAAATTATCATCATGATCACACACTCTCTCTTCATCTTATCTTTCTCTCGTCCTCTTGTGCTTCACTCACAGAACGCGTGCGCTGATTTCTCCGTCATGGCCTGTAATAACTCTGAGGGTCAGATGACGAGCAGAAAGAAATAGGGAAATAATCTTGACAAAAAAAAAGAGAAGAAAGTCATCACGAGGTAACTTTCAAACCCCCTTACTAACGACGTGAATGCGAGCGTCTTAGACACACTCGGCTATCCAAGCGCGGTATACGATAGCACAGCGTGAGAGAAAAATAGATGACACAAGAGATGCCGTTATGCTCGTCTAATTTTTTCCTTGTGGTCAGCCTTAGTTCGCAATGAATTTTTCGCCTTGCAAATTACGTACCAACAAGGCCTGACCCAATTTTGTTGAAGGCCAGTTACATTCACGACACATTGTACATATTTTTAGCACCATTTCATCTCTTGTGACTAGAGACTTGTTTTGTCATTTGTCTTTTCACTTTACCGTGTATTTTTTAGGGTAGTAATTTTTGTGTTTGTAGCCGATTCTCAAATATTCACATCTGAAATGAACACAGCATTATGATCCTTGATTGTTCATTCTTGATGCATCTCTTTTGTAATCACGTCATTATTTGTTGTGTCGCTATACCAACGTCTCTATTGTCCGTTTTCTTAGAAGGAAAACATTTTTCTCACAAGGAGACTGAAGCTGGCGTGGTCGTTGTAAGATTGGTGGCCTACACTGTGTTGCCGTGACGCTTCTCACGTCCTTATGATCCTCTATCTTGGGTACACGCACTTTTCAGAAGTACGTACCAAATTCATCTCGTAAAAGCTGTGCTTGACATTTGTTGCTATACAGTGCTCATAATTGCATAGTATTATACCGGGAGCAGGAAACGAGTTTGACTGCCCATCGCGGTAGTCGCATTTTGGTTTGACAAAATTCAACACCAGTGTGCTTTTATGGGGGTGCAACTATGAAAATGCTCAGTATGAATCAGGAGTCTCTTACTACGGTGCGCTTCGTAATCATATCGCCGTTCTTGCACGCCACAACTCACATATTACTAAGTTATACTGAACGTGAACTGAGGTCCTCGAAGTAGTTCTTTTCAGTCCACGCTAGAAAGAAAAAAAATGATTCCCCGAGCTATAACTGGGAAAATTGTATTCTCCAATACAAATTTAGACATTTAGACATACAAGAGAGAGAGAGGGAGAATAAAGATGAAAAGAAAGGCAGGGATAACAACCATGGCTGAGCCTGGGAGGCTACCTTGCACTGGGGAAGGAGTAATGAGAATGAAATTTACAGAGAGAGAAGGAGAGGAATGTCACTCATGCCGTAGACAAAACGGCAGTTATGTGCATAACTTTACAGATGGTGAGTTATACCCATGTCTTAATCAAACGAGCACGTTCGTTGCATTAGCTTGTACGCGCGGTCCCATGCACCCGAAATCTTGCCGATGGTGAAGCCATGATGGTGCCGCTTGCGTCCTCTAGCAACAGACTTCTGAAGGCTTGCGAGAACTGGAGCGGTGGTGTCGAGCAGTTGCAACACTCCTTGAACTGTTGGTGTCTGCATCTTGCTCAGCAGCACGTGCATAGCACTGACCAGGGCGCCCATAACTTTTCCTTCTTCGTCCATAACTTTTCCTTCTTCATCCATAACGTTTACTTCTTCGTCCATAAAAAGCCCATAACTTTTCCTTCTTCGTCCGTCGTGTTATGAGGTACCGATGAAGTGTCCCCCACTGTCGAAGTCTAATGCCTCTCATCGGGCACATGTATCTTTGGGAGCTCGGGCCAAGCATCACCTGCATTGCTGGTAGAGGTGCCACTGTCCTTTGAGATGGCTGCGTTCGTACTGAGTAGTAAGAATGAAGCCTCAGCTTCACTGCTAGCAGAAGCGCCTTTGTTCTTAGAACTGAGAAGTCTCCCGTAAATTTGCATTAAAGAAGAAAAAATGTCCACTGCAACGTTATTACATTTTGGATTTAGTGTTCTGACTCGTGCGAAACTTCACCGGTGTTTTTTTTTTCTTATACCGACTAGTTAGTCGTGAATAAACAATGACCAACATCAACTACCCTTAGCTAATATCACCAATGCGCTTTTTGATGGATGTAATCACTTATTTCACACGTGACACTGTGCCTGACTGCATTGCACGTTTCGCACACAAGTTAACTTACCGATCATCTTCGATTTTTGTTTTCCTGCGCTCTTGGTAGATGCGCCCATGTGTATGTTCATTTTTGCTCGTGTTTCCGACTTTCGTACGGCATCCGCTCGAAGTGCTCGCATCGGTGGTCACGCTCGCTTCAAAAATTAAAAAAATCGTTTTCCCCCTTCTTCATTTAAAACAGCCCTCTTTTTCTCTTTTCGTATTTTTACATTTCTCGCCATTAGATTCCTAATATTTATCTCACATCACGACTCCCCTCTTCCTCCCAACGCCCCCCCCCCCTCTTCCATGCCGCCTCGGCTGTCACTTTCATATTTATTTACGGTTATGGCGACCGTGCCGCCGCAGCCGCAGCGTTGTCGTCTGCTACGGCCGTTCCGGCTGCCTGGTCGTCTGCTACGCATTAACTCGATCATTCCCTTGCCACTGGTCCCAGCGAAGCGCTCTGCCCGCCTCCCCTATAGCTTGTACCTAAAGCAGCTTCCACCGTATGGAGGGGTACGTGCGCTGTTGCCTTATGAACGTGATCCGGAGGTCCCCGAAGCACTTTAGTGTGTTTGTAGTACATCCGTCTATCTGTGTAGCGTATATATATATATATATATATATATATATATATATATATATATATATATATATATATATATATATATATATATATATATATATATATATATATATATATATATTTGACGCGGCGTGGCGCGATTCACCGCATAAACTCCCCGCGTAGTGTGTTCACCACGAGAGCTGAAGCTGGACTGCAACCGCAGTGATTTCTATTACTCGAAAAAGATCGTTAAAAAGAATCGCCGTTTCTTGCAGTCACATATGGACCATCTCGAGTTCGTTTCAGAATCCATCAAACGAAACCTGTTTCAGAATATAGGCCGTGTGTTAAAACAGATAAAGAAAGTAAACAGTGTTTTCTGCGGAACAGAAATCGATGAAAAAAGTTCTACTATATATATGTCGTATAATTGGGCGTAGGCACGGCCATTTGAAACCACGACCATGAAAGAACGTTATTTTAGCAGGCTTCGGAGAGGTTATACCTTTTTAATTCTGTTAAAAAAATCTGGAAGCGACCTTAATCTTCGAAAGGCATCTGTCTTGTGTAGGCACTCGCATGTCGGTGTTTGTTTGCTGTGCTGGATTCCTCGCAATACTTTTTGTTTCTTCGTGCTACCGAGGCCGATCCCCGAGATCACGTAAAGAAAAGAGCGTGGTTAAGATCTGCTCCACCAGATTGCGCAACGATCCTAACTGCTCACAGGAAATCGTCTGCTCTCTCGGTGAACTCATTGAATCACTTTTAGTAAACTGTTCTGACAAATAATTGCAACTTACCTTGAGTAAGCTTATCGTCTGAGATCACATGTATCCAATTCAAGCTGCAACTATAGATTTAACATCGCTGCAGGTATTTGAAACACATTTCTGAATATTAAAAAATGGAAGTCAGTACCGAACCGTAAGTGCTTGGAACAAAAACAGGTGTGTCACTCATTTGCTCGGGCCGCTAAAAACAGAGTACAGCTTGTGTGAAGTCTGCCTTATTTACTGTTATAATGATATCACTTATTAATGCTAGTTAGTGTGAACAGCATTGACTTACTGTTAGGTGGTGTTGTCCAATGTTCGTTACTTCAGGCTCTATAATAGTTTATGGCTCTTCTAACAATGTGAACAAACAACCGATTGCCAATAAATGATACACATGATTGCATCGAATGCCTCGCATTATCGACATTTAGTATTGGTGAAATGCGGCTCAAAAAAAAGGTGGGCACTGTGTTGTAAATTAGGAGCCGGTTTTAGACTTCATGAAAAATTGGCGCAAAAATATTACTACTCATATAACTTCACCCGTGTTTGTAGTCGTTTAGGTATCTTCACAAGAATTATGGGTAGATAATTACTGGATTGTTCTAGTCTTTGTGCTGGTCTTGGCTTCTGGCTTTGATGTGGCATTGTTCATTTTTACGCCTCCCTTGATAGGAGTGCGCACGTATGATTTTTTTATTTAATTAGTTTTTTTCTATAGTCTTCCTTCTTTTTTTATCATTCAGTCGATAGCTCATTTGGTGCTACTAGTCTTTCCAAATCAATATTCAATTATTGTTTTTCTGAACTCTGGGCACGCGTGCAGAATCATATCGCTGATTGTTGCTTTTAGAGCGTGGTATTCTCTGGGAAATAATTGATGTGTAAAGCTTGCCGGCCGCTGTCGCAACAAATCGGTCTCATGAAGCCAGTATCAAAGCTGAGACAAACTTTGTGTAATATTCCTTATTTTACCGTCCACGATTGAACAATAATTTGGTTGATGACAACCTATAGTACTCTCTGTAGCGCCTACTGGCCCGCCCAGATAGTATTCAAGAAAACCGATAATAAGATAGTACTATACGCCGTCAGAAAACGCACCTTACGAATTCCGTAAGCTCTGGGGCCAGTTTTCCCTCCAGCAACCTTTCTAGGAAAAGCTGAGACCTTGACACGTGAAGTCTGCTGCCTTTCTAATAGACACAGCAAAGGTGCTTACGGGCATTTATGTGAAACGAGGCACTATTTCTAGAACACCAATCACTCTTGTAACCTCTTTCTTATCTAGCTTTATTCTTTTAGTCCTTGCTCGAGGAAGTCAACCATTCAGGCTTCGCTTAGCGTCTCGCATTTAGCTGCACATGTTGTTCTCGCCTAAAATTCGATTGTCCAAACAACTAGCAAACAAGTGAGCTAGCAAAAAAAAAACCAAGAAGGAGAAAGTAAGCAAACGAACACACGAACAAACAAAAACGAACAAACGAGGGGACAGGCAAACAAGCCGGCCAGTGAATAAACCAAGCGCCAATCGTGCATACGGAAATCACGGCAAGCCGAGAAACTGATAAACAAATGCGTATGTGCCCACTCTGGGCCACCGACAACGTGAGGGCTCGCTAGTAAGTCCTCGACCTCCCCTACTCTAAGCAAACACTCGTATGTGCACTTCTAAGCAGTTGGAGTGGCTTACGCGCATTCAGCAGTTTAACACACCTCCGATTTCTTTCTTTCTTTCTTTTTTTCTTTCCTTCTTTCTTTCTTTCTTTCTTTCTTTCTTTCTTCTTCCTTGTCTTTCTTTCTTTCTTTCTGTCTTTCTTTCATTTTTTCAATCTATCTATCTATCTATCTATCTATCTATCTATCTATCTATCTATCTCTATCTATCTATCTATCTATCTATTATCTATCTATCTATCTATCTATCTATCTATCTATCTATCTATCTATCTTTCTTCTTTCTTTCTTTCTTTCTTCCTTTCTTTCTTTACCCGCCACGGTAGTCTAGTAGTATGGTGGTCCACACGAAGGTGTCAATCCCTGCCGCAGCAGACACACTTCTACGGAGGCGGAGTGCTGAGGGCCTCTGTGCTTAGATTTACGTGCCCATCAAAGAAGGCTAGGAAGTGAAATTTTTTGGAGCTCTCTACTACGGTATCGCGACAATAAGCCACCACCAGTATTTTTACTTTCTTCTTTTAATATCTCTCCACCCTTATTCCTCTCTCTGTCTCTCTGTTGCACTCTGTTGCTCTTTCTGCCCTTGCCGATAAGCCCCAAAAGAAAGACGAGGCTCAAAATGTTTGCATCACCCGCCACCTTCACTGGTGATCGCTTTATACCGCTAAGATTGAATGTGTCCGGGCGACGCTCATTGTCTCGCCCAGCCAGGCGTGTTCTGTACCTCGCTTTTCGTTTCGCACACTCATACCGCGTTCATTGTCTGGTGTCCTGACAGATCGCGACAAGAAAGAAAAACAAAAAGCTCCCTCAACAGTTTTCCTCCCCCCACTCTTTTTTTTTTGAGGTTGAGACTTTGCGCGTGCTTGGCGGGAGTCATTCGCTTGGTATCGCCGCGGTTGTTCTGTAGCGTCATAAAAGCGACGAGATACGTGTGTAGATAACAGTCTAACCGGGAGGGTGTTGAGGGAGTACGACTGCAAAGCCGTCGCATTATGCCGCGCAAGCGCGCGTCCCAATTCAAAAGGACAGTCGTCGCGTCACTGGCAGACGCGCCATAACCCCCCCCCCCCCAAAAAAAACAACAAAAAAAACAACGCGCTCGTTTTTTTGGCTAATGATCCGGTGGCACGCGCGAGTGTGGACTTTGCGTTTTGACGAATGCATGTTTTGTGTGTGTGTGTATGTGTGTGTGTGTGTCTGCGCATGAGAAGAAAGGAAACATGTGAGTGAATGTGTATGTTGGCGTCAGCGTGTATATAAGTGTCTGGGAAAGTGAATGCCTGATTTATTGTTAGTGTATTTGAAAGCCTGTTTTATTGCGAAAGCAATTTATATGGACGCTCTCGGCTGGATTTCGTCGCCGGTGTCGGTGTTGGCGTGGACGTCGGCGTCATGCACCGTGTGTATATATATATATATATATATATATATATATATAAGAAGGACATCCAAAAAACTCCAGTGCGCGGAATTGAACGTGGGACCTCCGCGTTGTAAATGCGACGCGTTATAACCACTGAGCCGCCGTGAGGTACCTCCTTCGACGTTAAATGGCAAGCTGTTTATATCTACCACTTACCGCAGTTAGCAGGCATATAGGAGGGGAAGTATCGTTTTTTTCAGCATTATCAGCGAAATGGCGCAGTGAGAGCGCGGCGACTCTGATCTCTCACGCTTACTTTGGCCCGCGTAGAGAATAAGTAGACTATGCTCGATCGCGCGCCCTTGTCTTGCAGTGGCGCTTGGCTAGACTTGGGGTTTCACCGGAACAATTCTGTTGTAGTTACCGGGCGCACAAAGGTCACTGCAATCGTTGCACAGCCTCCATTTGCGAAAAGAGACGCGTATTCGAGACGCTTATTGAGACGCTTATTCGCGTTCATCTGTGTGCCTGTGAGTACGTTTCGTGCGTCACTTGTTCGTGAGAAACGCGCGGAACGTTTCGATCTGCTTGCCATTCTGCGCGTGACCTTCCAATTTGTTCCTATCGCGTTCATTGCTTCGCCTCTGCGGCAAAGCTGTGACTTTTTGTGTGTGTGCGTGTGTGTTAGTAGTGCTTGTTAACAAAGGTAAATTGATGTGCGTATGTGCACATGAACATGAATTAAGCGAATATGTAAGCATGTGGGTGCCGCATGAATTAGTTGGCAAGGGCAAACCCGTGTCATATTACAGGTGTGTGATACACGCTTCTATAACATTGTATTCCTCAAAAATGCGCTTTCTAGATAACATGTTATCTCGATTATGTCTTTCCATGCCAATCATTGGCCCTTTACGCATACGCGGAAAATGTCATCGTTCCGGTACGTTTTTTCGGGGTGTCGTTGATTTATTGGCAGTTGATGCTTCGTTATCCTTTCATTTCTTTCCTCCCTTTTCCCAATGTGTATTACACGCCACAGTCAGGTGCACATGAGCAGTGCAAAGCCAAGCATCATTGAGGTGCGGGAGAGGGGAGTGCTGGAGTTTGCGTGTAGGGGGTGGTTGTATTAAATGCCCTTTTGCACCCTCCTGACGCCGCTCATATGCGTGGATGAGGGTTGATGGTGTGTGTGAGTGACATATTAGTAAAGGGAAGAGAGGTCAGCCTCAGGTACTACGCTCTGTGATGGTTGATGTATGCGCACGCTTGTGGGAATGCGTGCCTCGAGCCTATGATAGCACTGAATACAGGCTTCAAGCCATGCCCATACAACAAAGAGGGCCCGCGTTCACAAACAAATCATGGAGGAGATCCGAATCCCTGCCTCGGGGTTCAGGTAGTGGCGATCACCCGTCGGAGTTCGTACGGCCCTGTTTATGCCTTGAGCCCTTGAACAACGTGTCAGTGCTTGGCGGATAGACTCGGCGTCACGCCCTCTTCCCAAGGAAAGAGAGTGTATGCAGCCCCGCCGTAGTGGTCTAGTGGCTAAGGTACTCGGCTGCTGACCCGCAGGTCGCGGGATCAAATTCCGGCTGCGGCGGCTGCATTTCCGATGGAGGCGGAAATGTTGTAGGCCCGTGTGCTCAGATTTGGGTGCACGTTAAAGAACCCCAGGTGGCCAAATTTCTGGAGTCCTCCACTACGGCGTCTCTCATAATCATATGATGGTTTTGGGACGTTAAACCCCACATATCAATCAAGAGAGTGTATGCAGCTTCGCATTACTTTGCGCCTCTCTCTCTCTCCAAAGGGAGAGGACGCTGCGCTGAGTCGACACGCCCCGTGCTCATGCGTTGTATCGCGTACGTGTAGTTATGACTTCAGAGCCAAAATATTAGCGCGACTCTGCTAAGACGTCAGTGGAGTCTGTGAGCCCATGACTCCACTTTTGTGGGTGGACTCAAGTTTAGAAGTCTGTGGCATTTCCTCCTCAAACGCCGATGCACACAAGCCTGAACCAATGAGTGTGCACTAGAGAATGACGTCATGAGCTTGACGGCCGGTATGAGTGGGACATTGCGCGTATGAGTGGGATCTTAGTCGTGAAGTCAGTCGGCTGCCACGATATAGTCGTTCACGCACAGTACACAAAAAAAAAGAAACTCGCATGTTGTTTATATATAGGCAGCAAGAGTGGACGAACGGAGTGGCAGCCGAAGCGATAAATCAGGGATTTCTGGCACAAGCTTAGGATGCGGCTTCGTAACAATCGGCAGCCTAATCTTTTTCTGGCAAAATATAGGGCAAACACGTGATAGCATTTACTACCTTTTATACTATGCAACCAAGGCGATTCAAAATGCCACCACCACCTCCCCGAAGGGAATCGCGAGGAAATACGAATACATTGCGTAGCGTCCATAACGGCGTTTCGCACGTGAGAACCCAGCGTGACAAAAATAATGTACTCGTTTTTTTTCTTAAGTTCTAGTACACTCTACTTACACCGTGCAGCCAATAGTGGCTGTCACCGCACGTGGCATTTTCCTGTCGCGAGAAATGCGCTATGCATTTCCAGCTCTAGTAGCTAGCGTGCACGGTTAAAAATACTATGAAGGTGAACAAAACGAACAGCGTTCTCGGCCCGACGTTGGCGTTTACAGTGGAGTCTCGAGCACAAATTTCCGGATGTTCTTGAGAGGCACACCGCCAGCGAACGGTCGAGAGTGAGCAACGCCGACTAAATTTGAAGGCCGAAAGGCTGCCGCAGTGACGTCAGAGGGTGGGGGCCCAGTTACGCCGCGAACGCGGCGGAAAGCCTGTGTTTCGTTCACGTTTTAGGAGAACCAACGCTCCCGCTCTCGCAGCTGCTGCGGCTTGATTGGGCCGAATAAAAGATGTGGGAAAAAAAGTCTTACTGAGCATGCTCAGTTGGCCAACTGGGGCCCCCAACCTCTGACGTCACTGGGGCAGCCTTTCGGCCTTGAAATTTAGTCGGCGTTGGAGTGAGACGTGAGTAGACGGGAAAGTGGGGCGCAGGGAGGAAAGAGTGCGAACGGCGAGAGAAGGAGCGGTGAAGCACTGCACCTACCCTTTCCTACACTCTCTCGCAACACATGCTCCGGTTGCTAAGGGCGAAGATAAGCGCGCGCGCCCACAGCTAATGCTATAAGAAAGAGAGTGAGAGTAGAGATATAACACCTGCCGGCGCGCGGACACCGCCGCGGACAACGCTGCGGACAACGCCGGACGCCTACCAGACCAAGAAATGCATTCGCAATAAAAAAAGTAAATATGCTTGTCCAGAACCAACCTGCTGATAACACTGTAGCCCACTTCCCCCGTCTCAGCAGCGACTGCATGACACGAACGCAAGCTGTTAGCTTTTGTGGGGCATGTTCCACTGCCAAAGCGGATGGTACTTTTTTCAATGTGATCAGAAGTTACTAATAAGGCTTGTCGTTTCGTGCGATATTTAGTCTTCTTGCTTGTCATTGGTGGCGATATCATCAGCGTGAACTAAGTGTCGCTGCTAAGAGTTTACTAAGAACATTCCACTACTGTTGCTGCTGAAACGAAAAAACACTCTTTGGAACATCTTGTTAGAATTGCTTCATGAACAGCAGTTATGTGATAAATTTGGTATTATAGTAAAGTAACGTAAGTAACGATGCTGCATTTAGCGCATCGGCGCGAAATGCAGCATGTCGCATTTCTCGCCGGTTGCCGTCGGGCCGCGCTGACGGACGCTGGTCGCGCCTTGCGTCAGACTATAGTGTGCTCGCGTTTTGCTAACTTAGCGTCGTTGTGACCAGCGTGCACGCAAGTGAACACTACATTGGAGTTTATTGGGCCCTTCTTGACGCGCTCGTGGCCGTTTTGCTAGCTCCACATATATCAAATTTGGTCTTACGTGATGTCAATGGACGACGAAAATTGATGACTGGCGCAAACATGATAATTTTTACTGGTGTGTCATGAAACAACTTGACAACATACCACGCTTACAGCAATCTCGCGGTCGTTTGGCTAGCTCCACATATACTAAATTTGGTATAACGTGACTTGAATAGATGATGAACGTAAATGACATCATGACGCGGACATCATGGATGGCATCATGAATGACATCATGATAATCATGACACGGAAGTCATGTACGGCATCATTTACATCCACCTCGTAACGTTGTGCTGATTTTAAAGTGACATATCAACCTTTTTCATTCGTGCTTCACATATCATCGATTCCCACTGTACGTGGAATCTACAAATTTTTTCTTCTATTGTATAGTGTAACACTAGTCTGCTAGAGGTATATAATACGTTAATATGAAATTATCAGCCGGGAAATGCTTAAAGCAGGAAAGCCCGACTAGCTCAATTATAACGCACCTCCGCACTGAGAACACAGTGGGAAAGCTGACTATGTAATTCATAATGTTTATCTGTGTAGCGAAACAATAGTGATGATTATAATCGTTTGTCACGTGGACTGGGCTGCTTTTGCATCGCGTGACTGCATTTATATATGACGTCACTACCACCGTACTGGACGGGGTTGAGTAAGCTAGTGGTAGCAGTCGAGGTGCGGTCTGCTTGGTTGCTATAGAACCAACTTTTAAACGGCATAGAAGAAACCAAGAAACAACCTGAATCATATAATTAAGAAATAAAAACAACATAGAAGCAACCTGATTAGTCTTCACAATTGTCTATTTTCGCAATTTCAAGCATGGCTATAGTGCCAGGTTTTCCACGATTTTCTTTCTGCCCTGAACAGGAGTGTGAGAAGCGCGACTTAAAAATCGAGTCCGAGATTTGTCAATGTGGTTGAATTGACGAGTTGCTGATACATGACTCTTTCGAAATGAGAGTGCACTACTTCCGAAACCTGAGTCCGAAACCGTGTGCTTTGTCGCCCGCCGCCATTGGACACTACATAGCTAAGTCTTCCTGAAGTCAGTGTCTTCGACGTACTTGGTTTTTGTTTCGTGAATGACCTTTTTTGTACATCCTGTAATCTGGACGAACACTAACGCGTTTTTGAAATATGATCGGGGTGGCTGTTCTGCTGACACACGGCCCCGATAAGTATCGATCGATAGATCGAAGCGATGCATGACAGGACCTTGTCCACTGACTTACGACATACCATATTCGGTAAGGTACACGTCGCCCAATAATCGATCGTATAAATATGAGCCGTGATGCGATTACGAGGCATGCCGTACACAGTAAATGAGTTTGCACTCTTACGAGTGCTTTGCCTCTCTATAACTAACGCCTGACAGAAATGGTGTTTTAATAAACCAATAGCAAAGCGCCATTGATGGTTCAGGGTAGTTAGCAATGTAGGGAGTGTAGGGAGCAAATTGCGAATTGTATGGACTATCTGGAATTCCTTGATGCGAGCATAAATCTAAGTACTCGGGTGCACAGGCGTGCGTAGGCTCACAGTACTTTATTTTCTCTTAGAGACAGGCTTTAAGGGGTCACTAAATAGAATAAATAACGTGATTTAGATTGATACGCTAAGTGCACTCCGAGAACTCTAAAGTCCTTAATTTCTCAATCACATACTTATTAATAAAGGAGGAAATGAAGGTCGAAGTTCAATTTTTAAATTTATCGCCGAAAGCTCAAGCACGTGACGTGGGAAATTTTGAAGTGTATTTCTCGCATTTTTCGCGACATTTGCTCAAGGAAACTTCGTATGATAGGTCTACGGTCCCCACTGATGACAACGTACTTCGTTTTTACCAATTAGTAACTATAAGTAGTACATAGTAGACGCCTTCAAAATTTATGGCGTCATGGTGTTTGGTGCGCCAATCTCAAGATGGCGTCTCCCCACGCATTTTAGTTTCGCAGCGTTTCCTCGCCTATCAAGTCTTGCGTCTAGGTGAGAGTGGCGTTTTCGGGATTGTCAGATTGTACGCTACAAAGACGCAAAAAAAACCGTTTGTCCCTTTAGTGTCCCTTAGAGCACTGCAATAAACCCCTTTCCTTTTCTTGTGTGTGTGTGTGTGTGAAGAGCGCAGTACATTAGGGGCCCGGGTTTTCGTGTGGTGTCGTACGCTGTCATCGCCAGGCATTACGCCAGTAATAAAACAACCCATAACATGGCAATGCGTAGCATATTGATCGCGCACTTGCGCCTGGAGGATGCCATCTTGCTATTATTCTTCGGGCGCCTTGCTGATGATATAAAGTCCGGAGTGCTTCAAAGGCCCGGGTTCTCGTACGGTGTCCTCGCTTCAAAACCACGTATAAAATAAAAAAAGAAAAGACAGGAAGCAAGTGAGAAAGAGAAAGGCAGAGAAAGAAAGCGAAAAGTAGTAAGAAAAGTGGAAATAAATTGAAAGTTGGTGAAGTTATTACTGAATCTCAAAGTGTCTTCCAGTCGCCTAGACGTTCTTCGAAAGAAACTGCTTAGAATGCTGCAGTCCTTGCAAAAATTATGAGACAATTATAAAAGGAAGTGAAGTAAGAAAGAAAGACGTGTCGAAATTGCCGAAAACACCGACAACAGTATTGATGCAGGATAAGGTGCATCGCTGGGGTACGGGACACAGAAGCATCAACGTAAATCGAAAAAAATGCGCTAAGTAGAAAAAAATTCTTCGCAAACGAGAGGCTATACCACTTTCTTGAATTGATACCGAGCTGGACACGACAAACCTGGTCACGTCCAGATCCAAAAACAAAACAAAAGAAGAACAAGGAACGGCAGTCGTTGCAATTCAATACATTGAAAGGAAGAATTGGAGTTCTGGTCATGCAACATGCAGAACGAATCAGTGCTGACCCATTGAAGTAAAGAATAAAAACGCAAAAAAAAGAAATCCAGCCAACTATGGACGAAGCGTAAAGGGTGACAAGTATCAGGCGTCGCGGTGGGGTTGGGAAATCCATCCAAGTAGCATGCTGTCGGCTGGAGCTTGACATGTGTAATTAGAGATCGAACGGAGATGGCGTTTCATTTCTTCTTCTTCAGCTCTCAAATTTATTTCGGCATCTAAGACATGCGAGGGCGTAGGGAACCGAGGTTTGAGGAGGTCGGTGAATTTTGCCACATGGCTGCAAGGATACAGCGCAATCCACTTATAACAATATCAGGTATGATGGTATATCACTTTTAACGATCAAACCCTCCAGAATCGTCACTTTTTGCCATTGCCCCCATTTACAACCAAGTTCTTCGCAATGATGAAATTATCAGTGACGTTTCAAATAAATTTGACCACCCGAAAGGCACTTACTACAAAAATTTTGTTCAATAGTTTGCTGATAAAAAAATCAAGAACAAATTCATCTGAATTTACAGCAGCGTATCAAGGACCACCCGAAAGGCACTTACTACAAAAATTTTGTTCAATAGTTTGCTGATAAAAAAATCAAGAACAAATTCATCTCAATTTACAGCAGCGTATCAAGGTTCTAAGGTTCATCAAAAGAAAGCAGGCTTTTCGCTGTAGACGTTTTCGGTGATCCACCGGACTAAGGACGTTGTCAAGAATTCCATATTCGAGATTTTCGTTCAGCATGATCAGATAATTTTATGGCTATACATGAAGCGTTCAAAAAAGAGTTCAGTCTCACCCACCATGATTGGCATTGTTAGGCAAGATTAAGTTATTCTGAATCAACCACAAAGAGCACATGGGTGGGGAAAGCGTGTGGGAATATTCACTCTTACATACATACATACATACATACATACATACATACATACATACATACATACATACATACATACATACATACATACATACATACATACATACATACATACATACATACATACATACATACATACATACATACATACGTCTTGGCAGATGTAATGATAAGTGGCTTTAAGAATTAGATATTCATGTCTTATCGGCAGCGTTGCAACTTTACTGCATTGTAACACATACCTGTAGAGTGGTGCATGGAAAGAACGTTCAGACGACACGTGCGAAAAAACAACAACAAACAAACAAACAAACACCGAAGTGCTGCTCTAAGGAAGTTCAACTTTGCGCCACGACGGCAGTATTTACATTCCGGGCGGAAATTCAATACTGCCCGTGTACTTAGATACACGGGCGTACGTTAAAGAAAACCCGATGTCCAAGTTAGGTCAGCTAAATGCGTGCCTCGTAACCTCAACCGATGTACAGGCAGCTAAAGCCACAAATTTCAATAAAACTCGTCGCGTGGGTCTATTTGTAAAGACAACTAAAACCGTAGAAAAGCTGCATATGTGTGGCGCACTTGCGAAAAAGAAAAAAAAAACCACCAATCGCAAGTCACAGGCGCGAACGCAGTGGTAAATTGGTACGTGCTTCGGAAGCTAATTTTTGGCGCGAAAGAAGAACTAAAGAAAAAAACAGGATGGATATACATACACTTATACATACGCTACGCAGCAGTTATTCAAGCACGGTATACCAAACGGGCCAGCATGAATAAAAGATTACTGCAGTGCGCGTAGCGTCCGGGCTCCGAAACTCACTCCTAACGCGTAAACTTCACGCGTTTTTCCCGATTACCTTTGTACACGCAGTTCCCAGATTTTATTTCTTTGCTTTTCTTTTGCCGAAAAATATTACCTTGCTTTTCCGTTCTCTACGGCTTTGTGTGTGCGTGTGTGTGCAGTGACGTTTTGATTTTGTCTGTTTCCTATTTTCCCGCACTCGTTTTCTGGCAAATGTGGCGCGCTGCTGTCGCGTGACTTCATTAAGCGGTGCACCTCGCGCGCTGGCCGCCGCAAAACAACCGCGACAAATGAAAAGGCGAAAGCGTGGCTCGCATCGCTGTAGTTTCTTTCTGTCTTTTTTTCATTTTATTGGCTTTGACCTTCTAACAGTTTGCAGCTATGAGAGAATTGTATTAAGTCATTCATTAGTGTCTACAATATCGCACACCCCACAAAGAAAAAGTTCGAAAAAAAGAAGGAGCCCCAGTATCGCGGGGTAAACGAAACGTGGCGGCGCGATATTCAGTTAGTGTACATTTACACGGTGTTAAGGTCTGAGGAAGGTGATGATGATGGCATCCCACCACTGCCACCAGTTGTTTGGGTAATTGCCGAAATCTTTGACAGCGTCTGGCAGACTAGGCGCCGATGGAGTTGAGAGCCTCCCCAGTAGATCGGCTTACGCACAATGGCGTCTGCCCAGACGAATCGCTGGGCCAAACGTAACAACGGCGAAAAGCCGTTCAACTAGTGTAGCGATTGCGCTTTTTTTATTTTTTATCTTTTGGTGACTGTGGCAACGTGTGTTTTTTGCACGTTCCCGTACCGATTGGTCGAGGTGGTAGTTTTGGTAGAGTTGGTTACGTATCGGGAAACAGTATCCCCCAGTTGATGACACGGACAGAGAAGTGCGTCTTGGTCCGTCCTTTTTTCAACGCAATAGCGTTAGAGAGCTCGTGTCGCAGAAATTGCACCGTCGGCGTCGATACTGTTGGTTGTGAGCGAAAAAATTGTGCGTGAGTGAAAAATCGAGAAAGAAGCAAATAGAGTAAAGAATAAAATTTTTAGTCCCATTGAGGGCCGTTCGCGTGGCAAGCAGGTGTCCTACCACAAAGCCACGATGTTATTAGCAGCTGCTTCGGAAAAAAAAAAAACACTCCCTAAGCTTTATGTTGTGGAAAGAGTCTCCTTAACGCATTTCGTTCAACAGGTGTCACGACTAAAACGAGCCCATTCGGCGATCTGTAGGCGCATTCGGGAGGCCAACAAACTACGTCGAAAAAAGGCTGGGATAGTGCAGCCATCGCCGCTAAAGACACACAGGAACTTTCAAACAGCTCTAAAAATGAACAACTATGTCTATCTAACGGAAAACATATGCATTTCTAGAGGCGTTGGTGAAGCAAAAAGCAACGATATATAATGTGCTACCATCTATGAGGCTCTTTTGCGTCCGTGTCGTGACGTTGCGTAATGGTACTTCATTTGGTCAAACTTCTCTTTCTTTTTTTTGGATTTTTGGTAGTAAATTCAGCGCAGTCACCCATCACTGCCCACTGTCACAGTGAAGGTGAATGTATCCTGTCATGTCTGTTTTACTAAGTCAAAATAATTGTGTAACTCAGGGAGGAAGGGGTACGTCATCATCGTTAACGCGAGTCGTACAGATAATCAAGTATTCAGCTGATGACATCATCAGATGACGTTACGACATGACGTACTGGAGGTCAAATAGGGAGGGGTGCGAAAATTAATTTTGAGCTGAATGGATGGCAGCTGCAAGAAAAGAGGGGGGGGGGATGATAATATAGACTGAAAACGTCCGCCGGTTAAAGAGAGGCTTGCAAAAGCCGATACGTTTTCTACTCTAATAATATATCAAGTTTTACGTTCCAGAAGCACGAGGCCATTATGAGAGAGGCCTTATTGGAGTGCACCGGAAATTTCGACCTTCTGGTGTTCTTTAACGTGCACTCATATCGCACAGCAAAGCACAGTGGGCTTCACAATTTCGCCTTAACCGAAATGCGACCGTCGTGGCCAGTACTAAAGTCGGACAACAGCTTGGCATCGCAACCACTGATCCATCACGGCTGACTACGTTTTCTCATTTGCTCTTGTTAGCGCGACGTACAAAAGAAAAAAAAATCGTCCTATACGCTGAGATGCTATACATTGATTACAGAGTTCGGCTGCAGGACGTGAAAAGTCACGGGTTTGATTACTCACCCCAGGCCCGTGGTCCCCCCCCCCCCCCCCGTGACCACGAATTTTTTTTCATCATAGCATGCAGAGCACAAAATGACACTCTACCCCCATCTGCGTGTTCAGGCCCCACTTCAAATCACGTTTATGCCAGCACCCCTCCCCAGCGAAAAAAAAAAGGAAATTCCGCCTACTCCTCTGGTGACTGCTGTTGGCAGAAGTCAAGTGGTGAGGGCAGGCCAGCCACTATTGTGACAGTTCGAGCCAGCAGAACTTCAGCCCCCTGCAAAAGATGGTTTTGCCCCCTTTACCGACGATGAATATTATGGTCGATATGCTTATGTTATAGGGCCTCTATCGATCCGGCACTATCGCTGCACGCGCAATGGGACGTAACGTTTATGCACATGCGAGCTCCGTGCTTTCCATCACAACAATCCACTGGCCCATACACGGCTCGGCGGCAGATACGCACGACAGCTGTACGTCACGTCAGCGCGGTATCGAAATACACTCCAGGAAGGTGCGTCGATACGCTTTAGGGTCGCTGATGAATCGAACGTTTCGAAAGCGTGCATAAATATGGAGCTCAACTTTAACACACTATATTCGCGTATTCGTTGTAGCCGTCGAATGACTGACGGCCCTTTAAATGACCTTGACCCAATTTGCGACTCTAAATGCAGTGAACGATTTCTCTCGCTTTGCTCACATCTTCTAATTTCTCTCAAAATATTGGCCTCCTCTCATTTCACCGCGTACACTTCAGACACTTCTGCGTTTGGCACCGGTGTAGTGCTGTACGACCTAGCGAGTTGAAATACCGCCGTCATTTCGCATTTGCAAAGTTCGAGACTAACTTTTAAAAACGGCTAGTTCCCGCGACTGGTAAGATATTTTGGTTCTGTACACTAACTGAGTTCTTATCACACGCTCAACGACTCATCTATTGCATTATTTGATCAGAAACCTACTCTTTATTCATACAGAAGTAAATGAATAATTCTAACTAACTAGCTAACTAACTAACTAACTAACTAACTTTCTTTATTGATTTTTTTCTTTTTTTCTTTATTGTAAACCCCTGCTCAGCCCGAAGGCGCTGCAGCAGGGGGGTTACAATGTTGAGAAAAATACATCTTCATTTCTACAGCACACTTGTTCATTAGATAAATGATTCCATTCTCTAATGGAACGAACAAAAAACGAGTTCGAATACAAATTAGATCTCGTACTGTAGTCTAGAATTTAGAAACAGGGATCATTTCGCAAAGAAATATAATGAAGACTGCGACGGTAATTTTCTTTTCGAATGCCGGTTTTACCATGAAATATTTGGTACAAAAGCTTTAGCCACAGTTTTTTTTTCGATGCGACGAGAGTAATTCCCATCGTAACTTATTTTTTTTATATTGGTGCAACTGTCATTTCTTGAGTACAGACTTAGGATAAACCTTGCAGCTCTATTTTGTACAGTTTCAAGTTTGTCACTTAAAGTACTTTGCCAGGGGTTCCATACGGCGTAAGCGTATTCAAGCATAGGTCGAATGTATGTTGAATATGCTGTTTTTTAAACATGCCGGCGCATGTGTCAGGCTGCACCGTATAATATTTAGCGACTTGGCGGCTTCCGCGACAACTGAATGAACGTGTGCATTCCATGAGCAGTTGGGCAGTTACACCTAGATATTTATAACGGGGTTTTTGTGTTACTATACTAGTGCATATTACATACTCTGAAGCTAACTTAGTTTTTTTTTTACACGCGAAAGTAGCGTGAATGCCTTTAATGGCATTTAATGTCATTTTCACTTTGAACATCATTCTTGAATGCGCGGTAAGTCATTGGAGCAGGGCGACCTCACTCTCGTTTCTAATTTTATTTATTTATTTATTTATTTACATACTGCAGCCCATTAAGGGCTATGGCAGGAGTGGGTGAAAAAAAAACAGAGCAGAGAATTACAAAAGTACAACTTCCGGGAACACACTACAAAATAACACACGAACAAAATACAATATACATGGCCATTTCCTTCAGTACAAAAATAAACATCCAATGAATGGGCACTGCGGGGCGTACATATTAATAGAACAAAGCAAGGAACTATTCGTTAGATACGACTTCTAAGATAAGGCAGGAATTGATTTATCGATGCACTCCTAATCTCCCCCGGCAGTAAATTCCATTGTTCTATGGTTCTAGGAAAAAAGCTAAACTTGAATAGATTGGTGTGTGCGTGAAAAGGGGCGAGGTTTAGGGCATGATTATTTCGAGTAACGGTTGGCATAGCATACGTAAGATAGCTGTTATCGGAGAGACGGTTAACTGAGTGAACGATGGCATGCAAGAATTTAAGCGACTCGATATCTCGTCGAGTAGAGAGTGAGGTTAAATTTAAGTAGTAATGGCGGATGTAGGCGAAAAATGGTGGTCATAGCGTCGACAAATGAAACGGATTGCTTTTTTTTGCACAGATTCAATTTGTTTATTTCTCTTTTTTTGTACGGACACCAAACAATAGAGGCATAATCAAGAACTGGACGAATTAGTGTTTTGTACATTAGTAATTTAGTTTCATATGGGGAAGTTCTGAGGGTACGTCTTAGGTAGCCTAGTTTTTTAAGAGATTTGGTGCAGACTGAATTGACATGTTTAGACCAGGAGAGGTTAGTGGTGAAAATCACGCCAAGGTATTTATAGTCTGAAACCCTTTGGAGCATTAGGTCATTGAAAGAGTAGTTGAAAACGGAAGTCTGCGTTTTGGTAGTAAACGACATCGAGACAGTTTTACGGAAATTGATATTCATTTGCCATGTGTCACACCAAGTGCAAAAGGCACTAAACGAATCATTGAGAAGATAGTGATCTTGAACGGAGTTAATGGTGTTATATAAAACGCAGTCATCGGCGTAGAGACGTAATTTACAGGTAATAGATTGTGGCAAGTCATTAATAAAAATCAAAAATAATAAAGGACCAAGAACGGATCCTTGTGGTACCCCTGATGTGACTTTGATTTGAGATGAATTGCCAGAGTTAAAGCTAACGTATTGGGAGCGATTAAACAGTAAATTGGCAATTAGGTTTACTAGACTAGAATTTTTTAGGATGGCTTCGAGTTTTTTGAGCAACTTAGAATGCGAAACAGTGTCGAAAGCTTTTGCGAAATCAATGAATATTACGTCGACCTGGTGGCCGCAGTCAAGACTTGCAGAAATGTCATGGGTAAATTCTGTCAATTGGGTTAAAGTGCTGAACCCCCTACGAAAGCCATGCTGCAGATTAGATAAGACGTTGTTAGTCTCAAGAAAGTCGATTATATGTTTATAAATGATGTGCTCCAACAGCTTGCCGGAATGTGATGTCAGCGAGATGGGACGATAGTTTAGAAAAAGCTGCTTATCACCAGACTTATAAATCGGCCGAACCTTGGCCAGTTTCCAGGCACTAGGAAAAACACCCGAAGATAAACATTTATGAAATATGATGGTAAGGTAACGAGATGACCATAACGCATACCGAATTAAAAAAGAGTTTGGAATACCATCGGGACCGTCTCCCTTTTTTGCGTCTAGATTCAGAATAAGATTCAACACACCAGCATGACTGATAGTTACATCAGTAATTGAGCCTATATCGGAAGGGGAGTTAAAGGCAGGGGCAACATGATTATCGACGGAAAATACAGAGTGGAAGTAAGTATTAAACGCATGGGAGATTTTCTGGTCATCAGTAACAGTTTCACCGTTAATCAAGAATGAGGAGGAAGAGCAGCTACTAGGCAGAACTGATGTCCAGAATTTGCGAGGATTATTTTTGAGTAAAGAGTGTAATTGGGTGCCGAAGAAAAAATCCTTTGCAGAAGCCATCATTTCGGCAAGCTGTTTTTTAGCTTTCAGGAACTCATTCGTGCTATTAGGTATATCAAGGTTCATTCTACGCCTCAGCCTGCGTACACGACGAGATAGGTGAAGAATATCTCTATTCATCCAAGGAAGTTTCTTATTCGTTTTTTTAGTTTTTATTGGAACAAAGCGATCAATGCACGATTTTACAATGTTTTCAAAGTATGACACAAGAGTATCTACGTCACAGTTGCTGCTCATGGATTCAAACAGAGAAAAAGCATCAGCAAGGCAATCTAAGATCGAAGTATCGTTAGCACGATTAAAATCCGGGAATGTTGTGAACGAATACACGGTTTTAAGCACAGGATAAGACAGAGTCACGATAACCGCCTTATGATCCGATAAACCTTCGGTAGTTTCACATTTAAAGCCAGCTTCCGCAATGTTAGAGCTTACAAACATTAGGTCGAGAAGTGCGTCCAGTCGAGTTGCATCACTAACCAACTGCACCAAGTCATGCGACAACGAAAAATTGATTAGCTCTCGGCCGAGGCCAGGTTCTCGACCGAAAGGTGTCAGAGAAGGCCAATGAATACCGGGTGCATTGAAATCACCCATACAGATAATATTAGATGAACCAATATTGTGGTTATAAATATAACTATTGAGATTGCGTATATGATCGACGGAGGTGCCAGGTGGGCGGTAGCAGACACCAACCATGAGATGATGCTTGTTTAAGTAAAGCTTGCACCACACCGATTCAACATCTAGAGGCACAGGCAAAACAGAGAACGTCAAGTCCGACCGAAAGAGTAACGCAACTCCCCCGCCTTTGCCGCTCCGTCGATCACAACGAACTAGGGCGTACCCGGGTGGAGTTATCTCAGAGTCGTAAACGCCTTCATGTAGCCAAGATTCAGTTACACCTACTATGTGCGGGGAAAACGTGGATACCAGAGAGACAAAGCTAGAAAATTTATTCACTAGACTTCTTGCATTGACATTCAAAATTATTAGGTCATTACATGGATATTGGGATAGTCAGGGAGGAGATAAAGATTCAGCGGTGGGAGCAGGGTGACGTGAAGATCTACGGGAGGGTACTTTAACAATTTTCCTGTACAAGACAGTCATCTGCCAAACAACCGTATATTAGAATCAATTCCTGAGCAAATGTCATTTGCATATATTAAAAAGAAAAGTGGGCCTAGGACTGAGCCTTGTGGCACCCCTGAATTGATGTTTCCAAAACCCATTTTTTTGTCATTTAATACTACGCACTGTTGGCAGCCTGAACGGTAATTTTCTATCCAAACCACAACTTCGCCGTCAATGTTTAGTGCTGCAAGCTCACCTAAAAGAAAATATAAGATATATAAAGAGATGTTGACGCAGAAGTAAGGCACCAGCTACTTCCTAGCTGTTGAGGGAATATGGAACATACATGTTAATAAAGGAAACACAAAGAGCAGTACATAGATGCACACATGTGTAAAAACACACACCCACATATCAAACGACACCATCAAAACGTATCAAAATAAGTTCATAAATAAATAAATAAGTAAATAAATAAACAAACAAATAAATAAATAAATAAATAAATAAAGCTAGGCTCAACTACAACTTATCTGCTGACCGATTTTGTCTCAAACGAAGAGTAACACGTGCTCCGTGTCTCTAGCTGGAGCCGTCGCGACTTTTCTGAAGCGCTCGCTAAGGTTTAGCAAGACAACATAAATTTACACCCTTGACTAGATATACGGTTCACTTTGAGCAGCTCAATGGCAAGGGAAACATCGTAAACAAAAATCGTGGCAACACCAATAGTCCGGGGGCGTCATTTGTCCAACGTAATTACTGCAGTTGCTTGGGTGATTCCGTTCGGTGTTGTAACTACGCCGACTCGTTAATCTACTCGAGAAAGAGGAGTCATACGCGCGAAGAAGTTGCTGCTTATTGCCGATACAGTTAGTTCATGCTTGGTGTGTATCAACATAGATAGAATAAGTCATTGCCTGTCCCGTTGTCAATATCACTACATGTCTTTTCGCGTCCGGCACCATTATACGAAATGCGTGAACCTGTTACGTCTTTCCAGGCCCCATCAGAGTTGAGTTGCGGATGCGCCACCTTTCTTTCTCCTAACTAATCGACATGTGTTCGAAGCCGGCCTGCAGAGACCAAACACTAAACACCCATCGAAAAGAGCTGAACACCTGTCAATGTGGTATAATAGAAGTAGTCAGAGTTACCGAAAACCATTTACTATTTATATACCACCCTCCAAAACATTTCGGACCATTCCGCTCAGCGAAGGTGTGTGACCAGTGGAGCCTACGGGTGCGAAATCCCATTTGTGGGTTGTCTAAAGCATTTAGTTTCCTACTAATAGACTAGAGGGGAATCTGGCGCTATAGTGTCTATGGGAGCTGCAATGCATGACGCTCCAGCCAGCGTTGTAATGATCGCTAGTACACTGATTTGTCTAAGCTTAGTTCGTTTGGCTTGGTTTGGCACGGCGTCACCTGCAGCTGCTTTGTCGCAAAACGAAGTTCAGCAAATGTTCAGCAGTTCCATTTCATCACCCTAACATTTTATGGCTCACCAATTTATCTAGGTTCATAGAGTTTATAACGGTTCATGTTTTTTTTTTCATATTAAACCCTAAAACACAACAGCAAACAGAGACACAGGTGCGTTCCAAACCACAAGCACGAAGATTATAGGCAAATCAGTGTCATTCCGAGTCACCCATCATTTCCATGGTGGCTGATCGATCGCAGCGCCAGAGTTCACTCTGGTAAATATTGCGAGAAACTTCGTGGTATAAAGAGTGAGTAAGCACAGAGCTTTGTGTGTGTGTGTGTGTGTGTGTGTGTGTGTGTGTGTGTGTGTGTGTGTGTGTGTGTGTTTAGAAAAAGTGGTTAACGATTCAGAGTACTCAAACCCTACCATGGGAGAGCTGAAAGCCGTTCCTGTGACCGAGTTTGGAAGCAGCATTCCTTTAAAGTTTGCTCTATAAATCCTTTATAATTCCTACATAACCCTAAATAATCCTGTATAAATCCTATATTCTATATCCTATAAATCCTATATAATCCTATGTATATATTGAAGTACTACTTTGGTTGTAAGATGGCGTCCAGTAATCTCAAGACTCCTCCTCTTTATTGTCTCGAGTATGTGCCCCACAACCTAAACTGGAGTGGTGATGATGAATATATACAGATGAAAAGACGGAACGAGTAATGATGTTCACAATTTATATATATATTAATTCCTATATAACTCTATCTATTTTTTTTCTTTTTCTTTTTGCGAAATCTGGCGTTCTCTAGAAACTATCTGCAGTGAGTATGAAGTCTGGTCTTCTCCAGCATCTTGAGCGATCCCACAAAGCGTGCGAGGCAAAACGCGAGTTTGGCATCAAATCTTCGCACAACCTGAATTCTTCTGACGGTTGCGATTGTATGTTCTTGCCTTACACGATGTCTTGCGGGAGCTTCCTCTTCTAAAAGACTATAGTTTTTACTGGAACGCAGAAATTTTGTTCTGTCTGTCACATGATTCAGCCGCCCGGCCAAAGTGCACTTTCTCAACGCCTAGCCATTTTGAACTGGTGGCTGTGTTCATACTTGTGAACATGGTCAATAAAAAAAAATACATTACGCATATCTGAGGAGCAACATCAGTACCTAAGTATAAAGTGTTGTGTTTTTTTTATTATGGAAAATACATAGATACGTCGCTCTAAACACCCTAGTGTTTCTTAGGCTGCGCTGACAATGCAACGCTATGCACGAAAGAAGGCCGTTAGAAGATGCCATTCGCAGCAAAGGCCTTTCGACGCCATTCGCAGCGGAGCGCGCAGATATGCAGCCAAGTTTTTATTGTACCATCAGTATACCACCATATAACAACGAGCAGTAACAGGGATACCTGCCCCGCCGCAGCGGCCATTGGGGAGAGGGCAACCACTGTTGTTTGGGTCCCCGCGCTCGGTTTACGCATGCACCGATTAGGTGCAACCTACACCTTATTATAAGCCAATGAAATGTGTTTAGAAAAGTTATTTACCGATTTAGAGTGCGATGTACTATACTACGAGAGGGCACTAGGCTGTCCTTATTGTGTGTTTAGAAAAAAAGTTGTTGACAATTTAGAGCACTTGGTAATCTACTATGGGAGAGCTTAAAGCCGTCCCGTGAAATATAGCTTTTGACGAAGGGTTACTACCCGATGCCGTTATCTTAACGAATCTACGCATATTAGAAAGTGAATGCGTCGGAGAACTGGAATAAAAGCTGGGCGAACGCTTCATTCATGCACTACAGCTGATGTTGTTCATACAAAGTCATGCTTGTGTAGCTGGTTTTAGGTCAAAAACTTGAACGTCCTGGTGAATTTTTGTTAAATATTCTGACATGGCTCTCAAACAAGCATATTATTTTAGGTAGTAACCACGAACCTTTATCTAATCATGTGTGAGGCATTTGCAGTAGCCGAGAAAAGCTCCTATGGTTCGAGCGGGAACGGGCTGGTGCGAATTTCTGTCGCACGTGTAATACAGCGTCAGAGCTCTTCGAAGCTCATCACACAAACCGAGTGATTCGGCTCGCACGTACCAAGGCAGGTCGCGCCACGCTAGACGCTCTCGGCATAAATCCACCATTGCAGGTCGCTGGTAAACTATCACTACCTCAAGAATCGCAAAAGGAAGTTCATATTCGGCATTTGCCAAAGAATATGCACCCCGTCCATCACAAAAACAGACGAGCTGCCAGAGCTGAAATATATGACAAATATTCAGATTGTGAAGACGCCTTCTTTGTGGATGCCGCCGGACCCCTGCACAACCGCGCCTCGGCAGCCGTGCTAAACAGGGGACAGGTCGTGAGCTGCATCTCAGCCAGCGGAGTAGACATCACATCCCTAGAGGAGGGCGGCCATGCGTAACCTAAAAGCCACCTTTGTCCTAACGGATTCCCCACGTGGGGTATCGCAATTTCGCCAGAGGTCAAGTCAGCCGGTTAGCTCATTCAATTCTTCAACAGCGCCGTCATCAAGAGAGTTAGTGGATACATTTGCTATGGGTACCAGGGCACACAGTTAGAGGCAATGAACGCGCTCATGCCTCCGCCTCCGATTCCTTATACACCAGGCCTCCGTTGCTTCATCCACAGCGCGCCTTCTTGCTGACCAGGACGATCCCCAGCCCCTCCTTTTGTCTACTTACATTCTGCAACGCATCAGGCTGAGCAGACGCACTCTACCCCCACCTGACCCTAAATTAGATAAGGCATCGCAGGTAGCGTGGAGATGATTACAATCATCAGCGTTTCCAAATTCTTATGTATTGTTCAAAATACCCTTGCGCCCTTCGATGTGCAATCTGCAATGTTAATTCTGTCACCAGACGGCCACTTCATTTCACATGGTTGGAGAGGGTCAAAAGAATCCCAGTATATCGAACAATCATAATCCTACATTATTTGAGTGGGATGCGACCATGTCCAGCTCGGACCCAGTCCAGCAACAAACTCTGGTCGACCAAGAGCGGATGGCGGCAAGAGCCGATGGTCTTCCAGGCTAGGAGGTCCAACCACTATAGCTACTTATTTATTACCAATAAATGTTTTATTCTCTCTCTCTCTGCCACATGTGTGGGGCTGGCCCGTTGCGCTTCTGAGGGCGGTTGTTATTATAATATTATTACGTTATAACCGAGAGTAAAACGTAGAATGTTAGCAAATCGTCTAATTATCGCAATCACCATGTCGAGTTTATGTTTGAGCAGAATGTTGTAGTGTTTCGCTGCAGTACCAAAATAACACGCTTGATGCAAATTAATGACGCACTCGAATAATCATCCCGCGTCGGGGAAAGATGCTTGCTTGTCGTGTGCACAAACAAACAAGAAAGAAACGAGCGTATTTATTCTGCTTAGCCGACAGGGTGGTACGACTTGGTGAGGCGACTACTCAGCCTTTAGTCGTGTCCACCAAGGCAATTTGTTGCATATTTCTCTCGAGTAAATCAGAATTAAATCAACAAATAGGCAAAAAAAGCAAGAACGTAGTAACGAAAGATAACCCATATCGCTAAAGGAATCAGCGTGCTGAAATTAATACTCCTCCCTCTCCCGTTTGCTCTCGTTGCGTTATTCAGCCAGCATTGTGATTGGCCATGATGCAAGGTGAAATCTACGATGTGGCTGCAGCGAATTAATGCACTTAGGGGCCCCGAAAAGATCGTTTATGCAAACCCAGATGTGCTACCTCTGAAGCACGACGATGACGTGGAAGATACAAAAGTTCCGTAAGTTCGACACGGAGAAAACCCTCGAACAGCGAAGTTGTAAGCGTGCGCGAGCGTCAGGTTGGCTAGCGAGATCGCGTGCAACTTAAACACCTTTGCAGTCTCAACAATTTCTAGTCTCGTCAATTCGCTCCACCATATTAATCATTCCGGTCATAATCAACACTATAATTTAGAACCAGTTTCGATCGTCATCTCTTTGCACTTCTCATCTGGTCACAATACCAGCGGTACTACTGCTACGGGTATTACTAAGTAAAACTACTACTACTACTACTACTACTACTACTACTACTACTACTACTACTACTACTACTACTACTACTACTACTACGACAAAGACGACGGCGACAAGGCGTAGGATGTTCTGGTCAACACGCAAAGAAGTTAGTTTTACGAAATTACGATGTAGAGTTCCAAAACTAAATTACTACATGCATAGAGCTGGTCTGGCTCCTTCCCTTACTTGCTCATTCTGTAAAGGATGAAACATTGATTGATTGATATGTGGGGTTTAACGTCCCAAAACCACTATATGATTATGAGAGACGCCGTAGTGGAGGGCTCCGGAAATTTAGACCACCTGGGGTTCTTTAACGTGCACCCAAATCTGAGCACACGGGTCTACAACATTTCCGCCTCCATCGGAAATGCAGCCGCCGCAGCCGGGATACGAACCCGCGCCCTGCGGGTCAGCAGCCGAGTACCTTAGCCACTAGACCACCGCGGTGGGGCTAAAAAGGATGAAACAATCAAGCATTATTTTTTTTTTATCGTGTGCTCTCATAAAGTCACTGAGAAAAAAACGTTCTTAAAGCGGCTTTTGATCGAATTAGATTGGATTTCATTATTTCTAATATTTTTTGGAGCCTCCTAATTAGGTCATTGTCACGGGGATATATGTTCTACTGTAAAAGATTCTTCATCGAATCAAAGTGGTTTTCATTGTATATCTCTCAATTAGTAAAATTTGATTTGTTTTAACCATTTCAAAATTCATCAGAGTTAAAAGTAATATGTGATTCACTATCCAAGTAATCGTTTCTTGGCCGACGCTTAGAGTGGATGTGAGCCAATCGTTTAGGCCATCTTCATCATCAGACTAGGGCATCTTCGCTGTGAAAGCTCCGTATTTCTTCGTCTTCTTTCAATCGAACGTGCGTATAGTTGTGCCAACCGTACGCAACAGCACTGCTATACGGCGGGCATCACCACGACGTTTACTCACGCAAATTGGCTCTCCCGTAGCAAAGCAACGAAGCGGCAGCCTAGTTTCTCAAGCGACGACGCGCGCTTGGTTTCGACATTAGTCCGCATGCAGACACACAGACAACGTCTCGTCGTTCTTTTTTTTACCGCTTGGCAGCACTCGCAACCGCGATTCCCCCACATTCGACGCAAAACAAAAAACGCGAGGCCCTGCTCCTGGGACTACGAATCAATCGCCGCCAACCCGTCGACCGCCGCCTCCGGTCGTAAAGGGGGACCCTTATATCCGCCAGAGAACGACGTCGCCGGCTGCGAAATACGGTGCGCTCGGAGTAATGCCGGACATGTTCCGCCGCCTTGTCTTAACGACGCCGTCCGTGGCTGAGCCCTGCAGTTTAGCGCCGCTTGCGTAACCCCCGAGGCTGTCAGCTAGCTCGGCGCGACGGTGTTGAGCAGTGACTTCTTCTTGTTGTCGCTGGTGCGCTCTATTTGTTTACTGCACCGCTCGGGTCGGCAAGAGCGTCTGGCTGTTTAGCTAAGGTTTTGCACCATACGCCTTGCTCGCGAGTTCATTAAACGATCAAACCGGTGGAGAGTGAGCTGGTTGGTGGTGTCGGTGTTGAGTGGAAGCTCATGTGGGCTCTGTTAGTGCAGGTTGAAGGTGGCGGAATTTTTTTCTGTGTGTTTAGAAAAAGGGATTAACGATTTTGAGTACATGGTACTCTAATATGGGAGAGCTTAGAGCTGTCCCGTGGATTTATTTCCTGTCTGAAGGGCTGGCATCGCTCCTCGTAGAGAACACTATTTTTAATCGCACATACGAGTTTGACCACCATTTTTAATGACACATACAAGTTTGACCACTTTGACGATCCAGGTAGAGGCTAAAGTAAAAGTAAATACTAGAATTTGGGGTACCTTTATACATTTTCACTTCTGTTAGCTGTTTTAACTGTTACTTGACCTTTTAAATACCTTTTGTTTAAATTTTGTGTATTTATAAAAGGTGGTTGACGACTTAGAGTACTTCGTTCTCCACTACGGAAGAGCATTGAGCCGTCCCGTGGTCCTTTAACTTGATGAGGCCACGTTGACGAAAAATAAGCCGTGAACGAGTTTAAGACCACAACCGTACTTGCTCGTTTGGGTAACGTCAACTGTGCACCATTCCTTCGACTAAATTTGGAGTCGCACACAATCGAGGGCAAGAAACAGCAGTGCTTGGGCCAGATAACTACCGGATAGTCAACCATATCACTTGCAATAATTGTAAGAGTGTCAAGTATGTTAGCGGGCCGTCTTTGTACTTATATTGCAACGGAGTGCATTTTTCCTACAACGAATTGCGCTTGTTATACAACACTCGATAACTAAATACCGTCTCCAATTTGCCATGGGGCTGGTTGAAGTTCTCGCGCACGTGAGTGGAAATACCTGGATAGCAATATTCTTTTCAACAAGTCAGGTGTTAGTTAGCGCCAGTACTTTCATTTCACTTCCTCTTTTCATTGTGTTTTTTTTTCCAAATTTGGTTAGATCATGCATCAACTAACCCAAGAACGGGTTTAGGTAATTCATTAGAGTGGGCATGAGATATATAAGAAAGATATCATCATCACCATCAAGGTCTTTAGCACAATCCCCCTCCGGGTAATTGGCCAAGAACCCCGGGTAGTTTAAAAATAAATCTTAAAGGGTCACTCAACACCCCGCGTTTAAATACAAGGGGGGGATTTTCTCCTCTCCTTCTTACAAACGATGCGTCCTCCTTGCCCCTTAGTTCCTGAATTCACGTCGACAATATCAGCACTAAGCGCTAGTGCCTATTAGGATTTCGCGCTTCACGGCTGCATGCTGTTATCGCCGCTTGCGCAGTTGTAAACACAAAAAATGAAGTTTGGTCGGTTAATTGTGGACAATATTCATGCCGGGAAAGGATGAACGGATGAGCGGCTGCATGGCAGAGCAATGCAGGAGACAAATCAAATGTGATATTTCGCGTAAATCAACGAATCGAGAGCATGTACGCTGTAGACATGACGGGAACAACAGTCTACCTCACAGTAGTGTGCCGTGAAGGACGAGAAATATCAGGAAAGAATATTGCGTTCTTTTTTGTATTTCGGGAGCCTGGTGAGTGACCCTTTAAAGTACACTGGTCATTAAGGGTGACTGACTGCACTCCAAAAGAAGGCAAACGCGCGAAAGCGAGATAAAAAGTTAGGGGGACAGATGAGATTAAGAAGTTTGCAGGTGTAAAATGGCAGCAGCAAGCACAGGACCGGGTTGTTTGGCGGAACACGGCAGAGGCCTTTGCCCTGCAGTGGGCGTAGTAAGGCTGATCACGGCGATTATGTTGACGACGACGACAACGATGATGATGATGATGATGCTGATGATGAGGATGACGATGATTACGATGATGATGATGATACTTTTTCAATTAACTCGTCGTGGTGGTCCTGGTTGTGGTGCTAGGTGCAGACCCGCAGGTCGCTGGTTAGAATCCGCGTTTTGTTAGAGCGGCATTTGTAAGCCCTGTTTTGATAGAGGCGAATGCTGGATGCTCGTGTACTTCGATTTAGGTGCACGTTAAAGAACTGCTGACGGCCGAAACTTTCGGAGCTCTTCGCAGCGCATCAGATAACCATATATTAATTAATTTATTCAAAATACCCTACATGGCGACGGAGCATTGCGTAAGGAGCACTACGAGAAACGTAGATGCAAACAATAACACAGGGAAAAAACGGTCGAAGATTATACAATGCCTAACAGTGACATTGATGAAAAAAATAATAATGCAACAGCGATGAAACACATACGATGACACATGTGAGCTATTGACTCTAAAATAGGCTATAAAAAGTAAACAAATTTTCTAAAAAAACACGTTGAGTTATTCAAGTCAAAGGAAAAAAAACATTGCTCAAGATTACACTACGAATGGAAGGGCATCATAGCATTCAAAGCTATTAATTTAGCAAAGAAATAGGACACAAAAAAAGAAAACGAGACAAGAAACTAGCAATCAGTAAACGCTACTGAACTTGATGTGAGTAAATCGAGCAGATAATCCTGAAAAAGTGTGTTTAGAGGGTGTCGAAATGTTTCTCTACCGCGTTCAGCTACGATGTCATCTGGACGACCATTCCACATGCGGATAACGCGGAGGAAGGTAAATAACTTGAAAATGTCTGTTTTACCGGTAATGCGCGTGAATAAACTATGATTATGCAATACAGGTTCGGGGACGTAAAGCCCGAGCAAATATTATTCTCACCTAATGTGAAAGCAGAGTTGCTGGCTCCGCTTACAATAAGCGATGCCGGCAACTCTGGTTCACCTGGTAATACACTGCCTTCGTCATCAGTCTCTTATAGTTTCCCAATATACACTAGAGGGAACTCTGGCGCTAGTGTCTATGGGAGCTGCAAAGCACGGTACTTCAGCGAGCATGTGAATGATGGGTAGTACACACATTTGTCTGATTTTCGTACTTCTGGCCTGCTTCTGGCTCCGTGTGTGTTCGTGTGGCTTGGAGCTGCATTCTCACGAAACCAAAATCAGCAAATGTTCAGCGGTTGCGCTTCACCACCTTATTATTTTAGACTTACATTTCCAAATCGGGTGATGAAGTTCAAAAGGGTTGAATCTTTCTTTCAAAGCAAAACCGAAACACTGCAATAAACGAAGCTCCAAGTACGACAGAGTCCCCTCTAGTTAATTTTAGAAAACTCCATAATCGGTCCACTTTTGACCAAGCAACGATGTCATCTAATGACGTCACAGTGATGTCACATGCTTCGACGATCTACGGGGTTATTTTGGCGTAATTCTGACGTGATTGTTTTGCATCACTTATGCCGATGCCAACGCCGCGGGAAGCCTACGTCGGCTGTCGACTTTCGAGCTTTTAGAGGCCTATGAGTATTTCGTCTCGATAAAAAGACGATACGTGAACCTATGCAGATGCTATTTTTATGATTCTTTTGCTGACGATGATCATTTATACGTCTCGTGCTTTGTAACACACACTCGCTTAAAATACAAACCCTTGGCGTAATTCACACACTTTGACTCCTAAAGATTCTACGCTTCTGTGACGCATAACACATCAGTTAACAGGAAACTCCAGCCACAACATGACATACACATTGACATTTCTTTTTGCAAACTGTTTCAGCAATGGCGAAGGCTCATCGGTTGAACACTGGCTTGCCACGCTGAAGGACTGGGCTCGATTCTCACTTGAACCGAAAATTTTTATTTTGATTATGCTGTAATATATCTGAATTTTCCACTTAAGAAAACACTAATTCTCTACTGACAACCAACGCCGACGTCGAGGCCAGAATTCGCTCGAAACGAGCTCTTGAACAGAAGGGCTTCAAACACAATCCGTGATTTTGCAGGTGCTTTCCGCCTGTAAAGCGTGCCGCGTTGCAGTAACAGTCAGCTTGCGGCGAAACCAGATCTGCAGGTTAATTAAATCTGGCCGCTATAATTTCGTCTTTCCCAACAGCCATGTTTGAAACGCTCCTTTTTTTTAGCAATCGCATATATATTGTTACGTTTGAAAGAGACTGGTAGACGTTGAAAGGGGCCGTTTATTAGGTCGCGAGGGGCAGCTCAGAAGCGGCCGACTGGTTGAAGATCCTCCTGATCCTCATCTTCCTTTCTCGCTCTGGGCGACAAGTGGGTTAACCGTGTACTACGCTTCTTTGTCTTCGTGCATGTGCGCAACAATATATATATATATATATATATATATATATATATATATATATATATATATATATATATATATATATATATATATATATATATATATATATATTGAAATAACTTGCAGATAGCACATAAGAAAAGGATAGTATTTACTAACGTTTCGGCCGTGGCACGGCCTTCGTCAGAGTAAGTAGGTATGATACAATGCAGCCGTTTTATAGGCTCACGTGATGAACTCTCGGTATAGCAGCTAGGACAATCAAAGTCAAAAAATGGTAATCTGTCAGAACCTTGTGTTGACATGACTGACATGTGACGGGTGCATGAATATACAAGTCTCAAATTTCCTTGCGCATCGACACGCGGGGCACAGTATGGTTGCCAGGACATGCAAAAGAGCTCTGAAGTAAGGAAACGACGGTTGACTATTATACATTCTAATATACACTAAAATATTTTACTAATCTAAGAAGTCGTGTTGTTATAGTGCGAGGCAGGTAAGCTTTCCTACGTTTTCATTGATACCTGAACGAATGGTGTTAAATTTATGGATCAAGAAGGATTCCCTCACTTCCCTATCGTGATTTGTCTTGAAACCGGACTGAATAATAGTGGCCCTAATTTTGTCGAAACCATGGCCAGGCATACTGGCGTGCTTCGACAGCGGTAGATTAGGGAGGCTTACGGCATGTGCACGGTGATTATTAAAACGAATTCTGAAACTTGTCTCTGTTTGACCTATGTACTGAGCTCCGCATGTTGAACACTCGAGAAGATAGATGACGTTTATACTATCACACGTGTAGTTCCCATTTATCTTTAAAGAAAAACTGGACGATGTACTTAAAACTGTTTTAGATGTCGTCATGTGCGCGCACACTTTGCAACGTGGTTTGTTGCAGGGATGACAGCCTTCATGATGTGAACACGTGGTTTTAGATGAGGTTAGTAGATCACGAAGGTTCCGCGACCGCCGGTAGACCACGCGTGGTTGTTCTGTAAAGATTCCTTTGAGCCGCTCGCTCTGTACTAATATGTTGAAATGTTTCTTTAAGATATGGTTCACATTTGGAGCTGAGGCCGCATGTGTCAAAATTAGATTAGTCCGCGAACAGTCTTTGGGTCTTTTGTTAGTACTCAGCAGGTCTGAACGGTCAAGCTCTTCGGCACGTTTGATGGCGTCTGTGATTATGCTGGCCGGATAACTCTGTTTTTCGAGCGCGCTCCGAAGTTGTTCGCAGTTGCGGGAAAATTCGCTGCTATCGGAGCATATTCTTTTAAAACGGACTGCTTGGCTGTAGGGAATACTAGTTTTGTTGTGTTTCACGTGACTACTGCTAAAGTGAAGATATTGCTGCCTATCCGTGGGTTTTCTGTAAAGATTAGTTATGAGCTTCCCGTTACGTATAGTGACCATGACATCAAGGAAGTTTATGTTCACAGGTGAATATGAGTGCGAAAAAGAAATCACCGGATGGGCGTTGTTAAGATCTGCTATGAAAGAAAGAAGTTGCGATTCACTATGGTGCCAGATTAAGAAAATGTCAATGAACCGCTTATAGTAAAATGGCTTATATTCACAATTTGCAAGAAATTTGTTTTCAAGGAGTCCCATAACTATGTTTGCGTAGTTTGGTCCAATTCTTGTGCCCATAGATGTACCGCTAACTTGAACATAATGTGTCCCATCAAATTCGAAATTGTTAAGTTCAAGAATGAGCTTAAGCAATGTAGCTAACGTAGATGCAGAAACTGGTTTGTTGGCGTCGCAATCCTTGTACGCGCAGATAACTGCCTCGATGCCATCTGAGTGAGGGATATTAGTATATAGTGACGTGACATCTAACGTAACGAGAAACGAATTTTGAGGAACCTGTAGGTCAACAATATCTGATAGAAAGTGATTGGTATCTTTAATGTAAGAAGAAAAGCTGGACGGAATGGTGTTGATGAGGCTGTCTACATAACGGGAAAGGTTCTCAGTCACTGTTCCAATACCAGAAATTATCGGTCTACCGGGATTATCTCTCTTATGAATTTTGGGAAGAAGGTAAAACCTGCCAGCTACTGGGCTCAACGGTATTAGGGATTTCAGAGTGTTATAGCTCATTTCTTTATTATTAAAGAGCGCAGTCAAAGTATCACGAACAATATCTTTGAACTCGTTTGTTGGGTCATGATCTTGCCGCTTGTAATATGATGCATCACTGAGCTGCCTATGGCCTTCGCTGATATATTTGCTTCTGTCCATTACAACAATGGCACCTCCTTTATCTGCAGGTTTTATAATTATGTCATTACGACTAGCGAGGGATTCAATTGCTTGTTGCTCTCTGTCAGTAAGGTTGCGGTGCAATGGTGTACGTTCTTTATATGCCTGCATGACATCGCGTTGTACAGCTCTGATATAAAGGTCCAGACATTTGTCTCTTTGGGAGGGGGGTGTCCAATGCTTGTAAGATGGCAATGATGAGCTATCGGTATTGTGAGCCGAGGACCGATCATAAAAGTACTCACGGAGGCGCATGTTACGTTCGAAATTGTGAAGATCCTTCACCAACTGAAATTCACTATAGCCTCCTGTTGCAGGGCAAAAATTAAGTCCTCGAGATAACACACTACGTTCCTATATTGATAAATCGTAACATGACAAATTTATAATGTTATCCTGTCCAGAAGATTTACTTTCCAGCTCGGGCTGGCGCATTTCAGCTGTAGTTAGAATGTTTCCTCGTCGGGAGCATTCCTTTTTTCCTAAGTTGTCACGCGCGACCTTCTTTGACTTTTTAGCATCCAGCTCGGCTAACTTTTGTGACCGATATAATTCGAGACTTTTTAATTCTTCAGTCGTAAACTGAGAGGATTGCACATGCTGTTTTTCCTGATTCCGCATACCTTTTTCTGATGATTCATAATGGCTAATAAGTATGCTGGTTAGTTCAACAGACGCCCGATTTAAGGTGTTGTGCCACCTTGACAGGTTTTTCTAACTGTCAGAGAGATAATCCCGGTAGACCGATAATTTCTGGTATTGGAACAGTGACTGAGAACCTTTCCCGTTATGTAGACAGCCTCATCAACATTCCGTCCAGCTTTTCTTCTTACATTAAAGATACCAATCACTTTCTATCAGATATTGTTGACCTACAGGTTCCTCAAAATTCGTTTCTCGTTACGTTAGATGTCACGTCACTATATACTAATATCCCTCACTCAGATGGCATCGAGGCAGTTATCTGCGCGTACAAGGATTGCGACGCCAACAAACCAGTTTCTGCATCTACGTTAGCTACATTGCTTAAGCTCATTCTTGAACTTAACAATTTCGAATTTGATGGGACACATTATGTTCAAGTTAGCGGTACATCTATGGGCACAAGAATTGGACCAAACTACGCAAACATAGTTATGGGACTCCTTGAAAACAAATTTCTTGCAAATTGTGAATATAAGCCATTTTACTATAAGCGGTTCATTGACGACATTTTCTTAATCTGGCACCATAGTGAATCGCAACTTCTTTCTTTCATAGCAGATCTTAACAACGCCCATCCGGCGATTTCTTTTTCGCACTCATATTCACCTGTGAACATAAACTTCCTTGATGTCATGGTCACTATACGTAACGGGAAGCTCATAACTAATCTTTACAGAAAACCCACGGATAGGCAGCAATATCTTCACTTTAGCAGTAGTCACGTGAAACACAACAAAACTAGTATTCCCTACAGCCAAGCAGTCCGTTTTAAAAGAATATGCTCCGATAGCAGCGAATTTTCCCGCCACTGCGAACAACTTCGGAGCGCGCTCGAAAAACAGAGTTATCCGGCCAGCATAATCACAGACGCCATCAAACGTGCCGAAGAGCTTGACCGTTCAGACCTGCTGAGTACTAACAAAAGACCCAAAGACTGTTCGCGGACTAATCTAATTTTGACACAAGCGGCCTCAGCTCCAAATGTGAACCATATCTTAAAGAAACATTTCAACATATTAGTACAGAGCGAGCGGCTCAAAGGAATCTTTACAGAACAACCACGCGTGGTCTACCGGCGGTCGCGGAACCTTCGTGATCTACTAACCTCATCTAAAACCACGTGTTCACATCATGAAGGCTGTCATCCCTGCAACAAACCACGTTGCAAAGTGTGCGCGCACATGACGACATCTAAAACAGTTTTAAGTACATCGTCCAGTTTTTCTTTAAAGATACATGGGAACTACACGTGTGATAGTATCAACGTCATCTATCTTCTCGAGTGTTCAACATACGGAGCTCAGTACATAGGTCAAACAGAGACAAGTTTCAGAATTCGTTTTCATAATCACCGTGCACATGCCGTAAGCCTCCCTAATCTACCGCTGTCGAAGCATGTCAGTACGCCTGGCCATGGTTTCGACAAAATTAGGGCCACTATTATTCAGTCCGGTTTCAAGACAAATCACGATAGGGAAGTTCTTGATCCACAAATTTAACACCATTCGTTCAGGTATCAATGAAAACGTAGGAAAGCTCACCTGCCTCGCACTATAACAACACGACTTCTTAGATTAGTAAAATATTTTAGTGTATATTAGAATGTATATGAGTCAACCGTCGTTTCCTTACTTCAGAGCTCTTTTGCATGTCCTGGCAACCATACTGTGCCCCGCGTGTCGATGCGCAAGGAAATTTGAGACTTGTATATTCATGCACCCGTCACATGTCAGTCATGTCAACACAAGGTTCTGACAGATTACCATTTTTTGACTTTGATTGTCCTAGCTGCTATACCGAGAGTTCATCACGTGAGCCTATAAAAGCGGCTGCATTGTATCATACCTACTTACTCTGACGAAGGCCGTGCCACGGCCGAAACGTTAGTAAATACTATCCTTTTCTTATGTGCTATCTGCAAGTTATTTCAATATAGAAAATACCCGGACCTGTCGTGCCTTCCCTTCAAGTTCTATATATATATATATATATATATATATATATATATATATATATATATATATATATATATATATATATATATAAGAGAACGGGCTCGTTTTTCCGTGTTTTGACACAATATTATTGAGATCTAACAGACAGTAATGCGAAGGAATCTATAGGGGAAGTTATTAGAACAAATGGAATGTAAATAAGAAGAAAGAAAAGTGGGTGAAAAAATAACTAGCCGTGAGGAGGAATAGAACCTACGACCTTCGAATAACGCGTTATTCGAAGGTCGTAGGTTCGTAGGAATAATGGCCAGAGCATCGAACGCGTTATTCAAAGGTCGTAGGTTTGATTCCTGCTCACGGCTGGTTATTTTTTCACCCACTTTTCTTTCTTCTTATTTACATTTGATTTGTTTCAATAACTTCCCCTATACATTGCTTGGCATTACTGTCTGTTAGATCTCATATATATATATATATATATATATATATATATATATATATATATATATATATATATATATATATATTGGGAACGTTTGTCGCCAGATCCGGCAATAATAGAAGAATAAAACGTGTACTTTTTAATGGACGTTTCGGCCGTGGGCCCGCCCGGCCTTGAGTGCTTGAGAGTTCTGCCATGTTGTACAGCATTTTTTTTCTTCAGTGATTCTTAAAAGAAAGAAAACAAGATAAAAGTGAGCCCCGTAATTGTCTGCATCATAGTGCGACACCTCAACAGTAGCGCACGAGGAATGCGAATAAGGAGGGGATTGAAAGGGCTAGAAATACAGATGAGGACGCCCACATACCGATGTGAAGAGAAGATAGAGAAAGATGGACAAGGTCGAAGGAGTCCGAGGACGGGGCACCACTCAGCGAGAGCTTCACGGCGTCAGGAGATGGCGGAGTACGAGCCGGTCGGCCAGAGCTGCACTGTCGTCGGAGATCGCGCGGGCACGACCAGTCGGCATGGCATCCGGCAAGCGAGACTTGTACAGAAATAAGAACAAAATCAATCGAGGTAGAAGGGTGAAGACAGGCTTAGCGGTTGCAACAGCAATATATCGCTGGATGTACGTCTATTGTTTATTGTATGACAGGCGCGTTACCTGTGCGCTGACTTAAAATGAACGAAATTAAAATTATAGACCGATAGCCATGGAGATAACTGGCATGTTAAATATATAGTTGGCCAAACGCAACCGTCGCAGGCGCTGAACGGGCGCCACTGCGGCAGCCGCTTCCATTACGTTTCAGTGCTCTTCCCCGCAATCCATGAGCCCGGGTGTCAAAAGACGGATTTGTTGATAGCTGCCGGCGGTATGTATGAGATACTCAAAGGACGATTGAGCCACAGAGCAGCTAAAGTACACGGGACGAGAAAAACTTTCCCAGGAACTATGTCCAAGCTTTGCGTGAAAATGAAACATATATAAACGTCCGAAGCGTACACTGTACGCGCAAGTACGCTCACTTCCAAGTAATGGACTTCCAAACTGTAGCATCAGAGAGAGAGAGAGAATAAACTTTATTGGGTTCCAGCATGCGGGATTCCCTCCGGCCGCGCAGGGCGTGGGGTTCACCCTATCTCACGTTACACTAGAAGTCCTAATGTCACGCGGGCCTAGACCTCAAGGCCTTCGTGCCCCGGCGCCGCTCGGGTTACTGAGGGTGTCCCCCTTTCGCCTTTGCAGCGCCAGTGCGACCTCGAGCTGCCGGACGGCCCTTCGCTGGTCTTCTGGGTCCGTAGACCCCACACGCTGTTCTACTTGCGGCGGTAACACCGGACCGTCCGCGCTGTCTGCGTCACATCCCCAGAGTATGTGAGCCAGGGTGGCTCTCGCGCTCGCGCACACACTGCACATTTCACTCACGTAGAGTTCGGGGCACACGTGTCGCGCTAGCGATGGGGTCAGCACAGTCTCGGTTTGGAGCTGGCGCAACCTCACCGCCTCCCACCGGGTAAGATCCCTGTGCGGAGGCGGGAAGCCACGCCGTTGCTCCCTGTACCACGCGAGGATGTCGCCGTAATCGAGCAGCTGCTCCTCGCCTTCTTCTTCGGTCGCCGTCGCGTCTTCGGAGGCGGGCGCGGCCGCGGTCCGGCACGTGGCGAGACCACGGGCCGCGGCATCCGCCTCCTCGTTGCGGTTCGGAGATCCTGGTATCAGGTCCCTACCCATGTGAGCCGGGAACCATTTTAGCGTCAGCCTCGACTTGGACTCGTCGCTTGCCAACGCCCTAGCAGCCGCCCCGCACACGGCTCCGCGCGAGAAGCTACGGATGGCCGTCTTGCTGTCACTGAGTATTGTCCGCACGCCCGACGAGGAATCCGAGAAGCGAGCCTCCTGTGACTGCTGCAGGCCTTTGTAGCATCAGAAGGGACAATTGAGCGAGTTGATGCACTTCCATCTTAAACGAATATCAGCGTGACGCAAACAGGGACGGGAAAGTTTGTCTTTTCTTTCCCGTCCCTGTTTACGTCGTGCTAATATTCGTTTAAGATCGAAACTGTAGCTTTGCCACCGTTACGTTGGGGCCCAAAACCATGCATGCGCAGTGGGAAGTAACAGTGTGGGATTACGGTGGTTAGCACATCCCTGTTTTATTCCCTTTCTGTGCCTCAAGCGTTGTGATTGGTTCATCTTTTCCTGTGGGTGATTAACCCGTTTCGCGACGATCATTCGCACCTTTCGATGACACAATGGAACCAGACGCAGGTGCCTCCACACTGGCGATAAGGTCACGCTCATCACACACACAGATTCACACACACACACACACACACACACACACACACACACACACACACACACACACACACACGCACACGCACACGCACACACACACACACACACGCGCGCGCGCGCGCGCACACGCACGCGCACGCACACACGCGCGCGTGCGCGCGCACAAATACATACGAACGCACATACATACATATACACGCACAAGCATATAAACATACATACATACGCACGCGCGCGCACACACATACATACATACACACGCGCACACACACATACATACATACACACACTCATACACACATACATACATACATACATACATACATACATACATACATACATACATACATACATACATACATACATACATACATGCATACATACATACATACATACATTAACACACACGGACGCACACATACGCCGGTGTTCTTAGACTTAGATGTGTTAAAGATTGTCAGATAGTAAACCGTAATTCGAAGTCCCCCGGCGCACATGCAAACACATGTACGTATGTGCACACGCACAAGCCCACTCAAAAGCTACTTACGAGTTGGTTGACCACAAAAGTCGTCGGGATTAAAAACACCAGGCCTGCGCGGAAGGCGCAGCACAGTCACAGCGAAAGCTCGATGAGCGGCCTCACGGAACCTTTTCATTGATTTTATGACTGATATGTGGGGTTAAACGTCCCAAAACCACCATATGATTACGAGAGGCACGGTAGTAGAGGGCTCCGGAAATTTCGACCACCTAAGGTTCTTTAACGTGCACCCAATTCGGAGCACACGGGCCTACAACATTTCTGCCTCCATCGGAAATGCAGCCGCCGCAGCCGGGATTCGAACCCGCGATCTGCGGGTCATCCGCCGAGTACCAGAGCCTTTTCAAAGCACTCATTGGGTAACTACTGCATGTACACTTGTTTGATACCCACAAGGGCATTAATAATTATTGTTTGTGTAATAGGCCGGCATTCGCTATGCTATGTTTGTCATTCTTCTGACAAGCGTGGTGATCACTAAGCACCTGCCAGGAATTGCGTGCCAATTCGGAAATTCGGAGTAAATCTGCACCGGCTGTATGTGTTTCCTTTACTAACATTCGCAGTTTACTGCACAAGCGTGATCTCATTTGTTCATTCTTTGAAGATAGCCTAACTGATGTCCTCCTGCTCACTGAAACGTGGCTTACTCAGGATGTTGATGACAGTGAAATTCTTCACGGGAATGCCAATTATAACGTATTCCGGCGTGATCGTTAAAGCGAACGTGGGGGAGGTGACCTTATTGCTATAAAAAATCTATACCTACTTTTGTCATCGATACAAACTCAAACTTGGAAATTGTCTGGGTCGCGTGCACGATTTGTGCCACTAAAATGCTAGTAGGCGTATGTTACCGTCCTCCCGATTCTGAACCATCATTTATAGATCACCTTCGCAGCAGCACCACATTAGCTATTGAGAAATAGCGCACTAATAATGTCTATCTGTTTGGTGACTTCAATTTACCACAAATTGACTGGATCAATTGTTCGTCCACCTCAAAAATGTCTCTTGACTTTGTGAATTTCGCCCTTGATTTTAATTTCGCTCAATTAATCAACCAGCCAATACGGGCAATAATATTTTGGATTTATTACTTACCTCGGATCCTGATAATGTAGGTGAAATCTCTTGTCTTGAAGGGTTTAGTGACCCTAAGCTCGTTCAATTATCAATAAACATTCTTCTCAAAGTTGCGGGTAAAACTACCAAAGTGATTAGAGACTACAGTAAGGCCAAATATAGTTGTATGAATTCTGACTTGGAAGAATTATATCACAGTACATTCTTGCCCTCATTGTCAAGTCGTACCGTCGATGAAAATTGGTCATTGTTTAGAGAGGAGATTACTTTATTTGTCGACAAATACGTCCCTGAAATCGCCATATCTAATGATAAGAGAAACCCGTGGTTTAACAAATATTTGCGAACTTTGAGAAATAGAAAAAAAGGCTGTATAGGACCGCGATGCACGCTTGTAGTGCCTCTGCTTGGAATTCATATAAGGAATGTCTTAAAAGTGTACGCGACTGCCTTCAACTCTTCTAAGTTTTGTTTTATTTCTTTCTTTTTGCGTGTGTTGTGCCGTGCGAGTGTCCGTTGGTCACTCGAGGGGGCCGTCTTCCTTGTTTACGGGCAGCAGCGATCGGCGAGCCTCCCAGACCTGCGGGCGCCGGGTCAGCACAAAGGCGGCGGCCCGCTTTAATGCACCTTGCCAGTTCGGGTGCAAGAAGAGGAAAACATTCCGCTTTGTGCATCCGCGGCCTGTGGGACGTTTGACTCTGTTTCCCCGAATGGCTTAGCAACGGACTTCTTCCACTGACTTCGTGGAACAATTTGTGCACGTGCGTGTGTGTGTGTGTATGTGTGTGGTGCGTGCGCGTTTGTGTCAGCGTGCGCGTATGTGTACTCAGATCTGTGGTTGAGAAAAAAAAAGCGAGAAAGCGCGGGAAGAGCCAGAGACGCAGCGAGAACGGCGAACGAACAAGAGTCTGCGAATTGCGAGCGACTTGAGCGGTTGTGCGTTGTGCGATGTGCGGAATCGAACGGTTGCGCGAGTAATAATTGTAACCTAGTTTTCTTAATTAAATACAGCCTTCTTTTGTTTACATTTTCTTAACAATGCGTGAGTCGTGTGTTGTGTCTTCTATCAATTTTCACCTTTTTACGGTCATACCGGCGACACCCTAAATTTTACCAAAAGCGGGATAGAGGACGCTAACATTCATCAGAAGTGGGATTTGACCGATTTTAGAAAACGTTCGGAACGAGTAAGAAAAAACTTAGCGAGAAGTGCGATTGCGTCAGTGCGAGAACAAAGCAATGGTGGACTTCCAGTGAGCGTGCAGTTCCAGAGAGCTAACATCAGCCATGCTGGACGGATCATCACCGGGCGAGAGTGGTCACCGTGATGACGACGACTGTGCAGGGCTCACCAAGCGGGAACTTTTCGACGCTTTGCGCGAGAAAGACCGCTTGTTGGCGGACCTGCTGCGGCGACTGCCTCAGCCGGAGTCGTCGGGGGCTCCACACCAGGCGGCCATCAACACGTTTCAGGTGATGCCCGATTTGAGCAGGAACATTCCAGACTTTTCCGGTGATGGTTGCGCGTCAGCAGCCCGGGAATGGATGGAAAGTTTGCGCCAGACGGCTACGCTCCACCGGTGGCCGACGCCATTCCTGCTCGAAACTGCCAAGTGTCACCTGGTCGGCGCCGCAAAGGATTGGTACCGTTCGAGAGCTGCCGAAATTTCATCGTGGGACGATTTCGAGCGGATGTTCGGGCGGACTTTCTACAGCCAGACTCGGGCGGCGGAGAGATGGAGGCGTATGCAAGAGCGAATGCAGCAGCGAAATGAGAACACGGCTGCGTACTTCCACGAGAAGGTGCGCCTTTGCAGAGAGGCGCACTTAGATTTCTGTGATACGAGGGAGCAGGTGCTAACCGGTCTGCGATCACGGGAGTTATGCACAATGCTTCTTGGAAGGTCGCACGAAGACGCGGATGATCTGTTGCACGACATACAGGAATTTGAGAGGATCGACCGTGAGCGACGAGAACGCTTCGGGACAGCGGCTGAGCGTAGGGCGACGAGCGATGCACCTCGTATGCAACCTGCACCCAAGGCACCGCTGCAGGGTGCGTCCGGGTACGACGGGCGGGACCAGCGGCCAGCTGTCACAAATCAGTACGGTGAGAGAAAATGTTATAATTGTTTCAAATTCGGACACATTTCGCGGGATTGCCCAGAGGAAAGACGAATAGAAAAATGTCTAAAATGTGGGAACACTGGGCATACGCAAAAACACTGCCAAGCAAAAGGCCCCAGAAATGAGACCAACGCTGTCTCTGGAGAGAAAATTGACCCTGGCGTGCTTTTGAAGCACGTTAAATGGAATGGCAATGAGACTTTGATTGGCATGATAGACACAGGCAGTTCCGGTTGCTTACTGCGCGAATCAGCGGCGGTGCGGTGCGGAGCGGAAGTGCTGGAAGATGATACAGCTCTGTATGGTTTCGGCAGCCAGGGCGTTCCAGCTGCTCGTGCGATTGGCAGGTGCCGGGCCAACTTGCTGATAGATGGCGTCGTTGGCAAAAACATACAGATACTTGTTGTACCCGACGAGGCGCTGTCGGTCGATTTGCTTGTCGGTCGCACGTTTACCGAGCTGCCATATGTGACCTACGCTAAGCTGGGCGGCAGCTTGCAATTCTGGCATAGAGACGAGTGCCCATTCTCACATCTCGAACCTTTCGTTTCATGTCCGAAATTACGTTTGAAAACTGCTGAAGAGACCCCACTGCAGGCCAATGTTATAAATTGGGTGGGACTGTCATCGCAGTCTAACGTCACTGGTGCAGTGCTATTCAACAACTGTGGGTGCGAAATTCTTGTTGACATGGAGGACGGAGAGGTTAGTGTGCCGGTGTTTATGAGCGGAAATGATGACGTGGTTCTACGTAAAGGACGAAGACTTGGCCACGCGACAGAGGTGGACATCCCGGGTTGCAAGATGAAGGAAATAAATGAGTGCAGAGAGAAGTGCAGCGCGGCGAAGCCAGAACAAATTCTGGTTACGGAGGCGCGACGGCCGATTGGGTGCGAGAAAATTAAGATGGGCCCCTCCGTAACAAAGGAGCAGTGTCGTGAGCTCGCGTGCCTCCTAAATGAGTACCGGGATTGTTTCGCCGCCAATCTCAGCGAACTTGGCTGCACACCTGCCCTCTCGATGGACATACAGGAGATACCTGGTAGCGCACCCGTGGCTGTTCGGCCCTACCGCACGAATGCAGAAAAGCGAGAGGCTATACATGACATCGTCGGAGAGCGGAAAAGAGAGGGAATCGGAACTGAAATACATTCCGAGTATGCGAGCCCAGTCATTATTACATCGATGGTCGATACAGAGCAGCGAGATTGGGACGAAAAGCTCAGTGAGGCAGGGTGCAGCTTGAACAACGCTGTAAACAAGACGACCGGGAAGACTCCCTTCGAGATGTTACACGGTTATCGACCGGAATTTCACAGCTTGGCACTGAAGCGCTTGGTTGAATCTAAAGCGTCAGAGTGGGAGGAGCCCGGCGGGCTGCGCGAACGTGTACGGCAGCGCCTCATGAACGTGCAGAAGAAGATGAAGGTCGCTTACGACAAGCGCCACTTCCCGGCTAAAATGTACGGTGTCGGTGACGTGGTCTTCATGACGAGGGCTCCAGAACAGACGGGAAAGCCTGCCAAAGCCCAGCCAAAATATAGGGGCCCCCTTGTAATCACGGCAGTGTTGCCAGCAGACACGTATCGAGTTGCCGACCTTGACGAAACAAAAGCGAGCCGCTTCGCGACCACTGCGCACGTGTCGCAGTTGAAGTGCTGGACAACGACCAATCCGCATTCACACCTTGATGACGACGGAGAGTCTGCGGAGGAGTCAGACACTCCCGAATGTGAGGTGCAGCGACTGAGACGTTCAGCCCGTAGCTGCGCCAAGACCCATCCCTATGCGAGTGCGCCATAGTTGCGTTGGCGTCTGTTGAGAACTACAGTGCGTGCCGGGATTTACCGAGTGCACTGTGCGTACTTAAACAGTTGCTTTTTTTTTCTTGTTTTCTTCGACGAAGGAAACAATTCTGTTTGTGTATTGGCGTGTGGGTTTGTTTATGATTTTTTTTTCCATTAACGAGGACGTTAATGACTGTCAGGACGACCGAGTGTACGCGACTGCCTTCAACTCTTCTAAGTTTTGTTTTATTTCTTTCTTTTTGCGTGTGTTGTGCCGTGCGAGTGTCCGTTGGTCACTCGAGGGGGCCGTCTTCCTTGTTTACGGGCAGCAGCGATCGGCGAGCCTCCCAGACCTGCGGGCGCCGGGTCAGCACAAAGGCGGCGGCCCGCTTTAATGCACCTTGCCAGTTCGGGTGCAAGAAGAGGAAAACATTCCGCTTTGTGCATCCGCGGCCTGTGGGACGTTTGACTCTGTTTCCCCGAATGGCTTAGCAACGGACTTCTTCCACTGACTTCGTGGAACAATTTGTGCACGTGCGTGTGTGTGTGTGTATGTGTGTGGTGCGTGCGCGTTTGTGTCAGCGTGCGCGTATGTGTACTCAGATCTGTGGTTGAGAAAAAAAAGCGAGAAAGCGCGGGAAGAGCCAGAGACGCAGCGAGAACGGCGAACGAACAAGAGTCTGCGAATTGCGAGCGACTTGAGCGGTTGTGCGTTGTGCGATGTGCGGAATCGAACGGTTGCGCGAGTAATAATTGTAACCTAGTTTTCTTAAATAAATACAGCCTTCTTTTGTTTACATTTTCTTAACAATGCGTGAGTCGTGTGTTGTGTCTTCTATCAATTTTCACCTTTTTACGGCCATACCGGCGACACCCTAAATTTTACCAAAAGCGGGATAGAGGACGCTAACAAAAGTTATACTTCTGCGTTATTCACTGCTAAAGACAAGTACTTTAAACATGGACCTACCATCATTATTAAAATGCAATCCCAGAAAATTTCGGCAACAATTATCACCTCCTTCTGCTGTGACAGATATTACTTTGAAAGGCAAAATCAATTACCTCTCCCAAGAGACCAGTGTGCAATTGCATTTAACACATTTTTTCGTCTGTTTTCACACGGGAAGATCATTCTAGCATTCCTGAGTTTCCGGAACTTGATTACCCTTTCATGGCATTCGTAGATCAATCAATCAATCAATGAAGCTTTATTTTCATAAATAGATATATGCAATTACAGGGATTATTTGGACCGATAGACTAAAGTGGCTAGTGGACGGTCCAATACAATGTGCAACATAAAAAAGTGTACAGGTCAGCTCTGAGGTAACAACATAAAAAAAACAATCATGTGATACAGATAACACAGTAATACATTTTTTCTTGCAGATATGCATACTTATTAGCTTGCAGCTAGTTTCTATACATAGGCACTTATTAAAAAAATACAATGAAAATCAAATCACACACACATGCTTACATGTCTTGACTCCACAGAAAAAATGATTTACATGCCATGCTGAAATTACGTGCCGTTTTAATCTCTAGGGGGACCGTGTTCCATATTTTTGTTCCACTAAACTGTATCAGTCTTTCTCCGTAAACATTAAAACATTTGGACAGATTGAAATTACCATTCGAAGCATGTCGCGTATTGCGTTTAGGAATTGAAAAAAGATCAGCAGGCAAAGGTGAATTTCTATTAATTATGTTATTTACTGAAACAGCAATTTTGTAGTCACGCAACATCGGAACCGAGAGAATGCGTTGTGATTGGAAAATATTACTTACTGATTCACCTTGGCTTATGATTTTCAGTGTACGCTTTTGAAGTCGTTCAAGAGTTTTTAGATAACTGTTGTACGTCACACCCCACGATTCCAGACAGTAACCTATGTGACAATGACACAATGAAAAGTAGAGTGTGCGGAGTATAGCTTGTGGAAAATATTGGCGAGCTTTTATTAGAGAATAGCAGCCATAGGCTAGCTTTGCGCACACACTTTGTACTTGCTCATGCTAGTGTAAGTGTTCATCAAAAGATATTAACATTGATATTAAGTAGATATTAACATTGAGGGCATCACTAAACTAATCAACAACCTCAAAGTTTCTACTTCTAGTGGTCTAGATAATATCAATTCAAAGATACTAAAAATACAATTCCCACGTCCTCCCAAATATTATTTCACATTTTCAGACAGTTTTTGTGTACCGGTCAGCTTCCTAGTGACTGGAAAGTTGCAAAAGTTATTCCCATATTTAAAGCAGGATGTAAAGATCAGGTTGAAAATTATCGTCCCATCTCGTTAACCTCTATAAGCTGTAAATTACTTGAACATATCCTTTCACATTTATCATTTCACATATCATTCACATAGCTTTTCACATTTACAGTCAACTTGAATCAAAACAATTTTTTTTAGTTCCATCCAACATGGCTTTAAAAAAGGTTTCTCTTGCGATACACAACTACTTGAATTCACGACAGGTCTACAGACTAACTTGGACATGAACACACAGACAGATTGCGCTTTCCTTAATTTTTCGAAGGCCTTTGACCGTGTCGCCCATTGTCGTCTGATTTCCAAACTGTCTTCTCTTAAATTGGACTCCTTAACGCTATCATGGCTTCGAAATTTTCTTACATTTCGTGAACAGCTCACATTTGCAAATGATTCTCATTCACATATTGCAGAAGTCACTTCAGGAGTGCCGTAGGGTAGCGTCCTTGGCCCTCTACTCTTTTTAATCTTCATCAACGATCTGCCGACTAACATTTCATCCCGTATACGCCTGTTTGCAGGCGACTGTGTCATTTATCGAACCATAACATCTCCCTCTGATCATAAGGCCATTAAGGTGACCTAGACCTCATTTACAGTTGGTGTAATAAGTGGTTAATCAGCTTGAACACCTCAAAATGTAAAATAATGTCGGTTTTCCGAAAAACCTCGATTTCCACCTTTTCATACAAAATTAAAAATAGTGAAGTATCTCGAACCACATCATACAAATATCTAGGGGTTATTATTGACTCTAAACTTTCATGGTCTTCCCACATAACTTCCATTTGTTCCAAGGCATCCAAAACACTAGGTTATTTACGTCGAAATCTCCATTACTACACATCGAGCGTCCGCAAAATAGCCTATTTAACATTCGTACGTCCACAGTTAGAATATGCCTCACCAGTTCAAAACTATTTAATACAGATGATCGAAGCCATTCAAAACAGAGCAGCCCGCCTCATCACTCAGAACTACCAATGTCACAGCAGTGTATCTCAAATAAACGCGAGATCGCGGTTTGCAACCATTGTATATCCGCCGCAAGATAGCCCTCCTTGTGTTGTTTCACAAGTTCATTAATAGCAGAAATCCATGCGCTTTCCCTCTACACACACCGAATCGCATGTCTGCACGCATGCGAAATCAGCGCAGCTTTAGGCGTATTTTTGGCAAGACACGCGCGTTCAACTTATCTGCTTTGCCACAGGCAATCTCGCTGTGGAATGATCTTCCCGACGAGACAGTTTCAGTCACTAACAACAACGCGTTCCGCGAGAAACTACTCTCTCACTACATCTAGCATAATTTCATAGACATTTGTATGGAGGTGCATATACTTGGTGACTGTATTTTCCTTGTTCTATTACTGTTATTAGTGTCGCTGTTATGTTGCATTTATTTGTATATTTGAACTGTATACGTTCTCATTTTTCTTTCTTTTTTTTCTGTATGCCCCCCTTACCCTATGCTCTAACGAGAGCCTGTAAGGTATGTTAAATAAATAAATAAATTGTTCATGCAGTGGCTGTCGACGGTGAAGAATTATGGCTGAAGTGGGTGTGCGCCACAATTAATAGTGAAACTAGAACAAGCTTTTGTAATGAGTTGGAGCATTGGACGATCCACTCGCTACTCTATTTGCATTGTGCCATGACTGACTTTTTTTCGTAAGTCATATTAACGTGATTGCTTTCCCGACATCAAGCCTGCCAAGGCAAGTTTGCCAGCAAGTCATAAGCACCGGCGTAGCTCCGGGGTAGATTACTGGGCTGGCACCCAGCGTACCCATGTTCGAGCCTCACTGTGTCATTGGTGCTAGCTTTCTTTTTTTCTCTCATTTCGCGGCGATGTACATGGTTACGGACACTGGCGGCGGCGGTGGCGGACAACTGCGCGTGACCAGAGCTGTGATCTCATAGCCACTTTCGCTGTAAAATAGTGCGCCCTTTCATAGCGGCAGCCTTAAAATCGGGTTAAATTGTTGCTGAATGTCAAGGGAAAATTCTCCAAGGTGTGGCACCGCAACTACACTCCGAAACGGCCCTTGACTGCTGTGAGATTGGATCATACTGATCGGGAAACGTAAACGGACGGTCTTCCCACACGGGGTCGTTCTCGGCATCGCACACTTCTCTGCGTTCCCGGGCGGCGCCTAAAAGTGACAAACCGCTGTGCAGCGCAGTCAAAGGACAGGTGAGTCGTAGACTGGTGCACCTCACGTAGTCGCCACTACACGCCATGTTCTGGTTCTGCGTATATGTGCTGCGTGCGTGCACCTGTTTTATGCCGAAGAACATTTACAAAAGAAACGCCGTTCCCTCTGCCATTCCTACGTAAACGTGACGCGTTACAGTAACGATTCCCCCGATTCTCAGTGAAATGGTGGCGTTCTTTAGTTCCTCCAAAACGGAACTAATTCCTCGAACGTCGTTTCTCGGAACGCCGTTCCGTGGCACACTGGTTATCGGGTCCCCTGCTGGTCTTTGAAGAGAAAACTTGCTTGACTGTATTTATTTTGTCAAAGTTCACAGTTACTGCCCAAATGACGCAGCCCCTTCCTCTCCACCGGCACCACTTTACATGCCTTCATTCAACCAAGCCAGCCGGTGCGCTTCGTAACAGATTGAGCCGCGCCCGTTTGCAGCCTGACAAGCTTTCATTCGCACCTCAATCACAAGGCGCGTGGGGATAGTTATCAATTCAGACTTTAAACAGATAACGACGGCAACTAAGTAAACGTGCTTCGAATGTCCATATTAGAGCTATCGCGATAAAACAAATGGCCACGTATCCGCGTGCCTCGTTGCAAATGTCGTTGAAAGACGATAGTCTTCAGCCGGCCTTTTTTCGTGCATAGCGTTGCACTTTCAGCAGAGCCTGAGAAACACAGGAGCCTTTGGAATTACGTATCTATGTATTTTCTAGTAAAGGAAAACATCACCTAATACTTACGTATTGGTTTTGTACCTTAGATATGCGCAATATTTGCTTTTTGGTTGAGAATGTTCAGAAGTATGAATGCAACCACTAGTTGAAGATGGCTAAGCGTTCAACAAGTGCTTAAACTTCGACCGGGTGGATAAATGGTTTGACAGACAGACAGACAGACAGACAGACAGACAGACAGACAGACAGACAGACAGACAGACAGACAGACAGACAGACAGACAGACAGACAGGACAGACAGACAGACAGACAGACAGACAGACAGACAGACAGACAGAGACAGACAGACAGACAGACAGACAGATAGACAGACAGACAGACAGACAGACAGACAGACAGACAGACAGACAGACAGACAGACAGACAGACAGACAGACAGACAGATAGATAGATAGATAGATAGATAGATAGATAGATAGATAGATAGATATTTCTACATTAAACTATCCCAACAAAACACTATCGTCTTTTAAAAAAATATCGCGAACAGGAAGACGGAAAGTCGGTGAGTTGCATTGAATACAATTGCGGTGGGTGGTATGTGATTCCGTCTTTGCTTGGACTCACAATGACTGCATTCTCGTACGGGTTAAAGGTTTTTTCAATGCCCTCATAAATGTTTTTCAAGAAAAGCTCGAGCGGGGAACTGAAATTTGATTGACTAGGTAAAATTACACAACGAAAGAACCAACAGACTCAATCACCGCTGTTCGGTTTTTCCCCGTCCGTAGTCTTTGGTTCAACGCCTCTAGTTCTAGGAACAAGTATGGATTACTAGCTACCTCACCCTTTCATCATTTTGCAATTGATGTGGCGCTGGCTGACTCGGGAATATTTTTTCATCTGTGGAGAATGAGCGGAGTTGTAAAACAACACGAGCTTTTCAGGCCTCTGATGCGTTACTTATCCTCAAGTGCGTTAGAATCTGTACAGAACTGTGCGGAAAAGGATCGATGCGGGCTAAAAGTCGACTTAGGTGCATCCAACAGCATCGAGCGTTTCATCTTCTTTCTAACGAATACGTACAACGTGGCCATGAGCTTTCAGACACTTCAATGACTGCTGTTCAAGAGATTTTGCTTTAGCAAACAGCAGGAACACCCGCCCGTGTGAAGAAACAAACGATCAAACGGGAAAACAAACAAGCCGACTAGTGAACAAACATTGGAAAACAGCTTTCTTCTCCTATTTCACAAGTGCGATACAGATGCGTGGATTCTGGTGCGCGCTGCAGCCTATAGCCGTTGAGCGCACGATCGCTATAGCAAACAAAGCGAGGCGTTTGAACAATTTCGCTCAGTCTCTTTTTTTCCCAAGAAAAGTGAAGAGAGAAGCAATGCGTGAGAGAGAAACCCGGGAGGACATTCGCGCTGCCTCACGTGGCTATGCTGGCATGATACCGTGTTTTATCTCCAGTATGTGCGCTGCTGACAGTGTGAATATCACCAAGATAATGTTTATCTTGAAAGAGTTACTATTTAGGCGTGGATTAGAGGAAAAAAATCTTTTTTGTCTAGAGTTCCCTGCAGTAAATTAGATGTCAGATGTGCGTATACTAGGAGATAGATAAATAGATAGATATCGCTGAGGTGGACCTTGTTCTGACCAATAATAATAATAATAATAATAATAATAATAATAATAATAATAATAATAATAATAATAATAATAATAATAATAATAATAATAATAATAATAATAATAATAATAATAATAATAATAATAATAATAATAATAATAATAATAATAATAATAATAATAATATAAAATAATAATAATGATAATAATAATTATTATTATTATTATTATAATATATTAATAATAAGAAGAATAAAAAGAAGAATTTTAATAATGAATATTATTATAATATTAATAATTATTATAATATTATAATAATAATAAGCGTCCTGCAGGACTGAAATAAAGTTTTTTCATTCCAATATTAATAATATAAGAAGGGGGAGGAGAAGCAAAAGGAGGACTAACATAATTTTCATTCCAATGAATGCCAAAAGCAGAAAAACGCTACAGGCAACTACAAAACTCTTTTCAAATAAATTTGCTTATTTCGGTAAGAAAAAAACATTATTTGTACCTAGTGTAACGCAAAAAGAAAACTATAGTGTACCATTCAACACTACCCTATTGTTTTAAAGATATAAGAAAAGTTATTTCGCTAGTAATTTCTGTATAAGGTTACTTGAGCCAGTACTTCTCTCAGATTATAGGGGTGTAGCCAAAGCCTTCTTACAGTTGGGTGTGGTGGAGGTGTAGGGTTCAGCAAAATCCTACGATGTTCGTACATTTGTTTGTACGTGTGCGCGTAAGCATACACACCAAAAATTGAACATTTCTGTAGAGAAATAGAGTGGTACATTCGTTTTCGCCCCACTTGTTTTACTAATATAAGATACATTATTGGCCAAAACAACCACCAATACCTTATAGAGAGCCCCTATGCAACGCAGACGGCATTGCGAATTTGATCTCCCAAGTGTTCCTTATCAGTTTGTGAGTGCAATCCCCACCACAGAGCTGGAAAACTTGTGAATGCAGCGTGCCCCCGGAGCCAACTTAATCTACGGGCAGAGTGTCGGTGGAGTCGACAAACGTCGACTCCACCGTTATGCCATGTTGAAAATTTTTCAGCGCTGGTCGTGTTTCTGGGGACTGCTAGCAAAGTTTCTCCATCCATCCATCCCATCCATCCAGCCAGCCACCATCCATAGCATCACATCCAGCCAGTCACCAGCACCGGCCAGCCATCCACCAGCCATCAGCAGCCAGCCAGCCAGCCAGCCAGCATCCATCCGCTATGAGCGAGGAGGAGCTATGCGAGTCGAGCAGCGCGATGCTATCTATGAGCAGCGATCGAGCGATCTAGCGAGAAGCGAGCGATCTAGTGAGCTATCAGCGATCTATCGAGCTATCACGATCTATCTATCTATCTATCTATCTATCTAGCATCTACGATCTATCGATCATCCATCTATCTATCTATCTATCTATCTATCTATCTATATATATATCTATCTATCTATTATCTATCTATCTATCATCATCTACTACCTATCTATCGTTCTATCATTCTATCTATCGTTCTATCCCTCTATCTAGCGTTCTATCCTTCTATCTATCTGTTCTGTCTGTCTGTCTGTCTGTCCCTCCCTTCACCCTTCCTTCCTTCCCCGAACTTTGTACTTTTCTTTAAATTTCTTTCAAAAAGCTCCTCACAATAATCACAAATTTGTTTTCGCACTTTACGTTTGGTCCATCCTGCGGTAGCCATCGATACGCGCACCTGCTGTAATCGCGCGGATTCGGAACCAACTCTTCCCGGTCTCGGCGAGAACGCCGGCACCGGGGCAAGACCCCGAAGCGCGCGCGCGTGCTCTCCTTCTCGCGTGCGCGCACGAGAGAGGAGGGGGTCGATTCTCTCTCTTTCGAGGCGACGGCCCCGGGCGCACCCGTAGGATTGGAAATCGATGGCCCATCTGCTGGCACGAGACGCGCGCGCTAGCAGATTCGGAAAAAGAAGGGGCGGGAGGGAGGGTGTTGCCGGCTGGCCGAACAATACCTGGGGATGGAGCGAAGAAGAATGGCTCGCCGGCAGCCTGATAAAAGCGAACGCGGCTGAAGACAACGGAAGATCCCTTAGAAATTGGTTGATTATGTGTCTGAATGGGGTGAGCTGACGGAGGGGAGGCGATGGTGGAGATATTCTTCAGCTCATTGATTGGCAAACACGATCGACCCCCTCCCCTCCCCCCCACTTACCGGGTTTGTCGGTGTGTCTGGTTCATAGGCGTGCACTAATTGAGCGACTGATCGATGCGTTCAATCATTGGTGCACCGATAGGTGATGACCCATTAGTGATGACCCATCGCAGCATACACGAAGTGTATATATGCACATGTTCGTTTCTATATATAGTGCACCTGTCCGCCTTCGTGTGTGTTATATAATGAAATTACGAGAATTTACTTGCAAGAAGCCCCGACGGCATTGTGAAGCACGCCGTAATGATTTGACCATGGATTACTTTTGACCAGCTGGGCTTACATAACGCGCACCCTTGCATATCGGTACGGTAGACTTTTTTGCACGTTGTGCCCCACTCGAAATGCAACGTGAGCGTTAAAGCCACTCCAGCATCATAACGACGAGTGTTCGCGCTCATCTAGTGGGACTTGTTCACGTTTGCCTCATGCGTTTGTGACGTCATGTTTGTCATTTTAATCAGTAAACGAGGGCTTACTTGAGTATTACTTCTTGTATTCGTTCAACGCGAGGTTTCTGCTATGAATAGCGAGTTTTCGGGGCCGGAATTTCAACGTTATTTGAGCTTCTGCATCAAAGCCACTTGTGTGATAATTTTCTTGCCAGTTTTTTCAGTGACGCACTCACTCGTGCATAAAAACTGCATTTTAACGCGGGGTTTCTGGAGCCCTCCACAAAGGCGTCTCTCTTAATCATATGGTGGTTTTGGGACGTTGAACCCTACATATCAATTAACGCGGGGTCTCCTCAGTGTACGGGGTTAAGTTCTATCCGTAGACGCGGTGCTGACGTGTGTGCACGCGGTGTCTCTTTGATAACGGCCACAGATGCCCCACGTGCGTCTGTGACGCACACGTTCTTGTTTTGTCATCACCGCCATCATGCGCACCGCACTGTTTTCATGACACAGCCGCCGTAGAGTGAGCTCGGAGCTAACTCGTCCGTCCGAAGCTCCGGCCGCCCTGAATTGCACGCATGCTGCGTTCCAAAACGCTGCTTCAGCAAAAACTTCATAGCGAAACAATCCAGCGGCCCTGTTCTGGTTGCAATTATGACCGTGATGCGATGAAAGCAACTTACTCCGTGTAGCATTGGGATGGCAATCAATTTTTCCGGACGACGGCAAAGAAAGAAAAGATTCGACGGGCTCATGGCGCTGGGTTTCGGTAACTGCTCCCCGAAGGGCAAAAGGCGGATTCATAACGGATCGTCCTCGTTTTATAAGTGCAATTACGCGCCGAAAAAGGGGCCTGATGATAAAGCGAGATGGTTTTCCCGCCCCGTGCAAGCTGACGCAACGAAAACCTGGAAGCAATTAGTTTACCGCCTGAAAAGGCCAAGTGGTGAAAATAAAGTGAAAAAAAAGAAGAAGAAATGGAAGGTGCGGCGTTCAATACAGGTCGCTCGCAATACTGGCGTTTGCGTAAGCAAGCCGAACTAGGGACTACATACAAACGCGCAGTTAAACAAAACGTATATTAAAACACGAAAAAAGAGTGCCTGGCATGCACTGGTGGTAGTTCCAAAGATTTTTGAAGCCAACAGAAAGGTGGCAAAGCAAACCAGCCCTTAGTGGGTCAGCTCTTTAACAGTGCACAATGGAGTCCCTAGTCAGGGACCCTATTGGTCGTGGCCGCTGTCCTGGCACGCCGGACTATGACTCGTTCGGCCTGAATGTCCTGGCAGCCGAGCAAGGCCTCTCAGCCCTCTCGGGATGGATTGTGGTTCGGTGACCAAGAGGCGCAAAGCTGGAACCACCAGCGCAGCTTGTATTTCACCTAGTTAGGTTTTGATCATAAGGCGAAACTAGAGATGCTAAGTTTTTGCCAGTAGTATAAGTACGAATAAACTAACTATGACTAGACGACCTGCTACATGGCTTATTTATTTAATTATTTATTCACTTACTTATTTATTTATTAAAGATACTTTACAGCTCCGAAGGCATCGACTAAGGACGTTTAGGGTGACAATCAGTATTAAAATCATAAAAAACAACGTTACAGTGCACATTATAATAACGACAAAGTGCTTCGTAAAAAAATTGCCCATTGCTTCCCTCGGGGGAACACTGAGGAGGATGCGGAGCATATAATTGGTTAACGGGGTGTTAAAGTGCGACTTACTTGGGTCGATGGCTAAATTGGTTAACGTGGTTGTGAAATGGGGTGTTAAATTGCGACTTACTTTGGTCGATGGCTAAATTGGTTAACGTGGTTTTAGGAGGGGGTGTTAAATGAGTGAACACGTACACACGTATGCGAAAGGACGGCGCTGGTCGAAGGGACGTCGATCATTGTGTTTGTGGATTCGTTGGAATTCATTTCACCGCGACCTTGGACGTCGACGCGCCGTACAAACCAACCGACGAGCGGCAACTGAGCGAGCGAGCGCCGACCTTTAGTATATATACAGCGCGACGGCGCATGCACTGTCAGCTGTTGAATGTTCTCGAAGGAGAAGCGCGCGCGCGGCACAGATGGCGACGGCGCGACGGCGCATGCGCTGTAAGCTGTCGAATGTTCTCGAAGGAGAAGCGCGCGCGGCACAGATGGTGGGCGACGGCGCGACGGCGCATGCGCGCGCGTCAGCTGTCGAATGTTCGAGAAGCGGTGCGGACGGCGCGGACGGCGCACTACAAGGCGCGAGTATAAGATGCTTCCGCATCTAAAAAATAAAAGTGCATTCATTGATCAATTGAACATTTCACCAAGATCAAAAGAACGCGCAACACTTAACAACATAAAAGAGCTTGGAAGTTACACGATACAGAAGAATGAAAAGAAAAAAAAACAAACTTACAACGCTATATCAGAAAGAAATGGCAGCATATCCACGGAGTGAGTTATGGATAGTGGAGCGAAGCATCCGTCCGCCCATTCGTTCTTGCTTCCGTCCGTCCATGCGTCCGTCTGTGTGACCGTCCGTGCGTCCATTCGCCCGTCCGTTCGTGCGTCTGCACGTCCATCTGTGCGTCCGTCCCTGCGTTCATCCACGCATCCGCCCCTGCGTCCGTCCATGCGTTCATCCGTCGGTGCAGCCATCCATGAGTCCGTTCGTGCATCTGTCTGTGTGTCCGTTCGTCCATCTATTCAACACTCCAAGTACCACCATCTCGCATCTTTTCATCATATTTTTTTCATATAGAAGCACCATTATCCAGCGGACATTCCAAGGACTGAAGGAGAGGAGGCACACGCACACTTTCTTACGGCTTGCGCTTCGTGTCTACTTCCCACCTTTAACCACCTCGAGTTCATGGTATGTAATAGTTCACTGTATTCATGGCACTGCGGCCCAACGCTCACTAAACCTTTCTAAAACCAAGGAGGTTTTGCCCAGTGAGTATAACGTAGCAACCCTTTCTTGTCAGATAGTGCCCAATGTACATGCCAATGGCTGCTAAGGGGGAATGAGAGACAGGAGAGTTCGGCTTTTAGTTAATGCACACGCTGCGAATTTTTTATTCTTCAACAAGGCACAGAAGAAATCTCTCACCGGCACCACCTTGGAGGTGAAAATGTAAGACTGGTTACACACCACGACTACTACTACGACTACGAGGGACGAACGGGCGCCGCTATAAGGGGTTTCGCCCCTAAAAAAATCGCAAGCTTGGGTCTAAACGTGTTAGGATTATTATCAGACGCGATGTCTTCGGGAAGATAATTCCACATGCGGATGGATTGCATTAGTGCTGATTTGGTAAACGCGTTTGTGTTACCAGAGATGTGGGTGAGGCTGAGATGATTATGTAAGCTGCGTAATGTGAATAGGTGGCGTTCTATTTGTAACAATTATGTAACAATCATGTTCTGTTTGTAACGATCGTGTAAAGATCATGTCCTTATGAAACGGACATAAGAAGGACACTTGACGCCGAACATATAATGAGTGAATGATCCAACTGAATCTGAGCAACACTGGAATGACTGCAGTATATGCTGGAAATATAACGGGCGGCTCTGTTCTGAATTGCTTCACGCATATTAATTTGATAATGACCAGACGGGGACCAAACTGGCGAGGCGTATTCAAGATGCGGGCGGGCTAAAGTTAGGCAGGACAGTTTGCGAACGTTAGAGGGGCATTGACTAAGGTTTGGGCTCAAATATCCCAATGCTTAGGAGGCTTTTCCAGAAACAGCAATGATGTGTTCAAGCCAGGAAAGTGTTGGTGTAAGGTGGACGCCCAGATATTTGTAGGAAGTTGCCAGGGAAGGACGGTCGCTGTGTATATGGTCAGCAAAGTTAGAAATTATTTGTTTACGTTCAAAGCTATCAACTTTACATTTACTAGTATTTAGAGTCGTGAGCCAAGTGTTGCACCTGTTAGAGATAATGTTAAGGTTATCTTGCAGGATGAGGTGATCGTTAGGACAGTTTATGGGTGTGTAGAGCATGCAGTTATCAGTGAATATTCTTATATTTGATGACATATTAGATAGAAAGTCGTTTATGTAGATGAGGAAGGGTAACGGGCCATAAACAATCCCTTGTGGGGCGCTAAAGGAGACATAGGAATAGTGAGAGGAAGAATTATTAACGGTTGCGAACTGTTTTCGATTTAACGAAAATTTTGTAGCCGTGATAAAAATAAGAGAGTCTAATCGGAGGGCAGATAATTTAAAGATAAGGTGGCGATGGGCGACACGGTCGAAGGCTTTAGTGAAGTCTAGAAATATATAGTCAGTCTGTAGGCCATTATTTATGTTGTAATGAATGTCATTAGTGAATTCTAATAACTGTTTTGAATGGCATGCCATTTATAAATCCATGCTCGTTATGGAAGAAGAATATGTCAGTCTCGAGGTGGCTGTAGACGTGGGAAATGGCTATCAGCTCGAGTATTTTAGAACGGATCCATTTTACAACAGTATTTTATAGCAGCAATTATGACGGAAATATGCCGCGTGACTATCTATTATGCGCTGTTGCGTGATTTTATTAACGCGACTAGATGCTGTATGGTGTCACAGGATTTTTGTCACGCGAATAATTATATGGCATTGCAAGATTCCAGTCATGAGTGCAGATACGAGATGTTACGAGATAATAAGTCACGTGACTAGTTATTACGTGACGTTTAGTCGCGTGTCTAGTTGTTACGGGATGTTGCTTGATTTTTAGTCACGTAAGGCGAACACGACAAGCACGTAGCCTTTACGGACCATTTTTTTTTTGAGGCAAACAACAAAAACCAAGCTCATTTCTGAGAGCGAGACGACGAAGGACGGTAGGTGAAATCGCCGAAGATCGATTACAGTGATCTGATTTCGGGACGTTAAACCCCACATATCAATCATCGATTACAGTGATGGTTTCGCTAACCCTTGTTGGTTAGTTCCAGGCCTTCAACAGTCGGGTTGCCGGGGGATACATAGAGAAGATCAGCGCGATATTCGATTTATTTCGATACACCGAGCATTCGATCGACGCCACGCATGGTTGCGTTGAGCCAATCGCAACGTCGATACACCGGCAACCGGCGTCGTCTCTTAGGAGTAACGGTGACGCGGAGGAAGCCATTTGTACACCCTTCGGATGCCACCGGTCATGTATTGGGAGAATGCGAAGAGGAGAGTAACTTCAGGAGTGTTTCCGAAATGGGGAGAAAAAAATACTCCCCATTCCAGAAAGGCAGCGAATTCAAAGGGCGATTGCCTTTCCTCGGAGGTGGAGAAAGAATAAAATGGCAGTGAAGGATTGCAGTCGAGCACTCTAGAGAGAGGGTGACGTAAACGTAAGCGAAAGTCTGAGTTAGGAGAGAGAAACTCCAATATAAAAGGGAGGCGGGAAAAAGGGAGAGGTTTGGATGGGAGAGAGAACGAGTGGCGACCCTCGTACTCGGTGAGTGCTGAGAGAGGACGTGTTGAGTGGAGGAGAGAGCTAACAGAAAGGGGGTAGTGTGCCTTCGCTGTGGCCGCAGCAGCGCACCCTAGCTGCCGGACGCCGTATAAGTGGCGTGCGTGTGTGTGTGAGCTCTAGCGAGAGCTCCCGGTCAGTGCGAGGCTGTGCGCTCGCTAGCTACGAGCCGTAGCACCTGTGCAACTGGGCCACGCGGGAATCGAAAGCGCCAATCTATTATGCATCGCATACACGCGCCCTATCGCTGTCTTCACGTCCACTGGGGGCTACGATTGCGTCCCGGAAACCACCTCCATCCCTCTACTTCTTTCTTTCTTTCTTTCTTTCTTTCTTTCTTTCTTTCTTTCTTTCTTTCTTTCTTTCTTTCTTTCTTTCTTTCTTTCTTTCTTTCTTTCATTCATTCATTCTTTCTTTCTTTCTTTCTTTCTTTCTTTTTTTCTTTCTTTCTTTCTTTCTTTCTTTCTTTCTTTCTTTCTTTCTTTCTAAGGGGTCCTGTGCTTAGCTGTCCATTTTCGTGCCCCCGTCTTCCAATATATTTCCCGTTTCGTTTTGGGGGCGGGGGTGGAGGGGTCACTAAGTTCTTAATATTGTCATAGCAATTATATAGACAGTCTCGGCTAGTTTTTGCCGTCGCCGCCGCCTCCGCCATCATGCACCGTATATGTATATACGTATTTGTACATACGAAATCTCAAGAAAAAAAAAAGCCGCCTGTGCGCAGCTCGTCGCTAGGCGCCAACGTGCGTTTTAGGGGCGAAGCTCCTTATAGCGGCAACTGTTCGTCCATCGTAGCCGTTGTAGTGTGTAACAAGTACAACACTTTGACCTCCAAGGAGGTGCCGGTGAGAGATTTCCTCTGTGCGTTGTTCAACTATAAAAATAATGCTCAATGTACATGCCGATGGCTTCTAATGGGGAATGAGAGACAGGAGCATTCGGCTTTAAGTTAACGCTGCACGCTGCAATCCCATTAGCAGCCATTGGCATGTACATTGAGCACTATCTGTCAAGAAAGGGTTGCTACGTTATACTCGCTGGGTGTAACCTCCATGCGTTGAGCCGCAGCGGCATGAATACAATGAACTAGTTAGTATATACCATGAACTCGAGGTGGTTAAAGGTGGAAAGTAGATACGAAGCTCAAGCCGTAAGAAAGTAAAAGCCGAATTCTCCTGTCTCTCATTTCCGATTAGCAGCCATTGGCATGTATACACTGAGCCCTATCTGACAGGGAAAGATTGCTACGTTATACTCGCTGGGCGTAACCGCCTTGGTTTTAGAAAGGTTTAGCGAGCGTTGGGCCGCAGTGCCATGAATTCAGTGAACTAGTATATACCATGAACTCGAGGCGGTTAAAGGTGGAAAGTAGACCCGAAGCGCAAGCCGTCAGAAAGTGTGCGTGTGCCACCTCTCGTTTAGTCCTTGGAATGTCCGCTGGATGGCGGTGCTTCTACATGGGGAATATATGATGAAAAGATGCGAGATAGTGGTACTTGGAGTGATGAATAGATGGATGAACGGACACATGGAGAGATGCATGGATGTACGCATGAACGGACGCAGGGGCGGATGCATGGACGAACGCAGGGGCGGATGCATGAACAGACGCACGCACGGACGGGCGGATGGACGCATGGACGCTCACACAGACGGACGCATGGACGGATTGAAGCAAGAACGAATGGACGGACGAATGCTTCGCCGCACTCTCAATCATTCACTCCGTGGATATGCTGCCAATTTTTTTCTCCCACGCATACTTTGCCCTGCAGATGGGGGCGGCGGGGGGGGGGGGGGGTCAAGTACTCGCGTGCGCGCGCTTATCCTTCGGTGGGGAGAATCGTGTGCCTTGGCTTTTCACCAGAAAGATTGCGTTTAGTGGCCGGGCACACAAAGATCACTTCGCTCGCTGGGCAGGCCCCGTTTGCGAAAAGAGCGCGCTTCTCGAACACAGCGCTACAGCACCTGGGACACTCGTTAGTTCGCACTCATATCTGTATCTGTGATTACGTTTCATGCGGCGTTTGCGTTAAGCGTCGAGCTGTAAACTTTGTTAGCTCTCATCCAGTGTGTGTTGTGTTCGTGCATCATTTGTGCGTGGGCAGCGCTCTGCACGTTTCGATCTACTAGCCGTTCTCGGAATTAAATTCCATGCCGTTGATATCGCATTCATTGTTTCGCCCTTGCGGTGAAACTGTGACTTTTCGTAAGGCCCACGAGAAAATGCACAAGATGTTCCACGCCCCAAGAAAGCTTGACAGTACCTTATCTGATACGGCTATGGACCTTGTAACTTGCTTAGTCAAATGTGTACTTAATGATTTATTCCTTGATTGACAAACTCATCTTTTTTTCAGTCCATCCCGTTGGTCTACAGTTGCGGTGCTCGGCTGTTGCTACGAAGGTCGCGGGTTCAATTCCGGCCGCGGGGGTCGCATTTATATGGAGAGAAAATGTTAGATGCCCGCGTACTATGCCATGTCGGTGCACGTCAAAGAACGCCAGGTGTTCGATATTACCGAAATCCTCCACGCCAGCGTGTCTCATAATCATGTCATGGTTTTGGCAGGTAAAAACCCTTGCGATATTATAAAAACAAGCACCTTACATACATCATGAAGCGCAAAAATGGAGCGTCGGCCACGTCAGCACGAGTAGGTGAAAATAGCACCATCACGTGATCAATCATCGTGACTCACAAAAGGCAGAAATTCGGGGGCATCCCCGCGATGTCACATGACATCTTCGCTCGGTAAAAGGTGAACCAACCACGGAGAGAATGCTAAAGACCAGGCGAGGCGCAAAACGCTTGCAATGCTCACGACCTTAGTTAGAAACTACGTTGTGGGGAAAAGTGCTTAAAGGAAGGGAGGAGGATTAGTACATGGACTGGAAACAAGAGGAACAAGAGAATGGCTTTCCCGCAACACATATTGCTTGCGGGCCAGTTAGTACTCACTGAGCGAAAAAACAGTGCGCCTAGATGGTACCAAAAGTTACAAAAAGTTACAAGCGCTGTGTATGTGTGTTTCTTGCAGCTTTTTGCCCCTTCTATAGACGTACTGTTTCTTGCTCAAGATGGCTTTCACTTTCGAGTCGTCTTAGACGAATACGTAAAGAACCCCGTGAGCTTTCATTCATTCATTCAGGATGTCACTACACGTTTATAGAACACCAGATGGTCAAAATTACTGGAGGCTATGACTACGGCGTACCTCAGTGATATCGTATTTTCGGGACGTGAAATCCCAGATATGAATCATTCATTCATTCATTCATTCATTCATTCTTACATTCATTAATTCATTTTATTCAGTCACTTCCGGTGCCAAACGGTGGTGTGACGGAGAGCTAAGGCGGCGGCCTCTCGTCGCCCGACACGGCAATCTCAGTCGCGGTTCAACCAACTGCGCCCTGATGCGAAGTAGCCTTGCTGTCACTTTCGCGAATTACACGACTACTGACGGAGCCTAGGTGCGGCCCGCGCCAAGACGACGTCGTTGGTCATTGTTTCACGCTTCCTGCGTTTTCATGAGCTCACGGATGGTCCGCTGCCTCTCGCGTGGGTTAAAACGCGCCGCTGATTTCGAAATGAACCCCGGTTCACTGAATTAATCGACAGCAGCATCACCCCGACCGAGAACCGAAGCCGCCAGCACCCTCTGTAAAGGCGCCGAAGCGTCGACTTCGAGAAATTGAGCCCAGTTTAATGCATTCTTTACTGTCATTCGCATCTTCTGCCTTTCTCGATAACAGGGGAGGTGGCATAGATGGCGTCGTTAATGCAAAGTTCTCGCTAATGTATAGGGTACACTCTATAAAAAGAAAAAAGTTTTTCTTTGTTTTATTTGCTCGGTTCGATGAGTCTTGACTTGCCCACATAATGGCTATTGGCTATCTTTGAAGAAACAGTTTCACTCTGGAGACCATTATACCTACGTCGGAAAGTCGTTGGACACTATAGGGAGTTATAGTTTTTTTTGTCTGTTTGTCCACCCTTAAAGGTATCCTAAACGGCACCAATGTGGCCAAACGATACTCTAAACAGCCGAACCATCCGCAGCGCCCACCAATATTGCTCACGATTCAGCGTTCATACTTGTGCGATTGTCAATTGAAAAGCAGCTATTGCGCATATATGAGGCACCATAACAACCCGTCGATATTCTGCATCTGTGTCTCTTACCAGAAAAGGCATACATAAGTAATTATAAGGACCGTAGCGTTTATCATGTTCCGCTGACCAGGCAACGCTTACACGAAAAGACAAGTGTTTCCAACGCTTTGCTAAGACGACACGGTGGTAGCACCTACCCGTTGCTTTGAGTTCTACACCTTATCACCGCCTAGACGAGCGCGCAGGGCGCGCGCGCTTTGTTATCCAAGAGAACTGCAAGATAGAGGTCATGTCTCACGTGTGACGTGACTTGATGCGCTCGTTCGCCTCCGCTGCACGCTCGAAGCACGCTAGCGCAGCGCCTCTAGTATACCATTCACCGATTTTCTTGCGCAGAACATAATGTTTTGTTCACTCTCCCCAGACGCAAGACTATCGTCTTTCGACGACATTTGCGGTGTAACACGTAGATATGGGGCCATTTTTTTCGTCTTCATTCTTTCTTTTTCGCGCAGAAACAGACTGGAAGATTCACTGTTAAAAAGAACTTGGCGCCGTTTGCACTGAGTCGCGCAAGGCTGGGTTGCAGCACAGCTGTCGGGAACGTGTCAGCATTACCCGTTAACCATCTGTACAGAATGCTTGGTTGGTCTTGAGCGGTTCGTGACGATAGCAATTTTCTATCTACGACACAAAGCTGCTTCTCGAATCCCGTCGATATCATGCGGTGCGCTTTGTCCAGCACCAGGCAAGCACAGCAAGGCCAGGTTTATCTTACACACACCTTCGTAATAGATACCAGGTGTCCCGCTGTGGCAACAAATGCGTGGAAGGTGCCCTTCTACAACACGCTCAGAACAAAGGCTTTATGGAATGTCCCGACCCATGACGGTGATCCCATAGGCACTCCAGTACGCCTCCACTTCTTCTGTCGGTCTTTTGGCTGTCGTGCCGTTTTATCCGTAGGCGTCCTTCGGGAAAGGCGGCAAGCCTCTCGAGTCTGGCGCTCGTAGATTTCGCGCGAGCTGACTTCTCCGGACTGTGGTAGATATTTCACTCCCTCCTCCAGCGAGGAACTTGACGAGGACCACTTTCCGCGCGTCTCTGTTGAGCTGTATCTGTTGAGTGACGTTTCGCCTCAAGACCAAGTACCGTCACCGGATGCGGGAACGGGCGTTAGTGATTTGAAGGTTCACCCCGGTAATACTTGCATATACCACGGATTTTTACACAAACAAGTGGAATGAATTTCGGCGTGGATGCGCAGAACGATCGTGCAAGCAGCGGAACGTTGAACGCGTCTCTCGCTCTGCTGGTGAAGGTGATTTAACGAAGGTCGAGAGAGAGAGAGAGAGAGAGAGAAATAACGTTTATTGCACCCGTCTAGAATGACGGGGGAGGAGGCTTCGGCTTCTGCCCCCAATCATCCCCCTAGCCATCGGCCGGAATCCCTTGGGACTCGGCGGCGGTCAGAGCGAGACCGATGACTTGACGCTGTTCTTCGGCGTCACGGCTGTGTAATAAGGCCTCCCAGGATTCTACGTTTCTACTTGGATCATTGTAGGATGGGCAGGTCCATACCATGTGCACTAAACCCACAGTGATGTTGCAGTGCGCACATCTGGAGCTGAACACTTCCGGGTGCCATTTACGGTACAGGTGAGGGTTTGGAAACACCCCGGTTTGCAATTTTTGCCACAGAATTTCCTCCTTTTAACGAACGTCGAAGGTGCGTCCTCTCGCGTTCTCCGTTGCTCTGCAGCTGCTCTGACCCCGTCTTGACGAAACGTACTTGTCAAAAACACGAAATGGGTACAGTTCCTTGCTCTGTCTTGGAACGTTATATCTGCGCCTGGCTGATTCTTAGCGACGCCCAGCTAAAGGTGCCTATTATTAGTCAAATACTGTGGATACTGCGTTATATCGTATCTCCCTTCTTTTTTTTCTTCTACTTGAGCATTAAGACCATTAGTGAGTTTTGTGACACCTGTATTTTCGCATCCGCTGTTCTATGCACTGCAACGTTACCCTCATAGCAGCCACCAAAAATCCAAAAGGTATCTTACTAGTTTGGTCAAGACCATACGGTTTCCCGTGAATGCACTAAGGAGACTCTGACGCTATTTTCTATAGGAGCTTCTATGCACGGTGCTTCAGCAAGCACGGCAATTATGGGTATAGTACACGGATTCAGCTAATCTTCGTTTTTTTTTGTCTCCGGTTGGCTTTGCATGGCTTGAAGTTCGTTTGTAATGAAATGACAATCAGCAATAATTATTCAGCAGTTACACATTCTTACCTCAACCTTTTAGCCTCACCATTTCAGTTCATAACCGTCCATTCTTTTTTTCAAGAAAAAGAAACACGGCAATAAACGAAGCCACAAGGGTGTTCGAGACCCGCAAGCACGAAGACTAGACATACCCATGTGTTGCCCATCATTCCCATGGTGGCTGAACTATCGCAGCGCCAGAGTCCACTCTAGTTAATTTTAGGAAACTATGCTGAAGACGACTTCCTTTTTTCTTCTCAATAGACCATGTTGATTCCTCCTCTTCTCACCCGCTCTGAAAACTTTCTGTCTAGTACGACGTCTATCCCAGCCTCCGAGATCACAGAGGCTTTGAAGGCTTTCTGCACCATACGTTGCCTCCTGGATCGGCTCGCCCACCACCAAGCAACGAGTCACGCGGTAGCATCATCATGAAACATCGCGTTATGTGACGTCCTAATGAATTCGCATATTTAGCGACCTATGATGTCCCGTTGTGGAGTCGCAGTGAATTGTCAAAATATGGTTGCCTGTGACATTATTGCTTGAATTCATGACCCGAATGTTTTTTTCGTCTCGATTGTATTGACGTCACCGACGGTCACTTTTGGTGTTTCGATCAGGTGTCCAAGGCTTTCGCCTAAATTGAAGCTGCACCTTCTCTCATAGAAAAAAATGCAGGACTACAACAGGATGGCTAGTTCAGTGGTTTCACAGGTACTTCGTCAGTGGGAGACTACATCCTCTGCACGATCTGACACACGTCAGGCGCTTGTACGTGTTACTTATGTAACGCTGGCAGGATTGCTTCTTTTCATGTACCATCACGCCAACGTGTTATTTCTGTCATTTTTATTCATTATATTCACTAAGGCAAATGCGCTGTTTCAGTGGTGATAGTGAAGAATTACTATCCGGGGAGCACCTCCATCATAGCAGTGCCGGCCTTAGATGTCCCGGTTTCTAGTTCACGATCATAGTGGAAAAATCGGGTTTTAAGCATTCACCCTTACCTCCCTGGGGAGGTAGACGTAAAAGTTAGCCAGCGCGTGGGAGTGATTCTGCGTTGTGTCCTATTTTCCTCTCCACACTGACTGTGTGTCTCTCTCTCGGGAGAGCGCGACACCAATGAAATTCGAGCACTTAAGATCGGAGTATGGGTGCGCGCACTTCTCTCGGACTCGAGGCACACCCCCGCTCTTTTTTACATCTCAATTCTTTCACATCTCACGCGCTGTCGCTTTGTACATGCGCCTTGCTGCGCCGTTGAAAGTCGTTGAAGGGGAAGCTTCGCCACCAGACAGTGGCGCTGCGAGGTGGAAAAAGCGGTGCCGGGTGTTTGGAAATACGGAGCTCGGGGGCGCGGCGGTAGGGCAGGCCGGCCCGGGAGTGTTGTGGTGGTCCGAAGGGCAGGCCAAGAAAAGATCGATTTGGTGAAGGCCATTGCACCCTTGACGGGAGGCGAGGTGGCGGCCGGGGGAAGCGCAGCGTCGGCTCCGACCGAGAGAGAGTCGCCGAGGAAAAGGGGGTAGGAGAGGAAAAAGGGAAAGAGACGTTGACGTGTGGAGGGAGAGGATGCTCGCGGGAAAGTAGGGAAAGATAGAGGTAAAAAACGTGGGGAAACGGGGTCTGTGGTCTGTGGGGAGAGGAGACACGGGGGGAAAGTGGAAAGATGTGAGGGGACGTGAGGTGAGTGGCATCGTGTTTCTCGAGCGTGTACGTCGCATTAGCGCCTTCACTTGTGAAGATAAGAGTAGGATAACGCCATGGACGTGAGGATGAAAAAAATAAAGGAGGGCTAGGCTCTGGCAGTGGTTGGCCGGAAGACAGAGGGAACAGGGACAACTTTGGGACAACAGAAAATAGAGATTAAGGCGTTGACAGACGCGCGCTCACGTCTGACATTGTTTCCCCAACTCGGTCGGGACCACGCTAATATATAGCACGGTTCTGCGGAAATGAGGGAAAGATGACGTCGAAGTGAAAAGGACCAAAAAAGGAAGGAAAGCTGTGGGGAAAAAGTCATTTCACTCTCGGTTGCTCGCCGCATAGTAAGAGGCTGCAGATGATGCGGAGAACAGAATGATGCAAACTTTTGTCTTCGGTTAAGCATTTTTTTTATTCGCTACCCAAAGAGAAGCGGCCGAATATCAAGGAAAACTTGGTCAGCGGTTTTCATGCTTACACAGCCGTTCTTTAAAAAAAGTTTTGGTAAGACTGTGGCCGAAGAGAAGGTGGTTTTTGGAAAACCTAATAAGATGGGTCCATGGCGTTGCTATTGTTCAGCTGTGTACACAAGAGACACAATACCAAGAGGGGTGGGATAAGGAAGTTAAGGGAGCCACAGTAAGCCATCAGGAAGCCTCCAGGAAACACTGGTATGCTAAACAACGGGGTGAACAGGAAGACGATGTCAAAAGAAAATGGGTAACTTTTTGAGTTGCAGAAGGGAAGCGTCCAATCTGATCAGTGAAAAGATTAGAAGAAAGGGGGCACAAGGAATGGCCGAAGTTAACAGAAGGGATAGAAAGGCAGCTGCAAAGTTTTGGAACCATCTCAGTTCTCTGAGTAGTAAGACACGCATGGAACAGAGGTTTACAACTGCAGTTCAAGGGGTTAGGCTACAAGATGATGAGGCAATGGAATATATTAGAACAATTATGACAGAAAAATTTCAACGACAAGAAAGCGCTGCATGCACCATACCGGATGAGGATGGACTGATTAGCGCAGTGGCTCAACTGGGACAACGAGAGTGGGAAAGGGCAGAGAAGAGGGTTCGGAATAGCACATCAAATGGCCCTGTCAGCATCCCAATTACACTAATAAAAAAACTAGGACCAAACTCTAAGCAAACATTAAGAGAGGACGCGAGCAAAGCAGTAATAGATAGTGAATCTACCAATTGGTGGAAACTAAGCCAAATAAGCATGATCTATAAAGCAAAAGGAGACAAAGCTGATATAAACAAATACCGTACTACAGCAGTAAAATCAGTAGTTCACTGGCTGGTGACGCAGATAGTAAAGACTGTAGGCATAGGTGGAGAAAGAAGTAGTGCTGGCAGAACTACAAAATGGGTTCTGTAAACAAAGGACGTTAGAGGACAATCTGTTTTTATTGATGCAGTGCATTGAAATAGCAGAAAACGAGCACAGGCCCCTGTGGCTGGCATTTCTAGATATCAAGAGAGTTTGCGATAGTGTGATTCAAGAAGACTTGTGGTAATACTGGCCACACTAGATGTGGAAGATGGAACAACTAATCTTCAAAGTATATCTATAAAAAGTGACAAGGTAGTTATGAAATGGGAAGAACAGGTATCCGAGCCTATAGAGATACAACGCGGGCTTAGACAGGGATGTCCCTTATCACCTCTGTTATTTATGCGGTATCTACAGGGACTGGAAACCAAATTAGAGGGGAGTCAACTCAGCTTCAGCCTCTCTTTCGTCAAGCAAGGAATACGCGTTGAACAGTCATTGCCAGCATTGATCTATGCAGATGATATAGTATTAATAGTGGACCACAAGTAAGATCTGCAGGGATTGATAGGCATCTGTGGTAATGAGGGAGATAGGCTAAATTTAAAGTTCGGCTGGATAAAATTGGCAATGGGGATTTTTAATGATAAAAATGGTAGATCCCACGTACAGTGGGAATCGATAATATGCGAAGCACGAATGAGAAATGCTGATATGTACTTTAAAATCAACACAATGTAACTGGGGGGAGGTAAATGATTCCGTACATGACTTCCGTGTAAAGATTATCATGTTTGGATGTGTCGTTTACCTTCGTCATCTATTCACGTCACGTGATGCCTAATTTAGTATACGTAATCCTAGCGAAACGGCCGCGAGCACGCTATGAGCGTGGTATGTTGTCATGTTCTTGCATGACACGCGTGCCAGGATTATCATGTTTGCACCAGTCATATATTTCGTCATCCATTGACGTCACATAACACCAAATTTTGTATACGTAGAGTTAGCAAAACTGCCGCGAGCGCATCATGAAGGGCCCAATATACTCCAACGTAGCGCTGACGCGCGCGCACGCTGGGCACAGCGACGCTAGACGTTAGCAAGACGCCAGGCGCGGCCCGACGGCAATCGGCGTGAAATGCGACATGCTGCATTTCGCGCCGATGCGCTACACAGACAACACTGCGTCTCCCTTTTATCATGAAGGAGGGACGCCGGACGCACTGAAACGCGCATGCGTCAATGCAACGCAGCACAGCACGCGCCTGCGAGTATGGCAAGACCAGCGCCTGGCGTGGCAACGCCGGCGTGACGCGACTAAATGAATGCCGGCGAGCACGCGACCACGTCATGTCGAAATGTATTGTTGCCTTAACTGTTGCATGTAGTCATGGTCTCACATAACACGCATCTCATCATTACCATGTTGTTACATGACACTCATCTCATGTTTATAATGTTTGCACCAGTATCATACCTTCATCATCCATTCACATCCCGTAATACCAAATTAGGTATAAGTGAAGCTAGTGAAACGGCCGCCAGTGCATCATGAGCGTGGCATGTAGTCATGTTGTTACATGACACGCATCTCATGATTATCATGTTTGCACCAGTCACATACCTTCGTCATCCATTCATGTACTGTAATACTAAATTTCGTATATGTTACGCTAGTGAAACAGCCGCGAGTGCATCATGAGCGTGGAATGTAGTCAAGTTGTTCCATGACACGCATGTCATGATTATCATGTTAGGGTCTGTCGCTTGTGTTTGCCATGCAATCATGTCCTGCCATACCAGTTTTGCAACTTGCCATGTGAACGAAACCACCGCAAGAGCTGCGGGACCATGACAGTTAAATCATGACATTCATGACATATATGTCATGATTTTCATGTTATGACTATTCAAATATGTTCTTCATGCAGTCATGTTATACCATACCAAGTTTGATGTCGATTCCATTATCGAAACCTCTAGGAGAGCTAAAAGTTGTAGGCGGATAGATAGATAGATAGATAGATAGATAGATAGATAGATAGATAGATAGATAGATAGATAGATAGATAGATAGATAGATAGATAGATAGATAGATAGATAGATAGATAGATAGACGCTCAAAGTCGCCGAAGTTCGCTAAGAAATGCTTTGCATTTAGAAAAGGCACTGAGCATAAGATACAGGAAGGCATGCCAGAAATAGTGGATAAAAACGAATGTTTGGCCGTATGGATAAGTAACGGGACTGAGTCTCTAAGGGAGCACGAAAGATACGTAATGACTATGGGCACTAAGAATGAAACTGTGACGAAAAATAGGGCACTGGGGAACTACAGTAGGTATGACGTTGTGAGAGGGAATTCGAAAGGTGTCATGGTCCTGGGTTTGACGTTGGCAATGCGGTCTTGTGCATGAAATCAGAAGCTCTACAAAAATTGGAAATTAAACAACATGGCATAGGTAGACTTGCTTTGGGAGCACACAAGAATACCCCAAATGAGGGGGTATAGGGTGACATGCAATGAACATCGTTTGAGTTCAGGGAAGCTGGCTGCAAGGTAGCACTTGAGGAGCGATTGAGAAAAATGGGAGAGGAGCGTTGGGCTAGGAAAGTTTTCAGCTACTTGCACAGGAAGAACGTTGATACTAAATAAAGGAAGCGAACTTGAACACTGTGAAGCAAGAAATTAGAAAACGGCAGAATAGCAAGCCAAAAGGAAACATCGGTTAAAAACAAAGTGAAGGAAACAGATACCAACATGTGGAAGATTAGAATGCTTACGAAATCTTCACTGGAGACCTGCGGAACTTTTAAGCGGGAAATTGCAAGGGAAAAGATCTACAATAATTATCGTGGTAGTTCTGTACTATTCGAGGCCAGAATGGGAGTACTGCGGACCAAGACGTACCGAGCAAAATACGAAGGCGCAAGCACGGTATGCAGTGCGTGTGGAGAAGTAGACGAGGAAACCGCTGAACATTTGATGGTGTTCTGTAAAGGGCTCCACCCGATAGTCCAAGATAATGGCGTGGAATTTTTCAAAGCACTGTGGTTTAGTGACAGTGAAGGCAAAATAGACTTTAAACGGGTAAAAATTAGTAACTGATTGGTAGCTACAATCAATGCGCGAGTGAAATTCAATCTTTCAACACATTGTGATAGTACTTAACTTTGCGGCTAGGTGGCGTGACCCGCAACCCGACCTAAGGGCACAGCCGTATCCATCCATCCATCCGTCCATCCATCCATCCATCCATCCATCCATCCATCCATCCATCCATCCATCCATCCATCCATCCATCCATCCATCCATCCATTCATTCACCCGTCCGTCCGTCCGTTCGTTCGTCCGTCCGTCCGTCCGTCCGTCCGTCCGTCCGTCCGTCCGTCCGTCCATCCATCCATCCATCCATCCATCCATCCATCCATCCATCCATCCATCCATCCATCCATCCATCCATCCATCCATCCATCCATCCATCGCGCTTCCTCTTTCGCCGGCAGTCGGTGTGCTTCGAGTAAACGTGTTCGAGTATGAGTGACGATGGCGCTGGAGTGGAGGGCTCAGAATGCGGCTGCAGCTGCATTGAAAGCCCGCGATGTCGAATAGCTGCACGGAAGCGCCGGCAAGAGGATCCTGTGTTGAAAGCCCACTAAGCAGCGGTGAAACGCGCGCAAAGCGTTTGTCACGTCTTTACATGACGATCGACTGAGTAAGATTTACGGAGGCTTCACGGTTTACCGGTGTACCTCCGGAGCTTCGCTCACCCATCACCATTCACTCTGTGGATATGCTGTGATTTTTTTTCTCTCTTGAGGAGAGCGAGTAACTATTTTTGCTGACAGTAGTCAGCAAGTTCAGGTGGCCTAGCCTACGCATATCATGAGGGGACGTCAAGGGCTTACCTCGACACCACCTCATGGGTGTGCTGGGTCGTCCATGTTTGTTAATCGAGGATGGTGTTTCGCGTAGCAATAGCAGCATTTTTCTCTCTTTTTTTACCACAGAGCTGCGTATGGTAGAGCGAAACCTCAAGTCCACTTTCTTAAGTGCACGAGAACTAACATCGCGTGTGTGACACAGAAGTTGGGCTGATCCTACTATGCTCCACTGGTTCACTAACATTCAAGGAGGGAACATGCGAGTGGCTATCACCAATTAGGATTTATGGAGAGACTAAACTAACCGAAGAAGACTTTATTGAACCATCGTAAGTAATAATAACAATTATTGGACTTTGAAGTACCAAAACCACGATATGATTATGAGAGACGCCGCATTGTGGAGGGCTCCGGAAATTCCAACCCGCTGGGGTTCTTTACCACGCACCTAATTGTAAGTTATACATCACGCATTTTAACCTCCAGCGAAAATGCATGCGGCCGCCGCGGCCAGGATACGATACCGCGACCTGTGGGTCAGAAGCCAAGTGCCTTAGACACTAGACCACCGTGGCGGGTTGAACCATCAGAATTAGTTCAGTGATAAAAACTGGGACCATTGCTTTCACCTTCGCATTTGTAGCTGTCTGCATATGGCCTGGGCCGCGATTTTTCTGTTGGTAAAAAGACCAGTCATGTCGTTTTAAGTGCGAATGCACTTTATAAGCGACCCTGAATCCGCCGTCCGCGGTGCGCCTCCTCCTCTTTCCTAGCAACGGCGTGAGGAGCGGAGAGGAGCGTCTGTAGCAACGGCGCAGCGACGTCACACACCACGTGATGGCGCGCGCCCCGCCCTCCGCTCCGTGGCTGCGCGCGCCCGCGCAGCCACGACTTGCTCGAGATCGGCAAGTCGTCTAGGAGTTTCCTAATATACATGAGAGGGAACTCTGGCACTAGTGTCTATGGGAGCTGCAACGCACGGCGCTTCAGCGAGCATGGGAATTATGGGTAGTACACACATTTGTCTAATATTCGTACTTCTGACCTGCTTTTGGCTCCGTGTGTGTTCATGTGGCTTGGAACTGTTTTCTTACAAAGCAAATATTAGCAAATGTACAGCAGTAGCGCTTCACTATCTTATTATTTCAAACTTACCTTTCCAAATCGGGTCACGAATTTCAAACGGGTTGAATCTTTCTTTCAAAACAAAACCGAAACACAGCAATAAACAAAGCCGCAAGTACAATTCGCCGCCCGCAAGTACGAAGACTAGGCAAATGTGTGTACTACCCATTATTCCCATGGTCACTGAACGATCGCAGCGCCAGAGTCCCCTCTAGTTAATTTTAGGAAACTCTATGGTCATAGGTATGGATCCATCACAGACATCAACCTCGACTGCGATACCTCCAACAACGAGTACAACGCAATCGAATGCGAGCATTGCACACGTCGTTGAAGATGTGGCGTCGGTTGAAGACAAGGCAGCGCGGCGAAGGGCCCGTGATGCCGACCGCAAGCGGGCAAAGCGGGCCGCGGACATAAACTTTCACTTTCACTTTTATTCCTTAAAGACCCTACCAGGGGGTATTTCATAAGGGGTGGGTTACAATATATACAACAGGTTGAACACTTTATTATATGGTATAATGTGATGTGATCGCTTCAATGAAGGCAGTAGGGCTTGAGTTAGCGATTTCTTGTGTAAGGTCATTCCAGTCCTTGGCTGCTCGAAGAAAAAAAAAGAAGATGCAAAGGTGACTGTGCGAGCTTGAGGACGGGCAACGTTTAAGGGGTGACCAATACGATAAGATATGCGTGATGGTGGCAAAATATACGGTGCTCGATTTAGCGCGCTGTGGTAGAATTTATGAAATAATGATAAACTAGCAATGTGGCATCGATTAGAAAGTGTTTGTAAACCGGATTCTGATTTCAAAGATCTTACGCTGATATCGTATCAAAAGGCGGAACGAATGAAACGAATGACACGATTCTGAAAAGCCTCAAGGGCGTTTGTGAGGAATATGTGGACAGGATCCCAAATGGCTGATGCGTATTCTAGTTTAGGCCATATTAGTGTTTTGTAAGCTGGTAACTTGACATGTCGTGGAGCGCTATGTAAATGACGTCGTAAAAACCCGAATGTTTTGTTAGATGATGCAATAACGTTGTTCACATGTGCACACCAGTCGAGATTATTCGATATCGTCACACCTAAGTATCTATATTGCCATACGGTCTCTAGTTGCTGGTTTGCTATTTCATATTTGAATTTTAACTGGTTAGGACTGCGAATTTACTCTCATTAGAGTAAACATCATTATAGTGCGAATTCACTCTCACATATACGCGTAAACTCACCAAGATTTTCCGAGGGGGTCTAATGGTTCCTGGGAATCGCAATGTGATCCCACGGGGGAGTTTGCGTTAGCTCACTGGCGAATGCCAACGGATTTCAACTTTACTCCCTCTCATGGCATCCCCCCGTGCGTTCGCACTTAACCATGTTCACCCTCGGGAAAATGCTTGGGAGTTTTTGTTTGCTATGGGTTAGACTATATTACCAGAAAAGGCAAGCGGGTTTGGTGGGCAGATGAGATTAAGAAGTTTGCGGGTATAAATTGGCAGCAGCAAGCACAGGACCGAGTTGACTGGCAGAACATGGGAGAGGCCTTTGTCCTACAGTGGACGTAGTCAGGCTGATGATGATGATGAGGAGGAGGAGGATGAGAAAGATAAGGAGGGGGATGAGGAGGAGGAAGAGGCTATATTGAGCGGCACACGCCTCGTTTGTCAGTCTCTACATTGCGTGCGCGTGCATGTGTTCGTGCTTTAACTACGACGAAGTTGTTGGAGGATTAGAATCAACAGACCGCAAATCTCGTGTGTGAGAGCCAACTTCCCGAAAAAACACCTGCGTTTAAGCCCTCCTTATTTGCATTGCGCAAGTAAAGCCCTCGATTCACCTCAATCCCGTTTGCCTAATTTCTTATTTTCATCGTCGTTACACCCACGGCCGTGGCGCTTTCTTTTTTTTGTGCACCCGCTGTTTCAAACGTTGTCCTCCGAGGCGGAAAAACGAGCCGGAAGGAAGAACGGAAGGAAGTATGGACGCACCCTTCTTAACTCCCTCCTTCCCTTATTTCATCCCCATATCTTTATCGCGTTGTTTCCTTTCTTGGGTAAAACACGGCTTGCGCTATACTAAAGCGTTGTTGGGATGGATTTGTTTCGGGAGACACCGGGATTCGGATGCGACGCGTCTAGTGGGACAATGGGGAAAAGAATGGGGAAGACGGGGAGGGTTATTCGTCTCGGTGAGCTCCGCCCTTCGCGGACGTCCTCGCAGTGGTCGTCGTCGTGCGCTCCGAACCGGAACACAGAACTGAGCCTACGTGGGCCTGCTCATTCCCTGCATCCCTCTTGCTTTTTCTTCCCTATTGACCTTTGTTTTTATTAGTAGAGAAAGAGGCAGGACATTTTTAGGGAAACAGAGAAAGCGAAAGGGATCGTGAAGGTTGTATGGGCAGAAGAGGAAAAAAAGCTTGAAAAGAGGCCACGCTTCTCTGAACAGCAGCACGCCGGATGCATTTAAGGAAAATGGGAGCGCAAGCTGGCTAAAGCGCATAACGACGGGCTCGGGTCTGGTGCGTTGTGCAGTAGGTCCGGGATTCACATGACCTCTTTCTGTCCGCTTGAAGTGGGTCAAAGCTAAAGGCGAGAGGGTGGGTAGTGAAGGAGCGTTGGCCTTGTTGCACGTGCCTTATGCGTCTTTTCAGAGCACCCCCTCCCCCCCCCCCCCTACAAAGAAGGCCGTGTCCTCCAAAGCAAAAAAAATGATGTGGTTCTAGTCTACAAGTTACACGCACACGCACAGCCTTGAATATATATGTAAACGCACTTGACGCGAGGGGTCGTTAGAGATGGTGTTCTGTCGGAATGTCGGCTGCATCTCACTCTTGCAACGCTTCCGGGGCATTCAAAAACAAAACAATAAGAAACCGGTCAGTCGTAAATAACGCAGTCCTCACTGTTTACATTGTCACCTCGTACTACTTCTCTTTTGTCTGTTTATATATTTTTCACTGCAGTCTGGTGACGAATATTGGCCGGCCGACATATACGAGAAGTTGTCGCTCGGCGCAAGACGCGTTCGAATACAAGAAAATTTCTCACAGCTTTTTTTTGTTATGTGATAGAAGAATCTTTTGCGTCATGTTCAGTGCGGGACGCGAATATACACCATGGAAATGTACGCAAGCTGCCGTTATATACAGCGTGAAATGCACGATCGTAAATATTGTGCATAAATTGCCCGAACATTTGACCCACGTATAGTGACACATTCAACGACTACGTTTTATGTCCGCTGAATGCGCTGAATTCTCCACCAGCGCTCATCGCAGCGATATATGCTTCCCTGGTTTCGAAAATGTGGGAATTCGTTTGGTCGACATTCTGCCTTTGTTACGTAAGTTACTTAATGATTTCGGTTCACGCCTGAAAAGGAGCATCACGGGCAGCATTAAATACGTGAAACGGTGTATTACGTGAAACAGTACGAAGCCTTTTACGGGCGAAGCTCCTTATGATGGCACCCGTTCATCCCTCGTAGCCGTAATAGTAGTGTGTAACCAGTCTTACATTTTGACCTCCAAGGTGGTCCCGGTGGGAGATTTCTTCTGTGCGTTGTTGAACAATAGAAATTCGCAGTGTGCGTGTTAACTAAAAACCGAATTCTCGTGTCTCTCATTCCCCCTTAGCAGCCATTGACATGTACATTGAGCACTATCTGACAAGAAAGGGTTGCTACGTTATACTCGCTGGGCGTAACCTCCTTGGTTTTATAAAGGTTTAGCGAGCGTTGGGCCGCAGTGCCATGAATACAGTAACTAGTATATACCATGAACTCAAGGTGGTTAAAGGTGGGAAGTAGACACGAAGCGCAAGCCGTAAGAAAGTGTGCTTGTGCCACCTCTCGTTTAGTCCTTGGAATGTCCACTGGATGGCAGTGCTTCTATATGAGGAACATATGATGAAAAGATGCGAGATGGTGGTACTTGGAGTGTTGAATAGATGAACGAACGGACACACAGACAGATGCATGGATGGACGCATGAACGGACGCAGGGGCGGATGCATGGACGAACGCAGGGGCGGACGCACGAACAGACGCACGCACGGACGGGAAGATGGACGCATGGACGGTCACACAGACGGACGCATGGACGGACGGAAGCAAGGACGAATGGACGGACGGATGCTTCGCCCCACTCTCCATCATTCACTCCGTGGATATGCTGCCATTTTTTATATATAATTAGCATTGACGGGTACTTCGGATTCTACTGCTGTGGTGATTTCAGCGTAAAAAAGGGGCTACTTTTTACTCTCAAGCCACGCGGCCTCACCGCACATGGCGGATGTTTCTCAGTGTACCTCTCCTTGGTCAGTTAATTTCAGCACAAGTAGTAAAATATCAGCACTTAATGGAGCCAGCGTTGGCTTCAGTGTTTGGTGGCGCTGAACATGAAGGTGCGTATTGGAACGCGTTTGAGTTAAAAAGCTCGTTTCTCAGGAGTTCTGGTCTCGGCGTCATTGGTTGTGAGCAAAAAAAAATCATAGTCTGGTCTTTTAGCGAAAAATTGAGAAATAATAAATTAAAAAAAAATTGGCAGATCCCACGTACAGTGGAAATCGCTGATATACGAATCGCAAACAATGAAGATATGTCACTTTAAACTCCGCACAACATTACGAGGCGGAGGTAATTTATGCCGTAAATGATTTTCATGTCATGATTATCACGTTTGAACGTGTCATTTACCTTCATTATCTATACACCTCACCTGATAACAATTTTCGTATATGTGCAACTAGTGAAACGGCCGCGAGCACGCTATGAGCGTAGCATGTCGTCATGTTTTACATGACATGAATATCATGGTTATCATTTTTGGACGTGTCACATACCTTTGTTGTCTATTCAGGTTCCTTCATACCAAACTTGGTATATGTGAAGCTAGCGAAACGGCCGCGAGCACATCATGAGCGTGGCATGTAGTCATGTTGTTGAATGACACGCATGTCCTCATCATGTTTTTACGTGTCATTCACCATCGTCGTCCGTTCGCGTCACGTGATACTGAAATTGGTATATGGAAAGCTAGCGAAATGGTCGCGAGCGCATCATGAGCGTGGAATATAGTCATGTTTTTACGCGACACGCGTCTTATGATTATCTTGTTTGCACCAGTCACATACCTTTGTCTTTCATTGACGTCATGTTTTACCTATCGTGGGATATGTGAAGTTAGCGAGACGGCCGCGAGCACAGGATGAGCGTGGCATGTAGTCATGCTCTGACATGACACGAAACTCATGACTATGATGTCTGCACCAGTCAGATACCTTCGTCATCCATCACGACTCGTAATACCAAATTTTGTGCATGTGAAGCTAGCGAAATGGCCGCGAGCGCATGATGGAGTCTGGCATGTAGTCATGCTGTTACATGACACGCATCTCATGAATATCATGTTTTCACCAGTCACGTATACCTTCGTCATCCATCATCATGTTTCCACCAGTCACATACCTTCGTCATCCATTCACGTCCCGTAACACCAAATTTCGTACTATGTGAAGCTTGCGAAACGACTGCGAGCGTACCATAAGCGTAGCGCATTGTCATGACTCATGAGTCATGACTTACATGACATACATGTCATGGTTTCTACCTTAGGGTCTGTCACTTGTGTTCGCCATGCAGTGATGTCATACCATGCCAATTTCGCAACATGTCATGTGAACAGAACCACAGCAAGAACAGCAACACCGTGAAATGTAAATCGCTACACTCATAACATACATGTCTTGATAGTCATGTTATAACTAGTCAATTATGCTCGTCATACACTCATGTTATGCCATAGCAAATTTAGTCTTGATAGCATTAACGAAACGGCCAGGAAAGCTAAAGGTCATAAGCGGCTAGATAGATAGATAGATAGATAGATAGATAGATAGATAGATAGATATTTGATTGATTTTTTTATTTTTTGGGGTTTAACGTCCCAAAACCACCATATGATTATGAGAGACGCCGTAGTGGAGGGCTCCGGAAATTTCGACCACCTGGGGTTCTTTAACGTGCACCCAAATCTGAGTACACGGGCCTACAACATTTCCGCCTCCATCGGAAATGCAGCCGCCACAGCCGGGATTTGATCCCGCGACCTGCGGGTCAGCAGCCGAGTACCTTAACCACTAGACCACCGTGGCGGGGCAGATAGATAGATAGATAGATAGATAGATAGATAGATAGATAGATAGATAGATAGATAGATAGATAGATAGATAGATAGATAGATAGATAGATAGATAGATAGATAGATAGATAGATAGATAGATAGATAGATAGATAGATAGATAGATAGATAGATAGATAGATACGCTCAACGTCGCCGAAGTTCGCTAAGAAATGCTTCGCATTTAATAAATTCTGAGGATATTCTGTTCGAGGGAGGATTGAACCCTGCAGCGGCAAGCAAGTGTTCTACCATAGAGCCGTTCCATGCTTTGAAGCTGCTTCGGAAAAATTTTATCAACTTCATAATGCTGCACATAATAAATGTTCATGTGGACTACGAGCGTCCCCGAAATATATGTATAAGTGTATCTTTATTCCTGAAAACTTTTTTCTTCATTTAACGGAAGTGTCTATGAAGTATACCGCTACGTATAAAGCCACGGTATCTCAGTATATCTGTATTTTAAATGGACGCTAAAGAGTAACAATGACTTGGTTTATATTTGTAAGCTGCACTCTGAGAACTCTAGTATCACATGTATCGCTATCATCAGCTCATTATTATCGGAGAAAATCAAGGTTAACGTTTTATTGTTAAATTTCGCACCAAAATCTTGACGCGTGGCATGAGAAAATACAAGACGCGTTTGCGGTATTTTCGGAGCAGGATGAAATGTTCTGAAACATCCGTGTGCTAAGTTTGTGGCACCCACAGATTACAGTGCACCTCATTTTCTATCGAAGTATAGACGCCTTCCCAAATTTCTTACGTCACGGTGTTTGATGCGGGAAAAATGTGGGCGGTGTCGCCGCCCACTTTTTTTTTTCTAGCGAGTTTTCTCGCTCTTGAACCGGCATGTCGCAGTATGAGGGGTGTTTCCTGGATTGTGAAATTGTACTTTACACATACACGTGAAAAACTGTTTTGCTCTTTAGTGTCTTTTTTAAACTTATAAACCACGTATTTTGATACCTGTATTCCGTAATACTATTCCGAGTATATATAACCCGCCCCAGTGACAATTTACTGCAATTCTAGCACTACTGTATGATAGCAATGATTCGAGATGGTTATGGCTTGTGCGTTTAGAAAAACGTGTTTAACGATACATATAGTACACGGCGGTCTACTGTGGAAGAGCATAGAGCAGTCCCGGCATCTGTTCACGAGTCTGCGGTGTGTTTAGAAAACGTTCGGTATAGTTTAAAGTACTAGGTACTCTACTATGTGAGAGCATACAACAGTCCCGCGGGCCTCACGCCTGATGAGGCCGTGCTGACAAAAATTAGGCCGCGAACGAGTTGACGAACGCCTGACGTCTACAGACGGGAACATCATTGATGCATGGGAGACCACTCAAACGCTCCACTGCAAACTGCGCTTAGAGAAAATGTTTAACGATTTCGAGTACTTCGTACTCAACTATGGGAACGGAAAGCTAAACGGGCACCTACCGCGAACTAGCATGTGTGTGTTTAGAAAAAGTTGTTGACAATTTCAAGTACTTAGTACTCGACTATGGGAGAGCCTAAAACCGTCCCGTCCTCCGCGGTAACGATATCTCTTATGGCACTAACGATTTGAGCACTTGGTACTCGAACTGTGTTTAAGAGAATTTTATTTCTGAAAAAATCATAGATACACGGAAGACATTTATGTGTTACATTGTTCGTCCTCATTACATTGCTAATATATCTTAATATACATTAAAATGCACAACAGGAATTGTTTGTACCTGTAAACAGAAATTCTAACGTGCAGAAAGAGAACTATGCTCAGGGGTACGTACAATTCATGAAAAGGAACAAAAAACAAGATCTTAAGAAAATGCGTATAAGAATAACTAAATACTTATACAATATACTAAATGCAGGTTCAGTGAAATCACACACACTAGCCTACCTTCTCAGTAATGAAGGCAGGGCATGGACACTTTGTTCTTTCTGAGAAGAATGAATCGTGTTGACCACCACAGGAGGAAAGCTTCCTCCCTCCGAATGAACGACTGTTCGTTCAGATGTACTCGAACTGTGAGTTTAGAAGAAGTTTCAGGGGCGAAACAGGGAAGTTTGTTGCAAACTGGTAACAACATTTCAGGTGAGTACAAGTGTCTGGTGTAACAAAATCACTTCAGTGGCGTGTACAAACAAGACAATATAGACAGGATGTAACACACAGCACTTCTAATATTCTCACAGATCACGATTCGCTCAAGAAAACAAAGGAAAAAAACGCAAAAAAGCAGTAAATTGGAACAGATTCACATATTACGTGTGACGAGAAGCAACAAAGAGAAGTTTATTGACTTCCAACCAAGGATAAAGTACATGACAAAAACATCGAGCTTCACGAATACAAAGGGTGCATGTACAATCAGGAAAGCACCACTACCGAGGTACAATGTATGTGGGGGAATGTACCCCTTTTAGCTCCTTGTAGAGACACTCGTTCGTCCTTCGTGGCCGTATTAGTAGTGTGTAACACTTATTACATTTTGACCACCAAAGTGGTGCCTGTGAGAAATTTCTTCTGTGCGTTGTTGAAATATAAAAGATAGTGCTCAATGTACATGCCAATGGCTGCTAAGGGGGAATAAGAGACGGGAGAATTCGGCTTTAAGTTAACGCGCACGCTGCGAATTTCTTATTGTTCAACAACGCACAGAAGACAAGAAAGTGTTGCTACTATATATTCGCTGGCCGTAACCTCCTATAGCTTTTGGAAAGGTTAAGCGAGTGTTGGGCCGCAGTGCCATGAATACAGTGAACTAGTATATACCATGACCTCGAGGTGGTAAAAAGTGGGAAGTAGACACGAAGCGCAAGCCGTAACAAAGTGTGCGTGTGCCCCCTCTCGTTCAGTCCTTGGAATGTCCGCTGGATGGCGGTGCTTCTATACGAGGAATATATGATAAAAAGATGCGAGATGGTGGAGCGTTTAATAGGTGGACGAACGGACACACAGATAGATGCATGGACGGACGCAGGAGCGGATGTTTGTACGAAAGCAGGGACGGACGCACAGACGAACGTGCGAACGCACGAACAGACGCACGCACGGACGGGCGGATGGACGCATGGGCAGCCGCACAGACGCACGCATGGATGGACGGAAGCAAGAACGAATGGACGGACGGATGCTTCGCCCCACTATCCATAATTCACTCCATGGATATGCTGCCATTTTTTTAACGACTTCGAGTACTTCGTACTCAACTATGGGAGAGCAATGAGCCGTCCCATCTGCACCACGAAGTTAAAGAGCAGAAAAAAGAACCATTAGACCACTCGAACTGTGTTTAGAATAAGTGGTTAACGATTTAGAGTACTTGTTAGTCTACTATGGGAGAGCACTGAGCCGTCCCTACATTATGACTAACTAGCTTTTTTACAGGCACACTAACTCATACACCTATAAGGCATTGCGATTGGACTGAGTGCGTAAGCGCGACAAAAAAAAAAAAAAACTAGTTTCTCTTTTAAGCAGCAGTTGTGGTGCAAGTCTTTTTACACTTTCTTTTTTAAATTACGCGTTTAGTCTTGGTGTGTTTTTTATTCCTACAAGCGGCGTAGTCGCTTTCCACAAGAAGCGTGACACCTTATTCAGAATTGGCCACCGTTATAAGCAGCCGACGCTAAAATGCAGGTTGTATACCCCTGGGACCATTACGAACCCTGTGCGCTTGCGCCAGCGAGTTTTTGCTGCTACGGGGCAGCTTGCTGGGAAACGTCATTTGGGGAAGGAGGAGAGGCTCAGGAAAGGAAGAGACACAACTTTTGCAGCCCTATAGTTGGGAGCGCCAAAGGTAATATAGCTCAAAAACATCAATGGTTACCAGAGGCTGATCGATCCTATCATTTTAGGGGGTGGGTAGGGGGAGGGGGCGGTCACTTGAAATAACAACAGAGAAGAGGGAGAGTTCATGACTTTTTTTGTTCTTGATAGCACGAAAATCCAATCATAGCATAAATACTGTTAATGAGTGCTCACAATGGTACCACTCATTGGTCCTCATTGGTGATAGATGAGCCAGACGGCAAGCACTGAAAACAGAGGAGTTGCGGGCACAGAATATGGGGGGGGGGGGGAGAGTGATCGTTCCCACGGCCACCCCACCCCCTTCTGGATCCGACACTGAAGGTTACGCTGCTGACAATCTCGCCAGGTGTTGTTTCTGATAGCCTCTGCTTGCCAGCATACCGTTCAAGTATTCGACCTTTCCGTATTCAACTTTTCGGTCAGTTTGATTGATATGGGGGGTTTGACGTCCCAAAACCACTATATGATTATGAGAGACGCCGTAGTGGAGGGCTCCGGAAATTTAGACCACCAGGGGTTCTTTAACGTGCACCCAAATCTGAGCACACGGGCCTACAACATTTCCGCCTCCATCGGAAATGCAGCCGTTGCAGCCGGGATTCGAACTCGCACCCTGCGGGTCAGTTTCGGTCAGTTTCACCATAGTTATAGCAGCAGCACGTGTCGCTACCCAAGAAACTCCCGGTCAGTTCATTTATTACTCTGGAACACTGAAACAAAAATCTTGTGTTTTAAGCTGTGCTATAGAGTAAGAAAAGACTCGTTTTCCGCTTTCAGATAAAAGTAAGACGCTCAAAGTTAAGAACTAACTCTTTTGGTCTTGTATCTGGCTTAAAAGAAAGCGTATTTGAAATACCAGACACAGGGAGACAACTCTTCAAAATGAACTGGCTACTCGTAAAGCTTGCTTCTGTTCCTCACCAGTACTGCTAGGCTACGCCGGCACATAGAAATGAAAGCCATTCAGCACCTGTGTTTGTAAACAGTGGCAGGGTCTAAGATGGCCCCGCCGCGGTGGTCTATTGGCTAAGGTACTCGGCTGCTGAACTGCAGGTCGCGGGATCGAATCTCGGCTGCGGCGGCTGCATTTCTGATGTAGGCGGAAACGTTGTAGGTCCGTGTGCTCAGATTTGGGTGCACGTTAAAGAACCCCAGGTGGTTGATATTTCTGAAGCCCTCCACTACGGCGTCCCTCATAATCATATCCTGGATTTGGGACGTTAAATCACACAAATCTAGGGTCTATAGATGTTCGAAATTGAACGTGAGAGGTAAGAAGTTCGAAAAGGCTAAAATTTAAAGGAAAGAAAAAATGGCACATTCCGCAAACAGTGAGAATTAAAGATATCCAAACCACAAATGAGGGCGGTTGATATGTCACTAGGAAATCAGCATTATGTTGTGAGGTGGACAATAATAATGACGCACATGACTGCCTTGTCATAATTATCATATTTGGACGTGCCATTTACTTTCGTCGTCTATTCCAGTCCCTTGATACCAAACTTGGTACATAAGGAGTGACCGAAACTGCCGCAAGTGCGCTATGAGCGTATCAAGCAGCCATGTTTTACATGACATGAATGTCCTTATTATCATGTTTTTACGTGTCATTTACCTTCCTCATCAGTTCGTGTCACGTGATACCCAATTCGGTATATGTGAAGGTAGCGAAATTGTCGCGAGTGCATCATGAGCGTGGCATGTAGTCATGTTGTTACATGACACGCATGTTGTTGATATTATCATGTTTGCACCTGTCACATACCTTGATCATACATTCACGTCCCGTAACGCCGGCGTTGCCTCACCAGGCACCGGTCCTGCCATATACTCCCAGGCGCGCGCCGCGCTGCGTTGCTTTGACGCATGCGCGTTTCAGCGCGTCCAGCGTCCCTCCGTAACGAAAGGAGGGGGACGTAGCGTTGTCTGGGTAACCCATCGGCGCGAAATGCAGCATGTCGCATTTCGCGCCGGTTGTCGTCGGGCCGTGCCGATGAACGCTGGTCGTGCCTGGCATGAGACTATAGAGTGCTCGCGTTTTGCTAACGTAGCGTCGCTGTGTCCAGCGTGCACGCGAGTGAACGCTACATTGGAGTATATTGGGCCCTTCATGATGCACTCGCGGCCGTTTTGCTAGCTCCACATTTGGTGTTACGTGGCGTCAATGGATTGCTAAATATATGACTGGTGCAAACATGATATTCCTGACAGGCTTGTCACGTAAGAACATAACAACATACCACGCTCATAGCGCGCTCACGACCCTCTCGCTAGCTCCACATATACTAAATATTGTATCACGTGACGTGAATAAATGACGAAAGTAAACGACACATCCGAATATGATAATAATGACACGAAAGTCATGTACGGAATCATTTACCTCCACCTAGTAACGTTGAGCTGATATTAAAGTACATATCAACATTTCTCATTCGTGCCTCGCATATCATCGATTCCCACTGTACGTGAAATCTGCGTTTTTTTTCAACATGATATGTGAACGAAATCACCGCAAGAGCAGCAGCAAGACCATGAAGTGAAAATCATGACATTCATGACATACATGTCATGATAGTATTGTTTCGTTATACAGTTATGCTCATCACACAGTCATATTAAGCCATACCAAATTTGGTACTGATACCATTAACAAAACGGCCAGTAGAGCTAAATGTCGTAGGCGGCTAGATAGATAGATAGATAGATAGATAGATAGATAGATAGATAGATAGATAGATAGATAGATAGATAGATAGATAGATAGATAGATAGATAGATAGATAGATAGATAGATAGATAGATAGATAGATAGATAGATACGCTCAAAGTATACGATGATGATGATGAAAAACATTTATTATAAAAGAGAGAGGTACGAGGCCAAAGCATGACCCCGCTACATGGTCGGCGTCGTTAGTCCGGGACACCGCATGACGAGGCCCCTACTCGCGCCCGTCTCACCAGAGCCCGTTGAGACTCTAGTGATGAGCAGTTGAGGAGGGCAGTCTCCCATGCCTCTCGGGAAGGGGTAGGGGAAGGGGGTAGGTGGGGATTTCGCGGACATGCCCACACCATGTGGAAGATATCACACGTCTCCCCACAGTGTGGGCACCGCCCATCTGTGTTCGCATCGAAATGCTTTAGGATTGCAGGACAGAGTAGAGTACCTGTCTGCAGGCGCCTTAGAGTTCGCTCTTCCGCGTTACTCAGCCCCTTTGCAGGAGCCGGGTAAAGGCGGTGAGTGTCACGATAATAGGTGAGAATTTCTTTGAACCGCAGCAGCGGTGTATTGGCCTCCGAGTCATAAGAGCCAAGGTGAGGAGCCCGGTGGGTAAGCGCTCGGGCGGCCGCGTCAGCGGCCTCATTACCTCGTAAGCCCTGATGGCCAGGAGCCCATACGATGCGTTTCGGGGCTGGATCAGCGAGAGCCCGTTTTAGAATTTGGCTGGCTAGGGGGGATATCTCTCTTACCAAGTAATGAGCACATGCTTTCCGGGAGTCCGTGATGATAACTTTCGAGTAGGGGTCCGCAGCAGCAAGCGCTATCGCGACTTCCTCAGCGCGCTCTGGATTTTGTGCTCGGAACGAGAGCCCATTGACATGCTTTTCCCGGTGAACTACAGAGGCCGTGTAAAATCCCGTGGGCGAAGGCCCTGCTATATCTACGTAAAATACACCAGGTCGGGAGCCGTGTTGCCTCTCAAGCGTCCGAGCCCGCGCCTGTCTTCTGCTTTCGTGCGTGTGCTTATCCATGTTGTATACTGGGGAGTGGAGAGACCGAGAGCATATGCCGCCACAGTTACGGAATACGTTCCACCTCCTCTGCAGTACAAGTGTGCTGTATATGTAAGCGGTTTAGCAGGCGGCGCCCGGGAGCCATCTGCACGAGCCGCGTATATTGATTCATAAGGTGGGCCTCCCGCAACTCCTGGTAGGAGTTGAGCACACCTAATGCCCTCAGTTTGGCGTTTGCACGAGCCGCGTATATTGATTCATAAGGTGGGCCTCCCGCAACTCCTGGTAGGAGTTGAGCACACCTAATGCCCTCAGTTTGGCATTGGAAGTGGCCACCGGGAGATCCAGAGCTCGTTTAGTAGCCTTACGAATGATGGCATCTATTCTTTCGTCTTCTTGCTTGTTAGCGCGAAGGTATGGGACGGCGTAGAGGATCCGGCTAGTCACGAAGGCATGGGCGAGCCGAAGCGCGTCCCTGCCCCGCAGACCACCCCGCTTGTTGGAAACGCGGTGGATCATGCGCCCTACCTGTTCGCCTATTCTCTTGAGTTTCGCTATAGTGGAGTCCGGTCTGAGTCTGTGGTGAATGAACAGGCCCAGAATCCGGAGCTCCTCCACCTCGCTGATGGGAACCCCAGACAGGGAGATGTGTATGGCTGACTTATCTCTTGGCTTCGCTCTAACGTGCAGAAGCTCTGATTTGTTTGGAGCACATTGGAGTCCACAATCGTTGGCATACGCCTCGACTATGGATGCGGCCTGCTGAAGGCGTTCCTGCATTTCACCAAGGCTCCCTTCAGTGGTCCAGATTGTAATATTGTCGGCATATACTGCGTGTTGTGTGCCTTCCACCCTGGCCAATTCGGTTGGAAGGCGCATCATAGCAATGTTGAAAAGGAGCGGTGATAACACTGCTCCCTGTGGGGTACCCCGTGTTCCCAAGGTAGACGAAGTTCGCTAAGAAATGCTTCTCCTTTAAAACCCGGCCTGTAAGGAACGCTCGTCGGCGTATACCTGCCATGCGTTGCCCGCGTCCCAGAAGAACGCGGGAAATCCTTTGGGGCGCTGCAAGGAACGCGTTTCGGCGTCCCTCGAAATGTGCATATATAGTGTGTAGGCGTCCGCACCGGTAACGTGAGACCCAGGGAGGTGCGAAATACGCAGTGTGAGCCGGTGTTTCGTTCAGCGAAATATTTCTCTTGATTGCTAGTGTGTTTAGAAGTGGTTAACAATTCACAATATTTGGTACTGTACTATGTGAGAGCTGAAAGTCGTCCCAGGTGCTATCCTACCGTGCATAGTCGTTGAAGCCTTTACGCGCCACCGGTGCACCATATCACCACCACTTCCTAGATGTGTTTCAAGCGGTGGTGTTTCAAATGTGTGTTTACTATATAGAGGCACGTTTGTGTCTATGGTTTTAAGAAAGAAACTTAAGAGCCTCGGCGAATTTCGTCGGGGATCCTGACACCACCGATAAGCCACAAATAACGTTTTGGTATACTAACGACGAATATTTAACTCGTAGTATGCATAGTGTGGACAAGTGCCCAGTGGTGGCATGCACTCAGTTTTTGTGGCGCATGCCCATTTATGATTCACCGTGACGATGGCACGACACGCCGACAAGCTGAGAGCCTGTAAGGTGCTTCGCCCCTAAAGAAACACTATATCGATTTTTGGGGTGGGAGGAGCCTCCTTACCGCATGTAATATTGCATGACACAAGCACAGAACAGCGCGTGTTGACAAAACACGTGAACTACGCAAGAAGCGGGTGTTTTAAAGGCCCACTTATCACTAAGCGCTCACACATTCTTAATCACCATAAACTGCAAACGCATCAAAAAAGTGAACGTCTACGTAGGTTTGTGCGTTTGCCTTTCGTACAGATAGTGGTCTCTACGCTGATCCACAAAAGGAATCATTAGGGCGCGGTGGCTACTTTACAACTGTAGTTCTTGAATAGTTTGAAGGAAGGATGGGAGCAGACAAAGGAAGTAGGCAGAGAGGTTAACCAGAAAGACATCCGATTGGCTACACTAAACAGGGGAATTAGTTTCAGTTTCAGTTTATTTCGGACATAGTTACATGACATGAAATATATCCACGAGGCAACGCAAAAGGAGTCTAGGGAAGGAGAAATAGGAGAAAGAGGGAAGAGAAAGAAAAGAAATAGGGAGGCACAGTAAATTCACGCAGCGTGTAGAATCCGACCACAAGTCAGAAGCATTCACACAAACCCGTTGTCCTAAAAAAAAAATCACGGTATATCCACAGAGGTAATGATGATAAATGGGGTGAAGCTTCGAAAGTTGTCATTGGCACACCGTGAATCATCCGCTGGCCGCGTCCCTGCGTCCGTCCCTCTATCTATCTATCTATCTATCTATCTATCTATCTATCTATCTATCTATCTATCTATCTATCTATCTATCTATCTATCTATCTATCTATCTATCTATCTATCTATCTATCTATCTATCTATCTATCTATCTATCTATCTATCTATCTATCTATCTATCTATCTATCTGTCTGTCTGTCTGTCTGTCTGTCTGTCTGTCTGTCTGTCTGTCTGTCTGTCTGTCTGTCTGTCCGCCCGTTCGTCTGCCCGTCCGTTCGTCCGTCAATTCGTCCGTCCGCTATCTAGTGAACACTCAAAGTACCTCCATCTCGCATCGTTTCATCATATATTCATCATATACAAGTACCGCCTTCTAGCGCACAGTCCAAGAAATGAAACAAGAGGTGGCTACTACATACAGGAGACGCACGACCCACGCCTTAAGGAGCTTAGCCTCCGAAGAAACACAAGAGAGCTTTCATTGCCTTGTGGGCTGCCGAGATATGCGCACAGTGCTGTGATAGCACCTGCACAGGAAGTGGCCGATCATCCAGGCACCGATATGCGCTGGCAAGTACTTGTCTCTCTGAGGCGAATCGAGGACAGGGTAGTTTCAAGCATCCAATGTTACTCACGCAGACATTTGTATCATTTCTACAAGCTTGAAGCATCCACCGACAACTGAAACCAGGCTAGCAATGAAGAAGTCAATGCGCATTGGGCCTGATTACGCTGTCACGTTCTATGTATATGGCCTCGAAAGACCAAGTTGAGCGCCCTCACAGATTCGAATACCGGCTATGGTGGTCGGACTTATATGAAAGCGAAATGCAAAAAAAAAAAAAACACTCGAGTACTTGGACTTAGATGCACGTTAAATAGCTCCAGGTTTTCATAATTATTCCGGTTAAAACATCCATCCATAGAACCATTCACTCATGTGGAAGTGCTGAGTCGTTCTTGGCAAAGAAACTCGAAGCTTTCTTCCTGCCAACTTCCCGTGACAGAAAGAGCATTATTTATAAGCCGTGAATGGTTAACCAAGTGGACTACCAGTTGATAATAATAATAATAATAATAATAATAATAATAATAATAATAATAATAATAATAATAATAATAATAATAATAATAATAATAATAATAATAATAATAATAATAATAATAAAGTACAGGGTTTTACTTCCGAAACCACGACGTGATTACGAGAGACGCCGTAGTGAAGGGCTGCTGAAATTTTAACCTTTAAACATTTTAATCTTTAACGTACACTGACAGCGCAGAGTACACGAGCCTCCACCATCTCGCCTCCATCAGAGTGGGACCGCCTCGACCGGAATCGAACCGACAACCTCCGGGTCAGCAGACGAGCACTTCATAGCCGCTGCCCCACCGTGGTGGACCGACTTCCGGTTGGCTATCCTGCTAGGGAGTTAGAGCGGCTGCGCCTCTTCCTTATTCCCTTCGCGTTTAATAGCGCTGTTATAACTTGCCTCATCTCCCTATCCCACTGTTTCCTCAGGTGGTTCTTTCTTTAAACGCTCTTTGCTTCGGTCGTTGAGCGCCTGGAGGCCGCAAGGACGTCGCGACAGAATCCTCAGCAGCTCAGCTCCGATTCATCGCCTCCTTTTTCGCTCTCTCTCTCTCTCTATCTCCTTCTCTTTCTCAGCATTCTTGAAACAGCGAGCGTCAGGAAAAATCGTCGCGTCTGGGGTTCGCTGCACCCGGGCGAAGATTGACGACGGTGCGAAAACACTGCCGACGAGAAACGCGAACACTGGAGTGCCTCGATGCTCGCTCCTCGCGTGCATTGAGGCACCCTAGCGAAGACGGGGAGACAGCGCCGGAAATCTCGACTGGCGGGGAGAGCGGGAGAAGGAAGAGGGGTGTCGAGTGTGCCCCGGGGTGCCGGTGTAATCGAATTACCGCACGCGCGATGGCGACGATGAAATTTGGCAAAACCACGAGTGAGATGAAAAGACTAGTGACAAAAAAAAAATAAACTAGGGAAGGAATCGAATGAGTTCCCGCCACTATTCTAAAGAAATATAGCAGCGATGGCAACAATCATCCGCGCTTTCAGGATGAGGAAGGTGACGATGCCTCTGTCAACTAACTCTATTGGCTGGAAAGTTCAGAGGTGTTTTAAATATCTATCTATCTATCTATCTATCTATCTATCTATCTATCTATCTATCTATCTATCTATCTATCTATCTATCTATCTATCTATCTATCTATCTATCTATCTATCTATCTATCTATCTATCTATCTATCTATCTATCTATTTATCTATCTATCTATCTATCTATCTATCTATCTATCTATCTATCTATCTATCTATCTATCTATCTATCTATCTATCTATCTATCTATCTATCTATCTATCTATCTGTCTGTCTGTCTGTCTGTCTGTCTGTCTGTCTGTCTGTCTGTCTGTCTGTCTGTCTGTCTGTCTGTCTGTCTGTCTGTCTGTCTGTCTGTCTGTCGTTATCGACGGCTGCCAGGGGCGGCCTGTCGAAAGAAGGCTATTGATCTTGCTTCCCCGCTTACAGGTTGTTTTTTCGTCGCAAACAACATAATCCCAGCTCGTCGAATTCTCGCAAGCCTGCTTATTTATTCAACGCGAGCTCCTATTCGGTGCGTTGCCAGCAAAGAGAATATAGGGCTATACAGAACGTCCAGAGATATAGAAATAACAAGAAAAAATACATGAGCACAATCTACATAATGAATTGCAGCTACTGGGAAGAACACCGCGATTTCTTCGCAGTTTCTTCAGCATGTTATCTATGAAGAAATTGGAAAAAAAGACCAACAGGATCACGACAATGGATAAAACTGCAGCTATAGTGTTTCTTTTACGTGTGTGACTCCTGGTGCCGGTAAGAAATCTAAGTTCTGAGTTTAAGCTTTACCCCGGTGGATACGGCGATGAGGCGGAATTACCGCCGGAACGTGAGCGCCGAAGTCGTCACTTTCTCACGTAGGTGATAAAAAATTCAAGCCACATCGAGAGGAGAAGTTTGAGCACGGCGTCAAATATCGAATGTTTCGTTCACTGCTGCGTACATGGCGGAACGCACTTTGTGTCTACTTGTTGTATACACGGCTCATAAATTCAAGCTGGGCATCATTCATAGGTGTGAGCTGGGTTCCCCATTAAGAGAAGACCTGGGAAAGAGGGGGGGGGGGAGTCTCATTGCAGCGCTACAATTTTATTATGTACGAACGAAGGAAGGCAAGGTTCGCAAAGGAGACAAAAGTGCAAATGAAGGGATGGGAAATGGACAGCTATTGGTACGCGACTTCAGTAGTACAGAGCCACCATTATTGTAAAAAAAAAAGACGGACCATCCCTCTCTCCACTAAACAGTTTACACTGAACATTATTTAATCTCCAGGAAACAAATGTGATGGCAGCCGCTAGCAACTGCATTAACTTACTATCATAGAGAAAGCATACATAGAAACTCGCGGACTTCAAAAGTCGGGTTACTTGGAACGTATTCACTTACAGTGTAGGTATCAGGATATACTTTGTACACGGTTTAAAATACTTCTTTCTTGAAGGCGGACAAGGCCTTTATATACGTAGTTGTCGCAATCTTTCTGTTACACTATAATTACCCTGTAAAATGTTTGGTTGCGTGTATTTAAGTGCTTTTGTACATTAGGTCCTCTATTGTTCTCATGTCTAGTTTGTTTTCTGGAACCCGAACTAGCCGTGAAGGTTGAGAGTTCCCACAGTCCTGTTTGATGTATGTATGCAATGAATAAACTTATTTAAAACTGAGGAGATCAGGATATTCGAGATGGAAAAGATGATGGCTAATTGACTTCGATTGGTCTTAGGCAAACGTATAAGGTACGCTCGTAGTAAGAAATTCTACTTTATTTTCTTTTTCTTTGAGGGGGGGTGGAGTGGTAAGGGGGAGAGGTGGGCCCAGGTGATCGCCATGATTGTTTTAGCAAAACGCCTATTCTTATATTTATTTTCGGTGAACCCCCCCCCCCCCCCTCCACGAGAATTTCAGGGCGATGTGGGGAGGTCTAGCACTTCTTTCCCCTTTACAGACTACTGTCCTGGCATAAGGGACCATGAGAGTTAGACGGCGTTTCGATTAGCGCCCGACTTCCACCAGAAATAAGAATACACTTCTCTTCTGGTAAGACTTATACAGTAATTAGTGCGTGAACGAAGAAGAGAGAGACAGGAAAGGGGCGGTAAGAAAAAAATTAGGAAGAGAAGTGCCGAGGGACCATGGCAGTGCACGCATGCTTACCGCAATAACCCCTTGGTATACTTTCGGCCAAAAAAAATGGGGCTGCTGGTAATTACTACCGCATGTTCAAATGACTGTCTCCTTTGAAGCTGAAACACGGAAGTGCGCGTCCAAAGAGGTCTCCCGAGACGTCCAAAAATGAGTAACCGTTCACTCATCGACCGACTTATCTTCGTGGGCGTGTGGGCATGCGCTTGCGATTATAGCGCGAAGAAGAACTAACTCATCTGAAATTGTTCTCATGAACGGTGACGTGCTTTTAGTCGCCTGTTAGTTGCTCTTATTGGCACTTCAGTGTCACCGGTTAGTTTGGTCGAAATTGCATTGTTCCGCAATAATTATGCGAGGCCTCTTTTCGAAAATCTTATAAGCGGTGAAGGGCTCTTCGAAAGGAATGACTGCAACTTCCCTAATTGACCCAACAACCTGTCTCCGATTATTGAAATGTTACTTGATTTGATATTTTTAGTTACTTCCGTAATTGATGTCTCTATTGATCTTGAGGTGTCAGCAGCTAGAGATATAATTATAAAGGCACCGAGTAAATATTCAATCTCCCATGTGTTGGAGAATTTTCGAACACATTTTCTGAAAGCAACCGATATAGTCACTGGAAAAACCACGTGCTTTGAAATATGTCATTACTTCAACGAATTCGGCTGCTGTTACACACTTATAACTCAAAAAGCGGGCCCAGGCTGCGGGGATGTGGGACAAGTGAACCGTGACATTCAAGTACACATCATCATCATCCTAACTACACTCACGCCTCTCCCATGTTCCGCCAGGCCACTCGGTCCTGTGCTTGCTGCTGCCACTCTATGCCCGCAAACTTCCTAATGTCTTCTGCCCACTTTACGTTATGTCTCCCCTTCACTTCTTGTCTTCTCTTGCAATCCAGTCTGCTGCTGACCCGCAGGTCGCGGGATCAAAATCCGGCTGTGGCAGCTGCATTTTCGGTGGAGGCGAATATGCAGCAGGATTGTGGACCGAGATTTGGGTGCACGTTATAGAACCCCAGGTGGTCGAAATTTCCGGAGCCCTTCACTACGGCATCTCTCGTAATCATATGGGGGTTTTGGGACGTTAAGCATCACATATCAATCAGTATCAATTGCAATACAGTATTTGATCCTTAATGACCAGCGGTTATTTTGCCTTGACGCTATACGTGCCATGGCCATGACTAATTCTTTGTCATTTGTACCGCATTAAATCCGCATTGTGTACATGTGTATCGCATTAAATCAACTCTTTTGGCACCTCAGGCGAAAACTTTCGTCATTGTAGATCCTTTTCAAAGGCTTGCAAACTTAATAGCGTGGTACCTACTCATCAGGTGTCTGTGGCAATACGCGGCCTTATGTTACCACAAACTTTTTTTATTGCTGTAGCTGATGCTACTGCTGTTCATGATGAATCATAGCGAAGCTCTTGGTAATTAATGGGAAGCATTACAGTGCTTACTCGTTCTCAACACTCGACAGAACGATCGTGTGAGAAAATGCAGCCGCTGAAGCGAGGAAAGCAACAGTCGTTTTATCTGTGTTTTTGGTGGCGCAGCCAAACATTTTTAATTTTCAATCAACCACTCACTAGGTTCAGGCGTTTGCTTTGGTGCATGTACATATATACATACACAATTAAAAAAAATCACGGCATATGCACGAAGTGACTGATGATGAATGGGTCAAACAGTGGGACCGCTCAGTGTTACCGTAAATCACCCGTGATATCGACCGCTCCCGCATGTAAATTGGGGAGAAAGCGGTGTATATTTCTATATGAAGTTTATTTGTCATAACTGGTATGATGTGTTGAGCTATGAATTATGTTTTGCCTTCATTATTTATGCTTTGTGGTATCGATTCTATCCTGCAGTTGGCAAATACGAGGTCCGTGCCCGTTCCATTGGTGGTTATTTCCAGTCATAGAAATTGCATAAATGCATCCCGGAGCATATCGAGACGGCGTGTGCTCCACAAGACAGCCGTTGCACGAGTTCATTATTGTCATTAGCGTCATCATCATCGTGTGTAGTGGGTGCCTTGCAGGTGTTGTGCCGTGATCGCAGAAAGAGAATGTACGGTCTGGAACGCACTTTTTATTCATTGTCAGCGGTGGCTACGGCACACAACGCCAACGGACAAGCCTCTACCTTAAGCAGCTCCGCCCCTAAAAAGAATTCCGCACTTTGACAGCCCCCTTTCCTTCGCTACGGCATTGTGTAAAGCTTCAATGCAAACCAGGCAGTGCGGACACATGAAGTACAAAGTTGTACATGAGCCATCTGGAGACGTCAGTCAAGATAGGGGGCACGCAACCCTGTCCACCCAATTGGAGTATGCAGTTCTTGTTGAAACCACGACCCCCCCTTCCCCCGTTCCGCCTTAAACAAACATGGCGCCCCATCCCTGGCCCAAACGATCTTCGCTCACGACGAAGGACGCCCAGGTACGAATCAAGTTCGCTTGAGCCGTGGTCGTCAGCTGCCATCGCACAATTTTCCGCGTACATAGAACATACGACGCGTGAAAAGATGCTATGGCTATTGTACTTTATGTAGAACATCACGGCGATGGCTGGAGTGTCCAATAAGTAGTACTGCAAAAGAAAACGAAACAAGAAAGAAACAACAAAGGGACACTTCGCGTCAACTAACGTAATTCGCAGCACCTAAAGAAGTATACAAAAATATAAATTTAAAGGATGACATATTTGAAAGCGATTCGTCTGGCTGGCTGAAATTATACGAATAAGTGCCAGTTTTAGGTTTCGATCCAGTTTTAGGCCTAGTCAGGAAACAGTTTCGTCTGTTCCCTTTTGCCTCGTCTCAGTGGCATGTAACTGTTGTGCACACATGCCCGAATAAAGTATTATTATTAACTACAGGCAAAAAGTGGTTGGATAGATTGTTGGTTTGAATGCAAAGGAATCGTGGAACACGTTTGGTGCGCGTATATGGACGCCGTAAATTTTCTTCGAATTAGGAATTTTAACGCGGGGCGGAACCACTGCTATTTTCTGGGCGGATTTTGGAAACGTACACGAGGTACAACACAAAATGTCAGAATGCTCTATTGACAGCTGGGATGTTAAAGTCTAGGCGTATGGCGTACGTGGGAGCACCTTCTTTCTTTCTTTCTTTCTTTCTTTCTTTCTTTCTTCTTTCTTTCTTTCTTTCTTTCTTTCTTTCTTTCTTTCTTTCTTTCTTTCTTTCTTTCTTTCTTTCTTTCTTTCTTTCTTTATTGCTTGCTTGCTTGCTTACACCTATCATTTGGCTCGTAGCCACTACAGGGACTCACCTCTTCTTCATCCCGCTCACATAGTCATAGTAAGTTCTGCACGAAACCTAACCGCCTTGCAGGTTCTAAAGGCTGCAGGAATATTTCTCTTTGATTCCGCATATAAATGTTGGCTATAGCTGGAAAGCCCGCCTGCTTTATTTCTCGAGTGTGGTTGAAAGCTCGCGCCCGCTTACAAACGGCCAGAAGTCGGGGTATTGCACTATGACTGGCGTCTTTCTTACATTCGATGCGTAGCAAAGATATTCATCGCGAAGAGAGAAGGCGAGCGAAAATACGCACACACGAAGGAAGTCGAGGTAACGCATACGCGTTTGTGGTGTCTTGACGTCTTTCTTGCGCTGTATTTTAGAATGAATACTTACCAACTAGCCTAGCTCTGTCATTCGCGGCGAAGGTTTTGAAGGGCCGTGAAAAGTAAGAATGCCTTTCTCCTTTTTTTCGCCCGTTTACCCTCCTCGCCACATCATGCATCCTCTTATATCATCTTTGTCGTTAGGAACAACGACAAGTGCGCGTGCGACTCTCTTTGTTCGCGGTCTTCGACTATTACGTTAGTTTGAAACTAAAAAAAAGCTATAACAAATAATGCTGGAAACTCGTGTAAAGATGGCGGAGAAGGAAATGTGCTGCTACTCCTTTTGCATGCGCGCGGCGTGCATCGCGTACGCTCCAGCTGAATATCGCGGTGAGCGGAGCAATGGGTGCGCGTTCCATTAGCGAAAATTTGCTCGAATAATTTTTCCTGTTCATATTTTTCGGTCATCGCATAAGAGAGCGGGGTATCCGTAGAAGAAAAAAAAAAACACAGCGGTAGGGGTGCCGGAAAGACGCCAGACGCCGAACTTGTGGCGGAGCAAGGAATCGCGCCGCTTGGGAGACGCAGCCGAAGTGGAACGATGTTTAGGAAAGAGGGTGGGAGTGGTACTACGAACAAAACACGCCCTCTAAATTCGACCTGCGACTTGCACGACGACATCTTCGGAGGGGAGGAATTAAGGGGGGGGGGAGGGTGCGCCGCTGCATTATTCGCGGGGGAATGGCGGGGGGAGGGGCGGGTGAATTTGACGCTTTATCCGAGGACTCGCCGCAGTGGTTGCGGAGACGTGCAATGAAGCGAAATAGAAGGGCAGCGGGAATAAGTAACATCAGAACGAAACAGGGAAGAGGAGGTTTTTGGAGAGAAAAAATGGAAGAACCGGGGAAAAAAAGAACTCTTGAGAATCGCGATTGCAGGGAGTGAAGGAAAAAAGGAGTCAAGCGGAATAAAAAGGAAGTACATAAAAGCTCGATATATACGAAGCGAACGACCAAAATCGCTGCTGCTCGAAGAGTGGGAGAATGATTCGACAAAAGGGAAAACGGGGTAGGAGAAACCATATTCAAACTTGAAGAGCATCGAACGAAAATTGGGAACTATGGAGAAAAAGAGGAGAGAGAAAAAGTTTGTCGGTATAAACAGGGAATCTCAATCGGGATGAATGTTTGAGGGAAGAGCCTTTTTCTCTTTTTACGCTTGTTCCACTTATACTGTATCTACAGTGCACATACTTCCGCAGCCTTTTCATTGGAAGAGAGGCGAGCCTTAATTTCCCTCACACCCATACAAAGCCTCTCGTTGAATATGTAAAATATGAAAAAAGAAAAAAAGAAGCGCGAATCAGCGTATTTAGGTTCCTTTCGTTGCCCGCTATGCGCCCCCGTGGGAGTGGCGCTTCCCTAAATTACGCTCGCGTTGGGGAGTGTGCGAATAACAAGGCGCCTGCGGCCAGTTTCTTTCGGCCACCGCAAGAGGGCCGTTGGGAAGAGAAATGGGGAAGCCTGGGTGAGAGGTTGGCGACAGCGTGTCCTCCATTCTTTCCTGCAACTCCTCCCCTGCCCGCCCCTAACGCTTTGTCAGCCGTGGCTTTTCCTATTTTGTAGCTTTGGCGCGTATGTTCATTCGATTGACTCCCTTCTACCGGATACCGGGCTCTCGTGTTTAAATCGCGGGATGCACAAAATTTAGGGAGACAATGCTGATTTGCCTGCCGGAATTGTTCACCCCTTGAATGTGCTCATAATATGAGGTGCTGCTGCTTGTCTCGTGCATATGAGAGTATTGATACAATTGGACCTGGAGGCACCAAATGGTCAAAATACCCGGAGCCATCGACTTTGGCGTCCCTCACAATCATAACGTGATTATATTCAATACATTTATATTTATTTATTTCAATACCTTCAAGGGCCAATTGGGCGTTACATTCGGGAGGGGATATAAGTGAATACACACATTAGGAAAAATATATATAGAAAAGAAATAAAACGGGAAAAATGAGGCAGGCAGTAAATCGAATCACATAATTCAGTCGAATAGATTAACCAATATTAGTCGAATACATACCCATGAGTACAACAACAAACGAAGCAAAAAGAAGCAGTAGCACGTAAAACCCCAGATATTATTTTTTATCCAACCACTCGTATGTTTCTTTTCTTTATTTGCAGTTACAGCATGCCTGTGTTTCAACGGCACGTGTTGTGTTCATCGATGTGGTGGAGTAGTTTTCTTCGAGAGCGCATCTGTATTGTGAATATAAGAGCGCCAGCGAGTCACCTCTTTTTCTGGACTTCATAGTAAAAGGAGTTCTCTAAACTGAACCGTACCCCCCTCTATTTTTTTGTGAAGTCGTGCGAGCTATCAGTTCAGTGGTAAAAAAGCGATGTAATAGCGAAAGTAGAGAACAATAAAAAAGAGAAAAGTCACTAATGCACAAGATGGCTAGTATGGAGATTTGGAAGCCGTAGGAAAATATCTAGCTTACCCTATAGGTAGCTAGTAATCCATGGGTCTCGCTGATGTACGTACTCTCACGATATCCCCGGCAGTCGGCAGAACCACACGCAACAACTCAAATGTGCGCTTCTTCGAGTCATTTCGGTCTTCCTTTGCAACTAGCCGTTCGTTTCGACCCGTGCAATTGTCAGAAATCTTTATACAACAGAAACAACAACAAAAGCTGACAGAGTATTCAGTTTGAATTTTATTCTATTTATTTCTTACAATGGGGATCACAAACTAAAGGCCATATTGCCTGACTGAGGCTCTTAGTCCCTTGCGCATTCTGTGTGCATGGGCATTATTATTATGGAAGTGCTACAGCAGAGCAGCCAAGCAGTTAAACACACGCGTACATAACTTACATGGCAAATAAAGGAAAACGGGTAGACATCAAGCAAACACTTCATACAAAACAAAAACATCCTATGAACACTTCACCAAGATCTCTTCTGAAAGTGGCAAAAGCTGCTTCCTTTTTGTTCTTGAAACCTTCCACTTGCCTCTCTCAACCACCCCCCACCCCCCGCCTCCACCATCTCCGAAAGCTTTCTGAACCTGAAATGGTTTTTCACCGTTTCCAAGATCAGAGGTATCACAAGCATTCTACACCTCGCCGAGTTTTTCATAGCCTCCGTGATCGGATTGCCCTTTGACCGTGAGACTACGGCTTAAGATGACCTCATCATGACGTCACTGATTCTGGCAATCTCTGACGTCCTGATGACGTAGGAGGGTGACATACTAGATGGCGTCCCGTTACGTTCAGGTCACGCGACATACACATTCACTCGAGTATCACGTGACTTTTGACCCAGCGCTATCATTTGGCTTTTTTTTCTTCTGAATATTAGAGTAGACCCAAACGCCAGTTTCGTGAAGTATTGTGATGTCTCGCCAAATCTCGAAGACGCCGACAGTCCATTTGTGCGTTCAATGAAGCGTGAAAAAATTCGCCTAAAATGACGCTGAAGAGCAAAACGAATTTTCACGAATTAGAAAAGTAAAACTTCAAAATACCGAAAACACCACTCTTGCCGCGACACTGCGTCTGCTAAGCGAGAAAACGCGTGAAAAGAAAAATTCTGGTGAAGACGCCATCTTGAGACTCCCACAGCAAACACCTGACGTCATAGGTCTCAAAGGCGTCTTCTGGGCATTACGTAGCTTCTAATCGATAAAAATAAAAAAAATATTGGCACCTGTGGGTGCTGTAGAACTATCATACGAAGTTTCAGAAGATTTCATTCGACCCAATTGATGCGAAAATAACAAAAATGCATTTTCCAAGTTTTTGACTTCACGAGCGGAGATTTTGGCGCGATGCCCCGCCACGGTGGTCTAGTGGCTAAGGTACTCGGCTGCTGACCCGCAGGTCGCGGGATCGAATCCCGGCTGCGGCGGCTGCATTTCCGATGGAGGCGGAAATGTTGTGGGCCCGTGTGCTCGGATTTGGGCGCACGTTAAAAAACCCCAGGTGGTCCAAATTTCCGGAGCCCTCCACTACGGCGTCTCTCATAATCATATCGTGGTTTTGGGACGTTAAACCCCACAAATCAATCAATCAAATCAGATTCCGGCGCGAGACTTATGTATAGTAGCAAACATTATACTTAACTTTCTCCCTTTATAATGAACTTATGATTGCGAAAAATGTCGCATTAAAGTTCTCAGAGTGCACTTTGCCCATCTTAACAAAGTAATTGTTTCTCTTTGGTGTCCCTTCAACAACTCTTCGCAAAAACGTATAGTTTGTTGGTTCTGCGCGAAAGGACACAATTAGTTAGCACTAGGTAATCCTCTGCTTTCGTCTTTATCGTCCTCGTAACAAAAGAAATTGCACGGCTTCAAACGTGTCATGTGTCACGCCGCAGCCGGACGTCTAACCACTTTGAAGTAACTCTACACTCCATGACGGTAGTTATTGCGCGAGAACAAAACGACGACACAGAGACAAGAAGGACATGTCCTTCTTGTCTCTGTGTCGTCGTTTTGTTCTCGCGCAATAACTACCGTCATGCCATACCAACTAGCCCAAGCTGCCACACTTCTAAGCTACACTCCAGCCAGCAAAGATGTGACCTCCATTTCAGTCGAATCTTCCAACAGAGGTCGCCCCCCTCGGGCGCGCGTTTAATTTCAACTTTGTACGAGTCACCTCCTCTCCCTGTAACCCTTTCACTCGCCCTCCTCCATCGCCTCTCTTACTGTCAGTTTTTTTTTCTTCGCTTTTGAAAAAACGGAAAAGTTTCAACTCTCGGATCTCGCGGCAGTGGAAGCCAATGAAAACACGAAAGAAAAGAATAGAAGGGAAGGTAAAAAAAAAACAAAAAGTCTGAGCAACGTCCCGACGTTTTTTTTATCATTTATACTTTTTCTTCAGGAAATTGTGCCATCAACGAGTGCCTTCCGAGTACTCATTCTTGGTTCTTTTTATTTACTTATTTACTTATTTACTTATGTAATATTTATTTATTTCCTTTTTTCTATCGTTCTTTCCTTTTATTTTTTATTTTTTTCTTTCTGATATTTGGCGCACGTGCGTTCAGGATGAAGACCGAGACGTTCTACTTCAATTCTTGCTCTGCTTCTTTATTTTACAATCGTTCTTACGCGGTCTTTTTGCAACTTACAAGTTCTTTTTATTTATTCTTGTTCGCCAAATAGTTTTGAAGCTTCTTGCTTCTTTCTTTTTGTCTTCGCCTTGCTTCTTTCAGCTCGATATTTGAAAGGCCATGACGAACCCGGAAGCATAATTGCAAAACCTAACATCTGGCACAGGATTTCAAAAACACAGTAATATATATATATATATATATATATATATATATATATATATATATATATATATATATATATATATATATATATATATATATATATATCTATATATATCTATATATATATATATGTGTGTGTGTGTGTGTGAGAGAGAGAGAGAGAGACGCGGAGTCATATGTGCCAACTTGTTGAAGCCGTGGCACTGGCTGGTGGAGCACAGCCGCTGTTCCGCGAGCCGCATAATCGAATCACGGACAGTGGCGGTGCCTGCCCATACTGCTCTATTCCTCGGTACCTCCCGCCCTTTATTTTGCTTCCTGCTCATGTGCGCTTTGTTTCTTTCTTTCACTTTCGTGCATCTAGGTTGTGGGAGAAGGAGAACAAAAAAAGGGAAAGAGGGACACAGCGAGATCGCTGGCTCTTGACGTCATGCACAAAGTGAGGTCGTTGAATACTTCATCGTTTCTAGTGGATCTGCCCATACCGACCTTTTTCTCTGCTTCTTTCTGTTTGTATCTCTCGCATTCACTCTCACGTTTTCTATGAAACCCCGTTAGTGAATATTTAGCTTTCCTCCGCGATGCCTCGCGAATAAAAAGAGGACGAATACAGGAAGTGGGAACATACGGGCAGAACACGAGCATGTTTCGCAACGTGCCTTTGACCTAAACTAGCAATAGCAATCGTTTCACCAGACCTTGCGCATTAGGTTCCGCAACCTTTTAACCGTTCACTGTTAGAGTTTCGGCACGGAGCCAATTCGTAAGTGTATCAATATGACACTATGTTCTATCATGCCTAAGAGTATACTTGCAAGATTTAAAAAAAAAAGGTTCCGCTCGTTTTACGTCATGAAAATCATTGTAGAGCGAAGCTGTAGCCCGTAAGCGCGCTAGTTTAGGCGATTACCAAGCGAAATCACGTGCATCGTCGTCGTCATCAATCAGCGTGATCGTCATCACGTCGAACATGACCATTTAGCATAATCATACTGATTTCGAGCGTCGCCATCATTTTGTTTCGTTTCTTTTTTTATTTCCCCCTGCCCTCTGGTCACGTGACCTTTCTGATTATACAAATAATACAGCTACCATTTTAATACCACTGCTATTGCTACTTCTGCTATTACTGCTACTGTTACTACCACCACTACAACACTACTACTACTACTACTACTACTACTACTACTACTACTACTACTACTACTACTACTACTACTACTACTAAAGAGTAAAATGAGACAAAATTTGCAAATAGGGAGCATTTATTTTTATTTCACTCCTTGCCATTAAACATTCATACAGAAACTTTCATTTGGGTTCAAGGTATGTGCTAGATAAATATTACAATGTCACCACCATTCATAAGATTATTTTGAAAATGAAAAAAATGCTCCAGGTGTCTCATTTTGCCCCAACCTGCGAGGCACAGTGAAATGAAAGACTTGAAATTAACTCCGTCAGCCCTCACGGAGAGCCCAGTTTTTGCACACTACGCAATGAATCATGATAGACCCCGGTGCTGTGTTGCTCCGAAACTACTTTCAGATCACACACCGCGAGTCTTTCTTGGTGCTAAAGTTCTATTTTGCTGAACAGTCGCACCTCAATGGATTATTTAACGATTGGAGGCTAGATGTGTTCTGACGTATCTTCATCGCTTCTTCTTGCAATTTTACTACTACTACTACTACTACTGCTGCTGCTGCTGCTGCTGCAACAACGACGATGACGGCACAGGGTACACTGATAGTGCTTCGCATTTAAAAGAATTTTTTCTGTACACGCTCCGCCCATGTACTGCAGCACGCCTGTCATTCATCTGTCCAACAGAACAGTAATGTTTGGCAATTTTGGTTCTAATCATAAGCATATTTGGGCTGGTAATGGAAACACTACGCACAATATAAATTAAAAGTCCGTCGTTCCTTAGCAAAATGTTACGTTTTGCAGAATAGTAAAGTCGGAATTTTTTATGAAGTTTGTCAAGTAGTAAAAGTTTTAGACCAAAAACTAGTGAAGTGAACACAAGCCTGTGCGTTTAAGGAATATTCTGTCACACGTATTGCTGAATTGTCCAGATCAGTAAATCCATGCCACGAGCCAAACGTGACAAAAATGGCATGCCAACATGTAAATATGCAAAATGTACATATTTATGTTTTATTTGTCTCTTGTTTACTTTGAAGTATTTTGTGGTTGTGTTTGTGTGAACCATCGAATGTACATGTTTTTTCAACGTCATCTCATATCCATGTTCATGTAAATGACGTCTGTCTTGTCATCATCGTTAGAGTATGTCTAAGACGGAAATGTTCTGTTGAGTGTTATTGACGTTTGTGGCAATAAATTTTTTCTAATCTCGTGGCAAAAACGGGATGCGAAGTGAGTGCGTTGGATCCACCGGTCAGGCTGACTGGAACCAGAAATTCACCAGTGAAGCCGACGCGCGATACATCTATCCTGAACTGCAGTAAGCATACCATCTTCAACGCTTGCTGGCGCTGACCTCATTCCAAGCGAGCCGAGGCTACCGAGGCCACGCGTCGGAGCGTTCAAGTTGCTGACAGCTGTACATTGTCCACTAATTTAAACACGACAGTCGGCGGGCATGGATCATGGCGCTTTTTACGGCCATCGTCAAGCACAAATGACACCGATATCACTCAAGTATCTAGTGAAAAAAAAAGCATTGTTTCCGAATGGCAACATGTAACTCCTTTAGGTGGAAACCTGGCGTTCACTAATGGCCCGAAAAAGCAGCTGTACTCATGCAGTCTGACTATACATTGTTTGATTTGCTGAGCGCTGTATGTACGTACATACGCAACTCCACATCTCTCTGTCTACTTCGTCCTGAGCGGTTGCCCACCATGCATGGTAGCTTGGAAGCTGTTACGCTGCTGAGCTCGAGGGCACTGGTTCGATTACCAGTCATGAATACCGGAGCTAGAGGGGGGCTAAACGTGAAGAACACTCACGTGTTTACGTTTAGGTCCACGTTAACTAATAGCGCGAGGTTGTTAAAGAGGAGTAAATGCGAACGTCCCCATTACACCCCAAGAAAGATCCAGCAAAAAGGGGGTCTTTTTGTTCAACACTTATTGATCTTCATCTGGCGCAGTGCTTGCGTTTCCTTGCTGGAAAACTGTGCGCTCGCCACTTTGCTGTCAAAAACACTTATACCGCGCATGTCCCTCGTCACATGGAAGTTACATGTGCGTGGCGGTCATGCAAGGCAAGGCACTCAAGATCCTGAGTGTCGACAGGATATCGCCTTGAGAGAGGGAGGCGAGCGCCAACGTGTGTTACATCGTGGATGGTTGAGCGGGAGGGCGCTGCGTAGTGTATAGCTTGGGTGGGTGCAAGCTCAGATGAGGTATTGCGTGCAAACGGCTGAAAAACGGGACTAAGTAGAAGGGACAAACAACACAACGCAACCACTGCGGTACCTCTGTTCGCTCCCGTTTTCGCGCTTTTTCTACGCAAATCATGCACAATTCAAGGAACATTTTCGTTGGTGCGGCTTGAGAGTGAGCAAGTCCCCCTTTTGCCCCCCCCCCCCTTTGCCGACGTCCGTGCTCGAGATAGATGACTATTTTTGTTGTGGGACAAAACGACATTCTTTACAGACGCTTTTTTTTAGTATGCTGTATGCCACGTAGTCACATGGCACGTTTAGGGGGTTTCACGTGCTAAAGGATCGCAGTAAAGTTAGCTGCAGCAAATTTTACTGCGCTCCTTAGTAGTCGCCTTCTCTTAGATAGCCCCAACTCAGTGCCTCTTTACCTAAAGAAAAACCTAATGAATGAAGAAAATATACGCTCTAACTAAAGAGCTGCATTGTGGTATGAAAGGGCAATGTTTGCCTTTACATAAACTGGCGCCTTGGTTTTTCATCTTCTTTTTTTCGTATCGTAAGACCATTCAGTAAATTGTTTCGCCTTTATGGACTATCAGCTTCTTAAGTTGTTCACCGTACATGGAACTCGTGTTTCGGCATAGTGCAACAATTTCGAATTGAAAGGCAGGTGTAAAATTACAGGGTCTTATTAAGTGTGAGGCCCACGAGGAGGCTTCATGGTCTCCCATAGTAAATTACATAGTACCATATATCGTTATCCAGTTTTTTTATCTAAGTTAGGGTCTACACTCGATGTGTCGAGGCCTCGGAACGGCCATATTCTCTCCCGTAGTAGAGTACCAAGTAATGATTGATATGTGGGGTTTAACGTCCCAAAACCACCATATGATTACGAGGGACGCCGTAGTGGAGGGCACCGGAAATTTCGACCACCTGGGGTTCTTTAACGTGCACAAAAATCTGAGCACACTGGCCTGCAACATTTCCGCCTTCATCGGAAATGCAGCCACCGCAGCCGGGATACGAACCCGCGACCTGCGGGTCAGCAGCCGAGTACCTTAGCCGCTAGACCACCGCGGCGGGGTAGAGTACCAAGTACTCTAAATCGTTAACCCCTTTTTTTTAAACACACACGACGCGTGGGAAACAGAGCAGGTTATGCGAATTTCGCTGAGTCACACTGTTTATTTTTTAGGGGCGAAGCTCCTTAAAGCGGCACCCGTTCTTCCCTCGTCGTAATCGTAGCACAGAACACCTATACACTACAATTTAGAGAAGGGAAACTGTACCTTTGACAGTGCAACGAAAATAAGGGTAGCGGTGGCGTGTTGAACTAACTTATCCAACCTAGAGGCGGCGCTGGTAGGCCTATCATCATCATTGCACTAGGGCAATATGGCGGCAGCTTTGGTAGCAAGCACGGAGGCTCCGTGGTAGCGAGTTCGGGGGGGTCGTGGTGTGCGCCCGCAGGTTTATGGGCGTTTATTCGCTGCTATTGCGGGGTGGTATTCGCGCACACGGCACCCTAACGCTGCTATAAATATTCATGCTGTGCCGCCAGGGGACCGAGAGGCCTCAACTGACCAAAAACACGTCAAGCAAGTAAGCACACATTGTTTACTGACAATCGTGAAAGCAGCAGTATCCATGTAAATAAGGAACACTGTATCTCACAGAGTTGAACAATACATGAAAAAAATAGTTATAGCCATCTGTTTAATAAAATTACCACTGAAATGGTGCAACTTTTTCTTGGCTCGTTCAGTCAGACAACGGTATTTACACTGGACACCCCTTGCACAGTACCGTGGTACTGTGCTGCCCATTGTCTTTCTCACCACACATGCTCTCAAAAAGTGCAGTGTTAGTACGATTAGCCTGAGCCGCAATATGATATTTGAGAACGCATTGGCGAGCAGCACATAGCGTTGAATAAAAAGAAATAGAACAAATTCTCATCCGGAATCGGCCTCCTACATGACAACATGCATCCTTGCACCGCGATCAGAACCAATGGGAAGATCAAATATTTTGGTAGGGAACACTAATTGCTCGCCCTGCGGTCCTGTGCCAGTACCATGTGATTATTTCCTCTTCCTTCACTCGAAAAAAATGGTTCGGGGTACGATTTCAAAACAGTGAGAAATTCAAGATCACCGTTCGCAACAGGTTCAATTACCAAGCGGCGATCTTTTATTCAGATTAACTAAAGAAACTATTGCGACGGTACGAGAAGCACTAAGAAGTTAGTAGTGATTCTTTAGAAAAGTAAAGTAGGTTTTTGCTAAACTAAGCCAACCAATAAAAACCTTTGCTAATGAATATTTACTTGTTCGAAACCAATTTGCCCTTACTTTTTGAATGACCTTCAAAGTTTTTATGCTTTGCATTGACAGATGAATGAATGAGTTTTCTTTGTACCAATGGTGCATAGTCATGAAAGACGTTGCTCAAACGATGAACAACGGCAGAAGCTGAATTCCTGTTTTTAGTCTTCACTACCTTCTGTCTGTCTCACTCTTAACGTGGGTATCATACAAAACTAGTCCCTTTGGCTACATATTTCACAGCAATATCAAGGAAATAGCTGTTTGTAGACATTCGAATTATCAACATGTACAAGCACTCACCAACTTTGATTATACCTACTGAGTGCACTCAGTCATTGTTCTTTTTGAAAATTAATTACCTTTAAAAATGCCTTGTCATGCGTCAGGTATTTTACATAGAACAAATAATATTACAGTAAAAGGTCGTTATTTGAACTCGGTTAAGTAAAAGCGCACAGCCCTGTGTATCTCTATTGGGGGCAATCTCTCGACAACTTGAACACATTGCTTTCCACAACAGCTAATTCAACCTGGAAGCCCCTTGTTTGCTGCTCGCACAATTCAGTCCAGAGTGATCACAACATTTTGCAAAAACAAACCAAAGCAAAGGAGGAAAAAAACTGAACAGCAGCATTTCTCACTAGATGAGATTTCGGATGCTGAACTGGAGCCCTTGGACAAGCTAGGAATGATTGTCATGGAGTCACAATGGAATAAATGCAAGCGTTTTTTTTTTTCATTTCGAAGCGCAAATATTGGGATAAGTTTAAACACTCACTGCTTGCGTGCATGTCGGTGCTTGTTTTTGGCGTATCATCAGCCTGATTACACCTAATGCAGGACAAAGGCCTCTGCCATGATCGGCCAATCAACTTGATCCTGTGCTTGCTGCTGCCACGTTATACGTACAAACTTTTTAATATCATCGGCCCATCGAACCTTCGGTCTTCACTTCATGCATTTTCCTTCTCTGTGAATATCGTCAGTTACTCTTAATGACCACCGGCTATTCTGCCTGCGTACTACGTGCTCAGCCCATGTTCATTTCTTCTTTTTGATTTCAACTATGATATTCTCGACACCAATTTGTTCTATAACCAACTCTGCTCTCTTCTTGTGTCTTAAGGTTACACCTATCATTTTCCTTTCCATCGCTCGCTGCGTCGTCCTCAATTTAAGCTGAACCCTTTTTGTAAGCCTCCAGGTTTCTGCTCCGTAGGTACGTACGGGCAAGACGCAGCTGTTATATACCATTCTTTTGAGGGTTAGTGACAGATTATCATTCATTATTTGAGAATGCTTGCCAAATGTGATCGGCCCATTCTTATTCTTCGATATGTTTCTAGGTACTTTACTCTCATGGTTCGGCTCCGCGATTTCTATCTCTGCAAGACATGTATTGCTTAAGGAAGGCACGAGCTCTTGCAAAGTTGTTTTAGAACTGTGATAGTGTCACCCCCAACATGCACGCGGTATCAGTAACTGTTTCAACACTACTATAGCTGTACCTACCACTGCCTTGCAACAGTCTTTAAATTCACAGCAATGTGTACACAATGTGAAAAAGAAGTGCTGCTAAATATACTCTACTACAAGCCCATTTGTTACCTAGTTATATGTGATACTCTATGCAAACTTTGACATATAGAGTGAGGTACAGTATGGCACCCCATCACATGCACTGTCCAAGAATTTTGAAGCCTGCATATTTCCTGTAAACTGAGTAATTCATAAAGCAAGAAACAACAATCTGTGCAACCAATTTTGTACAGCTTGAACATACCGTACGCTATCACTGATTTTCAGTATAAGGCTTCCATTTGTCCGCCTGGCATATTGGTGACGCATGGGGTTGTCACTAATGGCAACTGTAGAGCTTCTCACGACTGGATGTGGGTAGCTTGGAAATCAATGGTCTCTCTTTAGTTCAGTTTTCTGAGAAGAAAAAAAAAACTCATGAGTAGGGTAAGACAGAAATGGTTGAACAAGTTATGTTCAATAAATGAAGTGTCTTCAACCATAATTTGCGGGGATTTTGGCCCATAAGCTTGCTTTTAGTGATAACACATTCTCCGCCCACTTGAGGTAGGTTCAGAGTGATGAGGCATCCAAGCGTATCCTGATTTGATCAGTTCCTTGGAGGCTGCGGTTGGGTTGTAAGAAAAGAAAAAAAGAACAGTCCTGGTTACTCAGGTAGAAGCGTGAACGGATTGGTGATGCATGACTAAGAATAATGCATATTGGAACACTGCACATAAAAAAGATAGTGTGGACATAACATTGCTGTTTTTTGTGAATTTGTCTTGTGGATGGCATTATAATGAATTTGTTTTAGTGACGTTCTTCAGAGGACAAAGCTAGGTAATTCCCCAACTGGATGGACTATATGGTTCATGCAAATGTAATATGCTTCATTGCAAACTTGCAATGCACATATATGCACAAATGCATATATACATTTAGTACATATATGCACAAATGCATATATGTACTAAAGGTTTACTTGGCTCTACTATGTATTGAATTTATGAGCATATATTGCAGCCGACTCACTTTGAGCAGAAACAGGTAGAACTTATGCTGTGATCTGTGCTATAAACTTTAGCAGTAAAGATATTTTCAGCGAATGCGACAACGAAGTAAAGAATCTCAAACATTCACAAGGTGTGCATCTCATTAGCTGTACAAGTCGAAAAGCCTTATGAAATGACAAAAACTGTAGCGCATGCAAAAGAAAGGGCCATGGTCAGATGCAAAGCAGCGCATTTTCACTCACCGGCAAACACGCCCTCATTGTGCAAGATTATTCCGTCTTCGTAGACACTCTCCGAGTGATTTGCCAGTGGCGAATTTTCACGCTGGAGGCTGCGCAGCCGGACGTCGGTGAAGCACAGCAGCTGACATGGTGCACAGCCTTTAGACACGTTTGCTTCGCCGTAGCGACCCGTAAAGTCTGGCACACAAGCTCCCATTGATATATCCAAGCTGAATTGTTTAGAAAAAAATTATCTACAGCATGTACAGAACACAAAGGCTTCATACCATTCGAGTAACATGGCCCATACACTTCGGCACGTCTATATTTCACGACTAACATCACTACGTTACAGTGAAGACATTTGCTCTAATATACATGACAATGTTGGCTGAATTAAAACGGAGCTTCGCTATGCCGATCGACAAAAAGTACCGCGGCTAACCGCGGACAATTTGAGCATATTAACCGACAGAAACGCAATCGATGCCAATGGGTTGATGCTTTTCGAGCATCAAGACAATCCAAATACTTGAACTAAAACAGTCATCGCTTCTGTATTATTAGTAAAAGTAAAACAAAAAAAATTTCTTCATTTTTTTATAAAACACGACGTAGTAACAATCTTTTAGCGGTTTTTTATACATTCTGAAATAAAAATTTCAGCCGCGTTTAGCGCCCCTAACATAGAAAGTGCACACTAACTTATCCGACCGCTAAAAGACGAGTTAGTAGTTATACTATAGGCGCAAATGACGAAACTCGCCGTGGTCGATTCTTTCGACCTCTACGGCCATCGCGCGAACTTGAGAGTTTCCGGGGCCTGGTCGTAGTGCGTAACGAGTCTTAGGCTTTGACCTGCAAGGTGGTGCCGGTGGGAGATTTCTCCTGTGCGTTGTTGAACAATAAAAAATTCGCAGCGTGCGCGTTATCTAAAAGCCGAATTCTCCTGTCTCTCATTTCCCATTAGCAGCCATTGGCATGTACATTGAGCACTATCTGACAGGAAAAGGTTGCTACGTTATACTCGCTGAGTGTAACCTCCTTAGTTTTAGGAAGGTTTAGCGAGCGTTGAGCCGCAGTGCCATGAATACAATGAACTAGTATATACAATGAATGAACTCGAGGTGGTTAAAGATGGGAAGTAGATACGAAGCGCAAGCCGTGAGAAAGTGTGGGTGTGCCACCTCTCGTTTAGTCCTTGGAATGTCCGCTGAATGGCGGTGCTTCTCTATGGGGAATATATGATGAAAAGATGCGAGATGGTGGTACTTGGAGTGTTGAATAGATGGACGAACGGACACACAGACAGATGCATGGATGGACGCATGAACGGACGCAGGGGAGGATGCATGGACGAACGCAGGGACGGACGCACGAACAGACGCACGCACCGACGGGCGGATGGACGCATGGATGGTCACACAGACGGACGCATGGACGGACGGAAGCAAGAACGAATGGACGGACGAATGCTTCGCCCCACTCTCCATCATTCACTCCGTGGATGTGCTGCCATTTTTTATCTATACAATCCCGGTTTCAGTTCCCTACGACATAACATACGACATGACAGTGCCCTACGGTATAACATCCCCACGATCAGTTCCCTACGATATAACAAAGAGTGTTTGAGCTGCGCTTACGTCGACGGATATATGTTGGCCTTACGGCTGCCTTCATTTTTTGTGTTTGTGTGGGTGATTAGTGCTGTTTGCCCAATTCGTGTGACACATATTCGTTTGTGGTTGACCATGATTGCATGTCACGCCGTGACTACATGGCACGCCGCAACGAAATGAGATTTCGACGTCGCATAGCCCGCCCCTCCCCCCCCCATCCCCTCCCTTTTTTTCCAGTGGCAATGTTCTTCCTCCCCTTTACGACGCAGTCCTCTCTTTTGCCGTTTATGATATTCCGTGACTTCATGACATACCGTGACTATAAAGCTGACATGCCGACAAACCTAGACTACAAAGTGCTTCACCTCTGAAATAGTGAGAAATCAAGAAAACAAACGAGAAATAGAGAGATAAAGGAAGAAGAAAATTTTAGGAAGAAAAGTATAAGCGAGAAATATTAAGAAATGGGTAAAGCAAGGTGATGCAATAAATAGAAATAGAGAGAGCAAAATGACAACAATAATCAGATAAAAAGAATAAAAAAGGAAACAAAAAAAAACAAGAAAGGCTACCCAGCTCTGCAGTTTGTACAGCCCTGACACAACTATATATAGTGTGATGGCGACACAGTTTTTTTTTTTTATGAGCACTTAAGGCCGAAATGTAGGTCTGTTGTTTTAACTATACCATTGCCATCCAACACCGAGCATCTTCGCAGCATTCTTTCTGAATACATCAAATGTGCGGTGCATTACATGGTCTCCTAAATCTGCTCACGAACGTATCACCACGTGCTGAGTACCGGTTTGCCGGCCGTACGAGCATACCTTGTTGAGACAAGCTTTGCCGTTTGTTTTTATTTATAGCTTCTATGCATAACGCGTGGCCAATTCTTTGTTTCACATGAGGAGTCTTCACTTATTTCAAGCTTCGACAAACACATGATGAAATGGCTCGGGAGTTTCAGGTGAAAACTGAAAGGACTTACTTTGAAGAAAATGCATTACATTTGTATAGGTGCAGATAGTCACTAAAAACCACTGAATGTTCGCATTTTTTATTCGAGCAACTAAGTGCCTCGGTACCTACTTCACAGCCTTAAACCAAGCAAGCTTTCCCGTGCAACAGGTTTCGTTCGCGGTTAGCTGTAACTCAAGCTCACTCCAGTTAACGGAACGTTGTCGTTAGTCAGATTAGCGTGCACAGGCATTTGCAGGGTACCCCTTCAGAGGGAGGTGAAAGTTCGTCGCGGCACCACTGTCTCTGTTATGCCAATGTGCGGTGCTGACTTGGCACCCATTTATCACTGTGTGGTCATATCACTGTGTGGTAATATCACTGTGTGAGGCTCACTTTGCACCCTCCCTGCCTTTTAGGTGACTAGGAAATACTCCGCCGTCTTCCTACCCCCCACCCCACTGGGCTCATTCCTACGTTGGCGCGCACGTGCAGTTAACTTTCAGTCTCCCCGTGTGGCTGTTTATGCCCCTACGTAACAGCTTTTATTCATTAGTTTAAATCGAACTGAAATACAACACGATTCGACCGTCGTTTTTTTTTAATTTCAAGTACAGATGCATTACAAGCACAAGTGGACCACAAGTGTCTAAAATATTCCTTTCTTCGTCGTCCGCTCATAAGCGTGACAATTGTTTCTTTACCTGTGCTCCAACATCATGAAGGTGTCAACACTTGTCCGTGCATCCATGACGGCAAAATCGTGCCCTCTTATTATCGCGAAAGGTGAAACTGTTTTTTCGTCCGCTTACATCCGGACTTTGTTTATCCGTGTAGCAGCACCACGGAGGCCACCGTCGCAGGAGGCACAGCAGGCGTCGTCGTAACAACAGCAGCAGCAGCATCGGTGTAAACACCAGGAAGAGGAGGGTCCCCGGAGGCCCGGCGCCGGCCACATGAACCACCCGCCTGGACGCCCGCCGCCCCGCCTCGGAGAAAAGGTCAAGCACATCATCGCCGCCAGGATGCTCTGCTGTGGACGCAAAAAGGTGCGCCGCGTCTGCCACACGGTGTCGCTTCCTTATCCTAATTGAGAACAAAATGAGTTACAAGGACGGATTAATCTTGCTTCAAGGCTAGTCAAATGTAAAAAGAGATACACTAGGCACAGTATCTGATACATCAGCTTGAGTTTGTTCCTGCCGTTTATATCACTGCTACAGATCATTAGCACTTCAGCCAGTGCATGCGGAAGCCGACGCCCAGTAGCAAAATGGTCGCTTTCATGCCGAGGCCTTTCTGATATTGAAAGAGAGAGAGGGAATTTATTTACAGAAAGGTAGAGAGGTTGACCTGAGCTATAGTTTGCTCTGGCCTGCTACTCTACACTGGGGAAGGGTGACAGGGGAGTGAAAGAGTGATGAATGACGATGGTAAGGTAGAGAGATGATATGTTCTTATTAGGCGGGGTAACTCTACAGACGTGCATTCAGTCCAGTGGCTTCTAAGAAAGCGATGATGGCTCGTATAACCACATGTGTGCTGCTGGCGTCAGGCCAAGGACGTAACACAACCTCATCGGTTAATGGTCGACTAATATATCGGCCAATCAAAGATATCAGTTGCTGACGTTCGCTTGCATATGCTGGACAGTCGTAAAATATATGTTCGAGCGTTTCTGGCAACCGACAGTGACCACAATTGGGACCTGTGTCATTACAGCCAATCAAGTGGGTATAGCGTCTCGTTTAAGCCACACCGAGGCCAATGCGGTGGATAATGCATGAGATGATAGTGAATTAAACTTGGATGCAGCCTAAGTGGAGAACTAGAGAACGACGTATTTGTTAAGAGTCATGTGCGAAGTATTGTCTACGTGACAGACGCCATTTAAAACGTATGGGCACTGAACAATCTTTGCCGTCGAGAGTAGTCCTTTTTCAGTGAAATGAGCATGCGAAGGCGTTACGCGACGAAAGACATAAAGGTTGAACCTATTTGGTTTGACCGTGTGGCACCGTGCGAATTGCGTTAAATCGCAAGGCACTATGACTTTAAATATATACTCTGGGTGCCTCGGCAGTCATCTTGAAAATGGTCATATACAGTTTTTGATAATGTATCGAAGCGGGCGCACCTTTGTATCTGACATATCCCAACCTTTGGAATCCACAATGAACATAAGACTAGCAACCGAGCTGAATTTCGTTAAGCTGTCAGTAAGTCATTAGTCGATTAAAATATTTTTTCTGAAAAAAAAATGTTTGCCTCTCGAAGTAATCCAGCTTGGGAAATGCCACGGGGGATCAAGCAAAATAGCCTCATCAAAGAGCAGCTTCATGCAATCAGCTATTTCTACTGTATAGCATGGAAGTGGTGAAAGCATCAAAAAGATGACTTAGCGAATCAGGGGACACGTCAAATTACTGGGGGTTGTTGGATGAAATGTGCGTTATCTGTTTAGGATTCACGGAAACTCAAGGAGTGTGCGGTGGGAGTAAGATGCGGAAAATCTAAATATATATTTATATAAACAAGACACTAGAGGGAAACGGTAGACAGTGCTGCGCTGGTCCCATCTATTTCTTTCTTATTGTGTTTCGTCTACAGGCATAGTTTTAGGCTTTCCATGTCTTATTCAGAACCTGTCGAAACAAAAGAAAATGTAATGCATGATTATGAAAAAATAGAGGCGGGAAGTCACTAATTCTAGTGGTATATAGCTCCAAGCGTCATCTGGCAATACAGGTTCATTACATGTGGACGCTATGGAAGAGCAATCGGAAAAATGCCGCTGAACTGGCTGAACCTAAACGGAGGCTAGTTGAAAGTTCGTTGAATGTCTCATTATTACGATTGGTCGTGATTACTTTTATATGGTTAAACTGCTTTGACGCTCGCATGGAAGCGAAGCTACGAGAAATGCAGCAAAGAACGATGGAAGGCTACGCAGGATGATGAAATTAAGAGATTCACCGCAATAATGCTGAATCAGCTTGTGTGAGACACGGAAACTTGTTATTACCGAGGGGGACTCTCTTATAGGAGTGGACACAGGGGTCATTCAGGAGTCTAGGATTAGACACAGTGATTACGGTGATAATGATGATGCGTCGGAAACGTGTCTTCCCACTCGCTCGTACAATTTCCTTCAAGCCATTGTCATCGTGTGGCACACGTTAAAGAACACCACACGGTTAAAACTGTAGCCCTCCCCCTCGGCGTTCCTTATAATCATATCAAGGTTTTGGCACGTGAAACACCAGTCAATGAATCGATTGTTAATGATGTATTGCAGGAGAACCACGAGGGTGACCTGGTGGTGTGCGTCGAAGGCGGCAGCGAGACGTGGGGTCCCCGGGTGGGGGCGGTCAGACCCCGGCTGGCGCCGGGAGCCCCAGCTCCCGAGATGGTTTTGCAGGGGGACTTCCGAAAAGTAAGTTACTGGCGAATTCGCCTTTCTTTAAAGCTTGTTGTTGAAATGCTGAAGCCACGACGTTCACGCACGTGTAGGTACAGCGAGGATCGTAACGTGACACGGTACACGTAACCCCACATAGATGCAATTTTCACATGAAGGAAAGTGGCCCTCCGAACATGACCGCTTTGCTAAAGGTAGGGTTACTGTATATGCTACCATGGGGTAGCAGAGCTGTGCATCTGTTCTTAAACTCTGGCAACCGTGAATGGTGAAAACACTGACGTCTGAGCCAATTTTTGTATTTGGTGACAACGTCTTTGCACCAAACTGAATTGACAACAGCCATCATTAATCGCCAGACAAGTTCATCGCTGGCCGATGACACGCCAAGCATGTCGCCTGCGAAAGCCTAGTGCAGTTTCTTCTCATATAGCAGTGGTTGCTATCAAGGCAAGCTGGTAAGTTGGTCGACCAACGCGCAACCCTGCTACCTAAACATATCATATAAAGTAACTCTAGCTGCAACGTTACCGCAGCGCCACATGTAAAAACGTGTTTTCACCAAATAAGATGTAGATGGCGCTACAGTATGGTTCTGCTGAATGGAAATGTTAAGTGCCGTCACCGGAGGACGACGAAATTTATGTAGTAAACGTTAACTTAAAAAGCCCATGGTGGAGTCTTCTGAGATCTACGTTAGCAATGAACTTAAAAAGCTGAATGCTTCTGCCTCACGAGGTGAAAAATCCGAAGTCTGAAACGCATAGTCTTGGCACGGTCAGTCATTTGATAGTGGTGCCGTATGGTTCACGGAAAATGTTCCCAGTGGCGCAGGCTTAAAGAGAAAATAACGTTTGTCTTGCTTCTACTATAGTGGGTGAAGAGGTAACGATGACGATCGCCTCTACTATAGCACAGACTATCTTGCGCTAATGTCCTTCTTGTATAGACCTTCGCGTAATTCTAAATCCTGAGATAATTGCCGCTCCTCTACCGAGCGGCAGTGCCGCTCCACTCCGCTGCGACAGGAGAGAGTGGATGACTGTCGATTCGAGAGCGAAGCTGATGCCCTCCTTCGTCAGGCTCATTCTCACCCATATTTGATCGCCTCTCATTGGTTCACCCTTTTTACCAAGTCACGCCCTCTCCCATCTTGACGCTGCGCAGCCACTCCTTTCCTACCAAATCGCCCTCTCCCCACGCGCAAGACCTTTCGGTCAGCGCTACGCCAACGGACGACGAAGCCTCGACCAAAAAGAGCTTCACAATTTGAAAAAAATCGTTTTGTAAAGAAAATTGAAGGACACTTTGTAAATTAAAAAGTTGTCTGACGAAAGCCTGTGGCCACTCGACCGGCTATGTCATCGCGTTTTTTTTTTAGTTTCATAGTTTTCAAATACTTTTGTTACATTGTTGTTTTTCTTTTCTTGTTTTTTATTTTAATTTTGTGGCCGCTGTGCCATCCTGTGATTGGTGATAGAGTGTGAAGGAAAGAGGCCACAACTGACGCCGTTTTATGGGGCACGGGCGCACGTCGTTCACCGCTAGTATGGAACACCGAAGGCTTTCGCCTCAACATCGGACGCAGTGAGACTGATCCATAGCGCCGTGCAAGACTCGGATTACACCGATCCGCGGTGCTCGTTCACAGGTGAGCGGCATCTCCAGCGAGGTGTTCCGCCAGATCGAGGCCGTGGAGAGGGAGTACGACGCCACCACGGCGGCCCACCTGGAGGCCGTGCAGAAGCGCGGCGAGATGGTGGTGCGCGTGCTCGACCCGCGCTGCCTGGGCCGCGCCGGGGCGCAGGCGGCGCGGCGCTACGCGCAGGGCGGCACCGCTTTCGTCGAGATCGTCAAGCGGCCCGGACAGACGCTCGGACTCTACATCCGGGAGGGAGATGGTGTGCGTACGCAGGAAGGGGTCAGTATACTGTTTGATATACGACATACACTATCACTAATGGGTGTGTGCTACACCTCGCGGTAGACGGCTATATGGAAGTTAGTGACTTTGCGTCTAGTTCTAATTAGGACAATTTTGTAGGGGTGTTCGTCTCTTGCGCCACGCTGGAGACGGCGCGCTTGAAGGAGTCAGCGTATTGTGTAAATGCATGTACAATGCCACCTATCGATGTGTTCTGATTTTTGCCGTAGGTGGCTAAGTGCAGAGCTGAATCGATAGCGGTGATTTCATGTCTTTTTATAATTTCCACTTATATATTCCGTGTTCGTCTTTTGCATATTTCTGGCAAGCGCACACAAGAGTAGGTTACTTTATCATGTAATATGCAGGGATAACAATGAAATAAGTAGTGTTGAATTAAGTAGCAATAAGGGATACATTTAGTAGTAATAAGAAGCGATGGCGGCGAAAGAAAAGCGCAGCCGGCAAAAATGAAACTGTCGTCGTTGAATATGTGCCACTGTCCGTGATATATGACTGAATAAACAGCAGTGATTTGACGCTTTATTCTAAAATGACGACTATTTCAGCTGTTGATTTTTTGCATCATCCTGAAGATCGCTCACCGAAAGGGTGTACTACGTAAAATACAAATTGTTGCCGGTGGGTTTGCTAAAGCTTACTGTATAGAGTGCTAAATAAACAACTTAAATGAGAGCTAAATTGACTTCGGTGATCTTACGTTCTATTCTAATAAAGATGATTCTGTCAGGCGCAGCTTTTGCCTCGTCTTGAATAGCAAACACAAGATGGGGCCAGTGTACTGCGTAATAGTATGCATTACGTCGCTAATGGCTAGACCAATAATTGACGTAGACGGCTATAAATAGATACCTAGGTCAGTAGCGGTGATCTTACGTCTTATTTTAATAAAGACGATTCTGTCAGGTGTGCATCTCTTGCATCGTCCTGCAGGGAGAGCGCACATTGGAGGGGGTAGGTGTACTGCGTGATAGTATTTCTAATGATATTTTCAATGTCACCGATTAGTGCATTCCAACGCTCACTGTATACATCTAAACCGACAGCGGCAATTATACGTCTCATTCATCACCCGATTCCGCTCAGGTATTCATCTCTCGCATCGCACTGGAGAGTGCGGTGTACCACTCGGGCCTGCTACGCGTGGGCGACGAGATCCTGGCCGTGAACCTGGTGGACGTGCGCAACATGAGCCTGGACGACGTGGTGATCATCATGTCCATACCTCGTCGACTGGTGCTCGCCGTGCGCTCCAAGGGCGCCGGCGGTCCCGGAGGGCGCTCGGGGGCGCTGCCACCCGTGCCGCCCATGGCAGCCGAGAGGCAGCGGCCGCCCGTGGTCATCGTCAAGAGGGGCGTCCAGGTACGCGCGGCGACTCCTTCACATTTGAACTATACCACGAAGGTAGACTAGACGACAGAATTCTTTGCGTTACCTTCCAAGAACACGGGACTAGTTCGTACTATGGAACGGCACGATGAGAACGAGAGACGGAAGGAATCCATCTGTCGAGCTCACCTTGTGTACACGTAGGAATTCATTTTCTTGAAAGGTTTTCACACGTACATGGTTACCCCACCCCAACGTTGGGCACTACTGTGATCTCGCATCTGGAGTATATGAACTGTATGAACCATTGAAATACGAAAATATGCGTGCCATCAGGGAAGAAAAATTAAAGAGATAATGCAATTCTTTCTTCCTATATGGTACGCATCTTTTTGCATTTCAGTAAGCATGTACCAACTAGCCCGCAGCTATGTGGTCAAGCCGCAATCCGTTTTTGCACGAGACATGCCTACAATGTCGCCGACCGACGTCTTTGGTGTTTTAAGGGCCAGTGGTCAACTTTACTATCGATGACTAGTATGAATGCAGTTCGGTATACAGTGTTGGTACCGATAAATAGAATATTTGGCACGTGTGTCAGCTTCACCGCAATGCATAGTTGCTAGCAGTATTTGGAAGACAGATGCACACTTCTGCTAACCACAGGTAGCATATACAGTAACTCTTCTCGCATCACCAGCACTGCGTCGATGTATACCAAACGCAGCCGAGTCGGATCGCAATACCTAATCAACCCTGGACGCGTGTCCAGTTCATCCAAACGATCTTCTTTGCTTCCACGCCTCAGGAAGCCGAGGACGACCTTCAGAGCGAGAATGGCATGGGCGGCGGCCTGATGGAGAACCCGTACTACAGCAGCACGGTGCCAGTGCGGAGGCAACCGCAGCCCCCGCACCGCTACCCAAAGACACTCGAGAGCCTGGCGGAACAGGTGCACGCCTTCCGGGACAGCCCGCACATGGAGCGCTCATCGGCGGCCAGGAACAGGTGAGCCACTTACGCTGATGGTGTCGCTACAGACACTGTTTTCTAATCTATCTCGCTACAAAAGTACTTATTCACCCGCCATAGTGGTCTAGTACGCGCCATCACACCAACATCTTTAGTCGTGGCCCGTGCAACCAGCGTTATTATTCCCCGTTTGGGCCAAGATTGGCGCATCGCCAGGTGTTTAGTCGCCTTTTTGCCACCACTTCCCATTGATAATAATAACTATTGACATCTCACGTCCCAAAAAGCACGATATGACTATGATGGTGGTCGTAGTGGAGGGCTCTGGAAGTTTCAACCACCCCAGTTTGTTTAACACACATCTAAATCTTAGTACACGGGCATCAAACATTAGTATTGTTATCAGTATCAGTATTGTTACATCGAACTTCTTCGGGCTTCCTGTTGAGCCATCGAATAAGAGTTGCGTACATGCACTACTCTTGCACAAAGTTGAAAGTTTCAAACGCGCAACAGTTACCACGTTAGAAGGGTTGCTGATCGGGCGAGTTGGTCATCCATGAACGTAGCGTGTATTAGCGCAGTACATAAAAGAAAGGGACACGGCACAGACGTAGAGATAGGTAGGCGCTAACCTATCTCTACGTCTGTGTCGTGTCTCTTTCTTTCATGTACTGCACTAATACGCGTTACCACGTTAATCCGCCATGCCACTGCCAGTGCAGCCACCGCGTGCTCGGACCTCAGCGCAATCTTGATCCGACTCGACTTGGCTCTCACGAAGGCGGCTAAGATGAAGCTGTTTCCCGCAGGCCACGTGACGACACATTACGAGAACGTTCAACGTTTTATACCATCCACATCACTAGACGTCTGTGACGCAGGTACTGGGACGAACACGACCGAGGCATGTCGACGCGGCGGCTTCTGCGCACCGAGAGCGAGCAGCGGCTCATGCAGCCCGAGATGATGCAAGGCCCGCACGGGGGACGATATTACTCGCTCAGGCCCTCGGCCACGGGCGGTGGCATGGTGTCCCTGCACCACGCTGCGCAGCACCATCACCAACAGCAACAGCAGATGGCCCCTGGGGGCATCCTGCGGCGCAGGTCGCTCATGGAGAGCTGCTCGGACACCGAGGTACAGTCCGGCAGGAGACCGCCGTCGGCCATGGGAGCACCATTCATGGTGGCCCCGACGCACGGGGTACGTACGGAGCTCAGCAGCCCTTACACTCTTTTCGTGTCGAAATTCCAGTACTACACTTATTTACAAATTAAGAATCAATACAAGCTCGGCCTTAGAACTGTGGTGCACCTACCAATAAACTGTGCAAGATAGTCATGACAGGTTTCACCTGTGTTTCACCCACAGTGTGGTTTCACTAGCAAAAAGTCTCACCGGTAAAAAAAAACACATACCATTTATTATGTTTGGTAGTGTTTTCTATTTTCATTTCATTTGATGTCATTATTTAATTTAATTTTTATTTTCTAACTATAATTATGCAAAATTCGACGTTACTTGTGAGCTGAGAAAACCTCTTTTTTTACTGTACAATTTTATCTAATAAACGGAAAAAGATAATGGTATTTACGTGCATATAAAAGTTACGGTGATTCAGAGAAAGAGATCACTAAACGGGACTGGCACTGCGTAAGTGTAACTTACTCCGGCTAGGTAACGACTTCACGCGACTTTTGTAGCAATAGCAAAAGCATTAAAGTATACACTAAATCATTAGAACATGGCAAACACGATAAAAAGATCATCCTCATAATAGACGCAATCACCTTAACCTATCCTTATTGTCTGCTGTGAATTGTTATAAGGCCTTTCTGTGAGCGGCAATAAGTTATACGAACCACACTCAAACTTTATGCACTAAAGATACGTAGGGGAAGCAATATCAGAGTTGGGGCTGGCTGGCATTCAACGATAAAATTTACTGGCATGAAAACGTTAAGCAAAATCTTTCAGTACAGTGGTTGTAAGGGTGAGTTGGTAAGGCATCTGCTGTAGTGTGCACACTATTGCGCCAGTTGTAGAGCCAGAGAGTGAAAGACAGAAAAAGACGGATGGCTATCGATTTTGAAATCTCCTCCTTCCTTCCTATAAGTACTTTATTTATCTCCGTTACGATTGTGCTGTACACCCAGAGAGAGAGAAAGAGAGAGAGAATAAAATGCGGGAAAGGCAGGGAGGTTAATCAGAAATTGGAGCATCCAGTTTGCTACCCTGCACTAAAGGAAGGAAGATTGCGAAAGAAAGATGGGAAAGAAAGCGAAGAGCAAAATAGACACGCGAAAAAGAAAAAAAAGTGAGCTGGAATGCTATAGTCTATTATTAGGCCACTACCACGCAAAATTTCAATGAGTCCTTCACTGATTTTCTGTGCGAAGACAGATCATGTCGCCTTTCAAGCACTGACTGTTTTGATAAGGGTCTGTCGTCAAGGCGAACTAACGCAGCAGCTAGGTGCCGTTTTTACACGCTGCAACTAGGGTGATAACTGAGCGTGTACAGGTGCAACAACAGAGACGGTGGATGAGTGACCAAAATGCCGGTCCACTCCTCTTGTATCTGGGCATAAAAACATTAAACATGGCCTTGTAACAATCGGTCCCGCATACAGATTTACCACATTTCTTTCCGTGGGTTCGACGCAGCGAGCATTTGAAAGTAATATGACGGGTGTGATTTTACGAGGCAAGAGGAGAGCAAGGGAGGTTAGAGGACCAGCAGATGTCAGGGATGTTTTAGTTGAAATCGTTCAAAAGAAATGAGCATGGCCTGGGCACGTAGCACGTTGGGAAAATAGCCGCTGATCATTAAGAGTAACAGGCTGGATTCCAAGAAAAGGCAAACGCGTGACAGTCAGGCCGAAAGTTGAGTGGGTGAATTAATGAATAAAAATAAACCTTATTTTTCATTCGGCGTGTTAGTGGGCTTGGCTCTCGCCTAAGTGTAGGCTAGAGCATCTTGCCTCCTAGCGGCTTCCTCCGCCCACTGGGTTGCCCCATAGCTGATCGTCCAGGGCTGAACTGACCAGCACGGCCAGCCAACGCGCGCGGAGGCTGTCGGTGGAGGCCGCGTTCTCATAAGTGCGTTTTAATCCCTGGCATTGCCATAGTATATGTTCTAAGGAAGCTCGTGCCTGACATTCTTTGCATTGAGCGCGGTCGCGTAGATCTCTAGATACACAGCATGTAGTAGCACTGGATTCCTATAGGATCTGGTTTGTAATTGTCGTCATTGGACAAACTGTGCCCTGTTGAGTTTATCAGGAGGAGGGGAGTAAACACGCCTCTGTAATTTATAATATATATTCATTGAATGTTGTCATTCGGTCCTCCTACTCCCACACATTTGGAAATTCTGACGAGGAATCAACATTTTTCGTAGCCCGGAAAGTGAGTGCTCGAGCTACGTTGTGTGCCACCTCGTTAGGGTTGATATTTCCTGTGGTGTCGGGTATGTGAGCTGGGAACCAGAGAACGCAAACGCATCTGTCGTCTTGGATGCTTCTGCCTGTTCTAAGATTACGCAGGGCTTCAGGGGAGATTCTGCCATTTGCAAAGTTGCGTATAGCTGCTTGTGAATCGCTGATTATATAACACACGTCAATTTTTATATGGCCAAAGCTATAGCCATCTCTTCATCCGTTTCAACGCTTCTCGTGTGTATTGCCAGACAGGTGCTACATTGCTTCTTGTGGTTAACTACTGCCGCGACGAAGGAGATTTTGTGTTTGTAACGAGCGGCATCTACGAAGACCGCTTCTTAATTGTTTCCGAAGCTCTTTGTCATCGTCTTGGCTCTGCTCAGACTTCTACCTGCGTTGTTATGAGATTAAGAGTTTTCCGGTGATAATATGGACGTAGCAAGCACATGACTGGTTTGAATGGTGGAGAATAGCAGAAGCTTTTGGCCTGCAGTGGCGTAGTTGGGCTGACAGTTATGATTATGTAGATGATGATTAGGATGATGATGATGGTGGCAACGACTGACCTTTGTACAGCGTCTGAAAGTAACTACAGCAAAGCAATCCTCTCTGGGCCTGATGCGAAACGTACATTCCTTTTTCCTTCCCGACCACAGCAACACCCTCGCACGCTGACAGGGCGCTCCAACTCGCTGCCTCGCGGCGTGGCACTCGGAGTGCTGGACCCGCGTCGGGCGCTGCGTCACGGTGTGCGATTTGAGCGCGCCGCCTACGACTCGCAAGAGGACAGCGACGGAGCACTGTCAGCGCCGGAACTGCCTTCGGGAAGGCCTCGCAGGCCCAAGGGTGAGAACTCCGCTGCCAGTGCAGCAGCAGTGCCCCTAGCTGGGCTATAAGGGCTACGTGTACTCCGTTTCGTGCGCAACACGCATGGGTGAGGAAAATATCAGCACTGAAGTTGTTACACAATGTTGCGTATAGTCCGGTGCAGCTTTCGTATAGGTCGTGGCATTCTCCCATTGATGGCGGATTTGCACAAGTTTGAACGTTTGGATTTAAGGGTGCTATTCTGGACACTAATCTTCTTCCTTGTTGATAAATTTTGTAATGGCTGTATTTTAAGCCCATCAGAAAGACCATCACAGCCCCCTGGGCTAATCAGAGTTGACCAGTGTCAGAATTTTACAATGTCAAAAATAACATCTCAGTATAGTCTTTAACATAGGTTTATTGTTCATTGTCATGGTATTCACAACCAAAAATTGTACATTACTTCCGGAGGATAGTTTATATGCAGGCGTCATGGGGCCTTATGTAACACATTCCACAAGCCTTATTCTTTTATGCTTCGAGACACGGCCCAACTATTGCTGTATAGTCAAATGCAACATGAGAAAGCAGCAGAGGCCCAAGCTCTGATGACTCTTGCGCGGTAGGCGATTGTCTCCGCCGACTAAAGTAGTTTCGCTCGTGTACTTGGCGTTGTTGTCCGATGGTGGGGTCACCGACAGGGCCGATTATGACGTTAGTCTTGTGCGCACGTTTATTAGTGTAGGCTTACGGGCATTAGTTTCTGAGGTGAATATTCCGCTGCCTTGTAAAGTTGTAGCTAGGTATAAAGGCATCGCAGATGTCATCCCATACAACGTACGGGACCCTACCAGGTGAAACGTTTGTACTTGGTGTTAGAGGGGCTACTGATGGTACACATGGAGGTTCAGTTTACTCTGCCATAATAATATCCTATCTACAGAAATGGTTCTGAGCAAGTGGGAAGCTCGGTAAAGCAGATTATACATCTCATGTTCATAATAAAATCAATTTTCGCATGTCGCACTTACTGACATCGACGCTACATCGACGCTACCGCGAGGTCAATCCACAGTGTGATTTCCGGTGACTTCATGTACCAGTAGTGTTTGTCATGAGATCATATACATACTAGGTGGGCGCTTGTGCCTCATCCAAGTGGCCACGAAACGAAGAGACCGAGGAAACATCAAGATACCATGCACGAGCGCGTCGCGAAAAGCTCATACTTCGTTGTGATATCAGGATACAGTAGGAACCGAAACTAGCTTCTAAATTGTACCGCACTTATCTTTTTAGAGTGTGCTTACGTTTACCACTACATCTTCTACGCTCTTGAAGAGTTCGCCTTCGAATGGACGAGAAAAAAATTGTGCAGTACCTCGCGAAAGCCTGTCATTTGAAGAATGTCCTTAAAGGGGCCCTGCAACCCTTTTTGATCATTGTCAGAAAACGCCGTCGATCGGTGGTAGAGGGTCCCGACGACACGTGGGCCAAATGATATTGCGCAGAAGAAGGCTTGGAATTCACAATAAATGATCAAAGCCAGCTAAAAATTGCTTTCTCTTCTAAAGACAAATCACGCGATATACCCAAAAAATCACACGTAGCAAGCCCATCTATCAGCCATTGGATGATTTGAGCATGGCGCACTCGCTCAGAGATCGCCGCGGGAGGCCGCGACTTGCCCACGCGTGCGCGCGCGATCACACTGACAAAGTCGCGCGTTCGAATAAAAAAAATGGAAAAGTGCTTAAGATCACGGGGCGTGCGTGACGTTTCTCTGTGGCCCTGCCATTCTTCCTTGGTTAGCTTCCAGCGCTTTCGTCGGGACGAGAAAAGAGAGAATGCGGTTTCAGCGTGTGACAAATAATTGTAACTGCGCTCGTACTGGACTAATTCTTAAAATTTTTGCGGCGTTGAATTCGTGAGGCAATAAGCTTTTCCAGTCAATCAATTCCATGGTTACTTGAAAAAAGTGTTTCAGGGCCTCTTTTCAGAATGTCCTTTAGTGAGTGGTTTTACTTTGCCTGCATGTGTGTGTATGTGCGTTTGTAAGTGGGTGCGTATGCGTGTGTGCGTCGGCGTGTGTGTGTGTATTTGTATGTTTGTGCGTGTGTGCCAGTGCATGTTTGTGTGTGTGCGTGCACGCTTACCATTACCAGAGGTGATGCCAGCAACTCATATCCGTTCGCGCACCGATTTCTGCTGCAGCATCGGCGAGCGGCGGTCCGTTGGCGGGTCCCCTGATGAGCGGCGGGGGCACGTTGCCCGGCGTCTTCTCGTCGTCCGAGTACCGGGCCTGGATGCGCCGTGCGCCGTCCACCTCGGCACTGTACGAGCGCGTGGGCCGCCTCTCCTCCACGGCATCTTCGACGGGCCTCAGCGGCAGGGCCATGGTGCACCCGCAGCTGTCCTCTTCCTCGTCGGCCACGTCATCCCTGAGGCGGCCCCTGCCGCGGGTCGCCCACAGCGCCGAGAGTCTACTGGATTCTCTCAGACAGGTAAACCATGTGACCGAAACAGTCTTTGAAATGTACGTGGATGATGGAAAAGGAAAGCAGTCCCTTATGCATACGGGGGGTGGAGAAGAAGAAATCGCAGCATATCCACGAGGTGAATGATGACGAGTGGGGCAAAGCAGACAGACGCGCGGACGGACGCACAGCAGCCCAAACGGACCAATGGACACTTCGCCCCGCTCATCATCATTGCGTGGATATGTTGTGGCACCGTTTTTATTGACATGCAATGCAATGCAACTGGCTACTGCGACGACACGGGACATACGACCCACGGCGTAAGGAGCTTCATCCCTAAAAAAATTGGCAGTATATCCACGGAGTGAATGATGGAGAGTGGGGCGAAGCATTCGTCCGTCCATTCGTTCTTGCTTCCGTCCGTCTGTGTGACCATCCATGCGTCCATTCGCCCGTCCGTGCGTTCGTCTGTTCGTGCGTGCGTCCCTGCGTCCGTTCATGCGTCCATCCATGCATCTGTCTGTGTGTCTGTTCGTCCATCTATTCAACACTCCAAGTACCACCATCTCGCATCTTTTCATCATATATTCCCATAATATAAGCACCGCCATCCAGCGGACATTCCAAGGACTAAACGAGAGGTGGCACACGCACACTTTCTTACGGCTTGCGCTTCGGGTCTACTTCCCACCTTTAAACACCTCAAGTTCATGGTATATACTAGTTCGCTGTATTCATGGCACTGCGGCCCAACGCTCGCTAAACCTTTCTAAAACCAAGGAGGTTACGCCCAGCGAGTATAACGTAGCAACCTTTTCCTGACAGATAGAGCTCAATGTACATGCCAATGGCTGCTAATGGGAAATGAGAGACAGGAGAATTCGCCTTTTACTTTCTTACGGCTTGCGCTTCGTATCTACTTCCCACCTTTAACCACCTCGAGTTCATTCATGGTATATACTAATTCATTGTATTCATGGCACTGCGGCTCAATGCTCGCTAAGCCTTTCTAAAACTAAGGAGGTTACACCCAGCGAATATAACGTAGCAATCCTTTCTTGTCAGATAGTGCTCAATGTACATGCCAATGGCTGCTAATGGGGATCGCAGCGTGTGCGCTAACCAAAAGCCAAATGCTCCTGTCCGTCATTTCCCATTAACAGCCATTGGCATGTGCATTAAACATTTTTTATTGTTCAACAACGCACAGAAGAAATATCTCACCGGCACCACCTTGGAAGTCAAAATGTTATACTTGTTACACACTACAACGGCTACGAGGGACGAACGGATGCCGTTATAAGGAGCTTCGCCCCTAAAAACTCACAGGCATTCGCCTAAGACGACTCGAAGGATAAAGCCGTCTTCAGCTTCTTCTAAGTCGATGTACTGACACCCCCCCCCACCCCACCCCCTGAAAAGCTTCGGCACCTGACCTCATTTTTAACTGCTTGCGGCATAGGTCGGCAAACTCACTGATGAGTCGACTCACTCAGACTCAGATCGAACCGTGAGTCTAAGTTCAATTGAGTCCGGGTGAGTGACAACTTGGTCAGTTTGCGTCTGAGTCAGTCAGTCCATACGCAGAAGTTGTTCGTAAGTTTCAGTCCGAGTGAGCCCGGCTCAGTAAAATTTTGGCGAATCTAAGTCCGAGGAAACACTGGGTGCAGAATATATTTTACGAGTGAGTCTGAGTTCCACTATTTTTGCCGACCTATGACCTCCGAGGTCGGCCCACCTTGACCAAGCGACGATTTCATTAGATGACTTCATCATGCAACGTTATGTCATGTGACATCATGATGGCAGCACAAATTTTAGCGATCTGTGACGTCTCGATGGCATCGTATGGTGACGTCATCATGTGATTGTTTTTCGCATCACTCGCACTGACGCTGACGCCACCAACGTTCGATGTTGACGTTTAAGGAGTCATCTAAATATTCCGCGTCAGTAATACAGGAGGTGCACTTGCTACGGGATTTAAGCTCGACGATTTGAAACACATTTGATGATCGAGAAGTGAAAGTGCCGCCGGGTATACCTCTTTCATTGACTTGTATAGCCAACACCACTTAAGTACTGTTGGTACAGGAGTTGTGGCTATGCTGGCTAGGAGACAAGCTCGCGCTAGAGTGGCTATTGTAGTATAAATGTTTCATGTAATGTATTTCTGAACTAGAGAGAAACAGAGAGGGGCTATAAGTGGTAAGGTAAGCCGGAAAATAAATATGCCGTTTAAATTTCTGCGCCGCATAGGGGAAAGGGCAAGGGAACACATAAGTGCAAAAAAGGAATGAGTATGAAGAGAGAGAGAATACAGTGCTTTTAAAGAGACCCCTAATTAACAGAAAAATGTGATAGTCCTTATGCGAGACTACATGTGCGTGTAGAAACATTCAGCAATGCCTTCATCACTTTCCGGTGTGAAGCTCGTACGCTCTAACATTACAAGACCAACCGACAGCACCTGGTCGTTGAGACGTGCTAACGACAACTGGACACTGCTCGTGGGAGCACAGACCGAGCACGTGTTCACAAATTTCGTCGCTGGCGCAGTTCTCAGAGGTAGTAGCACTGTAAGAACAAACTTTGGTACGAAAATTTACATAATGTAGCATTCAATGTACACCTGTCCACTGTGGCGTAATAGGGAATGAAGAAGCTGACGCTGAAGCTAAGAAAGCTTTAAATAATGCCCCGGATGTGTGCATTGCGTTTTCGCGAACAGACACAGACGCCTTACTTCGGAGCAGCGCGCATAGGAACAAACAAGAACGCCGGCACAAGCAAATTCATAAATGAGACCCAGAAATGAAGTTCCGTATTTAAAAGGACACTATAAAGCCAACTATTAAGTTGACGTTAATTGTTGAAATGTTGGTTCAGAAACCTAGTATTGTTACTTTTGTGCCAAGGAAGGGCCTATTTTGAAATAAAATCGCGTTTTATTACTCCGCATTTGGGTTAGCGCACTTCAAATTACCCGCCCGGCTTTACTGCGCTAGTAGCAGCAGACCGAAAGCTGATTGATTGATTTGTGGGGTTTAACGTCCCAAAACCCCCATTTGATTATGAGAGACGCCGTAGTGGAGGGCTCCGGAAATTTTGACCACCTGGGGATCTTTAACGTGCACCCAAATCTGAGTACACGGGCCTACAACATTTCCGCCTCCATCGGAGCAGACCGAAAGCAGCGGGAGCCACAGCAGCAACAACGGCCCTTGATCAATTTCCGGCCATGGGCTTTGAGATTGCAGACGCTTTTGTTTCAACTGCGCCCCACTAGATCGCATTACCTGTCCCACGTAACCACGCGAAAATTGAATTTTTGAACCCCTCGCGCCATTCTCCATAGTACCGTCCGGCGGTTCTTTTTTTCGTGAATCGAACAGAAACGAACAAGCAGCATTTTAATGTGTCTCTTGATGCACGTAAGGTTCTTTATTTAGTGCAGTTAGATCGAGAACTAGTGATTAATTGTAGATGGTCTGTCTGATGCCATCGGGATCATTTTAAAAATGTCCTTCTGCAGCGCCTGTGCTCTTGTGACTTTACCTTGATTTCTCGGTAAGTAGGGCACTGTTGTTGATAATATTAACGTTTTAGATGTCGTCATTCACTCGCTTTCACTCTGAAGTAAATTGTTATTTGACTTTAGTGACTTTAGTGTCCCTTCTAGTTATGTATGAAGTTCCGCCTCACAAACTAAAGCAAAACATTACATCCACAATTATCCGCATTCATTTTAATAGGGAATTCGGGAGACGTTACGCCCACTTGGTCGGCTGCACTGACACTGGTGCCGATTGCGGTCATTGTCGGTTACCTGAAACACCTGAAAACATAGATTTCGCACCTATCCAGGGTACACACGAGAACGTCAGACACTGATCTCCTCGATTGCACGATATCTTGGTGGACCATTAAAGGGAAGCTAAAGCACCTTTCTAAAAAATTACTTAGGAGCATGTAAGGACAGTTTGATTCCTGCTGATTTAGAAAAGCGATGGGACAGTTTTCAAATGTGAACGCTAATAGCACTTTTAGGTGAAAAAAAAAAAACAGTGGCTGTAGCCGCAGGGCTTCTTGAGACGCCGAACGAACACGGTGACGTCATTCTCGGCATGCCACGTCATCTGCAACAGCAGCACTGCTCAAGTGTGGCCTTTTCGATCAGTTCCGGCAACGGCACAGCATGGGTTAGTCACGGAGGCCGTGGTTCAAGATAAGAAAGAACACTTGCTCCGGGCAAGAGCAAACGAAGATAACGTATGTTCCCACGCCTACACATTCATCGCGCTTGCGTGGGTGGAGCAAAGCAAGCTTTTATTTCGCCTATTCTAAAGCTCCTGCGGCTACAACCGCGAAAAAAAAAACTATGACATCGCCAACACTAATGTCGGCCCTTCCTAAACACGAAGTTTGATTGAATGCCGAAATTCCTTAAGCTTCCCTTTAACTGATGAGGCTGAGTTAGGTCCTTGGCCTGACGTAAGCGGCGCGAATTTGGTGATAGGAGCCGTCGTAGGATTCTTACAAGTCACAGGACTGAATGAACATCTCGCAAGAAGTCTATATTCTCATCTCCTCACCTTACCACCATCATTCCTCTCTCTTTCACTCCCCAGTCACCCCTCCCCAGTCTATGGTAGCAGGCCAAAACACTTTGTATAGCTCAAGCTGACCTCTCTGCCTTTCTATAAATAAGCTCTCTCTCTTTCTCTCTCTCTCGCAAAAAAAAGACGTCCATGCATCATGGGGCTTCTACAGCAAAAAATGTTATGGGATCACAAGGGTCACGCGCACTGTAGTTGTCCGCCGCCGCCACCGCTGGTGTCCGTAACCACAATCACACGAAGTAAGAAAAACTAAGTAAATAAAAACGTTAATGGCACAAAGGAACTCGAACACGTGTCCCCTGCGTGTAAGCCCTACATTCTAACACTGAGCAACGCCAGTGCTTGAGGCTTCGTTGGAAACTGACCCTAGACAGGCTTCTTGTCGGGAAATGAATCTTTTTAATATGACTAATAAAGCATTCTATAACAGCAAAAGAACAACAAGGCGTCTTACAGTGCAAGTTGGGTAACGAGTCGTGGAACGGCTCAACGCGTTACAAAAGCATGAACCATGACTATTCATTTTTGTCAGCCACCGCCTCCAAAGCTGCACAAAATTCATTGCAGGTGACTATAGCGGGCACCACGCTTTTCTAAGGAATGATGAAGTAGGGCATGGTAAACGCTTTCCTACTACACAAAAATTATGGCTATTTATAACATAGTGGGTAACCTGCAAGTGTCATTGTAGCAGTTACCCAAAAAATTTTAAAAAAGGGCTCTAGAAAAGCTGCTTTTCCTGCTTTTGCTGCGACAGTGCTGCGCATTTCGCGCACGCCTGGTGTTTTTTTTTTTGTCTATGCTTATGGGCTCCTGTCATGTGTACTTCGTAATGAATTGTTACATGAAATAGCGTACGCAGTTCAATGTATTGCACGAAGTGTTTAAGGGGGGATACCTGGTTTTCACATTATAAATACTAGTCTAACTTCAATAAACATAAATCCCACTTTTCTCAATAGAGATGCACTCGGGATAGAAGTTATTCAGGAATGTCTGTCCCTGAACTCTACAAAGTTCCTCTCCAAATAATTAACAGCTTAACAGCCAGCGCATGCATCCGCTTCAGTTGTCAAATAAGACTGCATACCTCTGACCCGTTGTTCACATAGCATAAAACTGCGTTCATTATTTAACCCGTCGTGGTGGTTTAGCAGTTGTGGTGTTGTACCACTGACTGGACGGTGTCCGCGGTGGCTGCAATTTCATGAAGGCGAAATGTTGGAGTCATATGTACTTAAATTTTGTCGCAAGTTAAAGGGGCCCTGAAGCACTTTTTCAAGTAACCATGAAATGAACTCTCTGGAAGATCTTATTGTCTCACGAATGAAATGGCGCAAGAATTTTAAATATCGGTCAACTGCGAGTGGAGTTACAAAGATTCGTCGCATGCTTCGATAGCATTCTCTCTTCTCTCGTCCCGGCGAAAGAGCTGGAAGCTAAGAAGGGGGGGATGGCAGGCGCAAAGAAAAACGTCACGCGCGCTTCGTGACCTTCAGAACTTTTTTCTTCTTCGAATGCGCGGATGTTTCAGTGTGATCGTACACGCACGCGTGGACAAGTCGTGGCCTCCCGCGGCCATCTCTGTAACGACCGAGCGCGCCATGTTCAAATCAGACAATGGATGATATATGGGCCAACTACGAATAATTTTTGGGCTTCTGCCATGATTTGTAAAGAGAAGAGAAAGCAATCTTCAGCTGACGTTGGTAATTTTGTTTGTGAATTACAAGCCGCGTGCTGCGCTATATTATTTGGCTCGCTTGTTGTCGGGAGCCTCTACTACCGATCGGCAGCGCTTTCTGACAATGCTCAAAAAGTGTCGCATGGCCCTTTTAAATAACCCAAGGTGGTATAGGAATTTTCGAAGCCCTTCATTACAGCCTCCTTTATAATCACATTGTGGTTTTGAGAGGTAAAACGCCAGCAGTTGTTTATTGTGGTCCGTATGTAATGGTACCGCATAATGAATTTGTTTCTGTTGCTTCTTGCTCCGAGTGTGGCGCTGTGGTTTTGTCAGGCAGAGCTCACCTGCATTATACTAAAAAAAACTGCGTGGAAACGATGGACAACACAGAAAAAAGCACACTATCCGAGCTGAAATACGACGACGGAATAAGCACACGCACACGTACCGTACGATCCAGCAAAGAAGCGGAAGGTTCTGATAAACAATTATCACGCGTCATTTTGATTAAGAAAGCTTCAGCGAGTTCCCGAGATCTTTTACGTTTGTGCTGGATTGCGTGGTTCATATGTCATGCAAACGCTTTCACGGAATTCCTGCGCAGGCGCGGGGTTGGTTGTTTTTTATGTGTCCACCCTTGTTTGTTAACTTTCAGCTGTTATAACAGTGTTTATCTTGAACCCTTCTTCGTCGTGTTCTCCGCAGTTCTCGCGGTAGTTTTGAACTATGCATCAATTCCAGCTCGGCTACCTTCAATAGCTTACTTCATCTGCCTTTGGTACTTGTAACCGAGAATTCGTTGTGTAAAGTTAAGAGTTGAAATCAATTGCAATATGGCAGCGCGAGCTCACGGTTGATGGATGGCTCGCAGGAGCAGCAACAACTGCAGCTCCAGCAGCGGCGGAGCAGCCTCCTGTCGGGTCTGCCCACCTGGGGCTCCAGCAGCCTGGACCTGGGCTCGAGCGCCGGCGGCCTGCGGCCCATGGGACGCTCTTCGTCGCTGCTTTTCCCACGGCCGCTCCGGCTGCCACACGCCATGAGCCTCGACTACGTGCGCGCCGAGGACCGAGCCCTGTCTCTCAACCCCAGAGAGTTCCTCAAGTACAGGCCCGAGAAGGTGAGCTAGAAACCGCATACGAGCCCTGAAGAGATGTTATTGATTAGAATTTATGTGGAACATGACGGCGACGACAAAAAACTGCAGAGAGTGTCCATATAATTGTTATCGCCATAATATTGTTACGTGAGCCCGAGGAGCGAGAGATTTTCCTCTTCATCGTCGGGCGCCCACACGCATGGTTCAAAACGCCGACAATATGCATCAGATAAATTGCTAGCACAAGGAAATTCTCAGTTCCGATTATCGCTTCAGGTGGTTTGCATATAAATACGTCATGATCCAACACACGTGTGGTGTTAGCCGGATGCACTTTGTCTCTAAACAATATTTACTTCATCCATAGCTCGGAACAGGCTAGTCTTACGGCTACTGGCGATAACAATCGACTCACATACTTGTTCGTCATCTGCCGTTACGTTACGTGCGCCTTGACTTTTCTACAGCAGCAACCGCTCGCTTTACTTATTTATTTTTGTTACCCTCAGTCGCCGAAGCATCACAGAGGGGAGCGGGTGACAACATGAAAAATACAAAACAGCAAAACGAAACGTGTTATATATGAACAAGACTAAAGCAAAATAACATCTCTATTCAGGGAAACGGAACAAAAGTGAAGCGTAAAAAAAAGAAATAAATATAGGAGAATCTCAAAGAGAATCAGTGAATGTGGTAAAGTTATACACTACCAGCAATAAAATGTAAAATTAAAAGAAGTGGCAGAGAAACAACATCAAGTTTGTGTGTTGAGGAGTTATAGAGCTGGCGGGAGACTGTCATTAGCTTGAATTGGTTGGGATTCAATTCCATAAGCCATTTATCGCACCGATTCCTAATGTTATTGACGTCTGTCTGCAAGATGTTCTTATCATCATCGGTCCGTATTTCCATGTAAAGTACACAGTTGTCATACACATGAACGGATGAAAAGACGCCTTTAGGTAGGTCATTGGTATATATTAAAAACATAAAGGGTTCCAAAACTGAGCCATGTTCCAAAATCACGCCCTCTGCAGGAGAGCGAGTCGGTGCTGGCGGGGGCCTTCAGCGGGCTGCTGTGGCTCCACCTCCTCGGCGCCCGCGGACTCCGAGGCCACGGGCCGCGAGACCTCTACTGCGTCATCGAGACGGACCGGGCGCACAAGGCCCGCACCGTCGTCCGCTCGGGAGACCACTCGTTCGACTGGGACGAGGTACGGTGCACAATGGACAGCATCAGTAATGATGATAAATAACGGTAATGATCAACAGTAATTCAAATATCTGAATGATATAGCTGGAAAACACATATTGTATGGACCATACTGTCGCTACACGACAATTAGACAGCGAAGTTGAATCCAGCCCAAAGCGTATGCTGTGGACGTAATTTAGGTAAAATTGTATTTACACTGAAGCAAGAATTAGGCGTGTAGCCAATCTACATAAAATAGTTTTTATACAACAGTAAGTTTACGAGGTCTTTAGATTGTGTATAAACAACTATTACTAGACAGTAACCAACATCAATAGATTGTTACTGTGTAATCTAACCAATCTTACTAGACATTTTCATAAGTGCGTGGCGATCAGGCACCAGGTCATGCTCTCATCATTCCAGAACGTTAGCTGTAGATGCCTAGAGAGATATTCGGTTTAAGACAATTACACAGCCAGTATAATCAAACGATCGACCCAGTAAGTACGATAGCAAACACAAAGAACAGAGTTTAGAGGAGCAGCACCATTTTGACTGATAATTAAGAATAGCCCGGAACGTTAATTTCTCGCGGGATACTTTACAGTTTGCTTCTTCTTTATTATCCCTTTGCAGGTCTTCGAGCTGGACCTCGTGGACAACACGACGGTGTCGTTTCTGCTCTACAGCTGGGACCCTCAGTCCCGCCACAAGCTATGCTACAAGGGAACCGTGCACCTGCTATCGGCGCTGCGCGAAGCGCCCGCGCACAGCCTCGCCCTGCGGCTGGAACCGCGGGGGGCCCTTTACCTGAAGATGCGCTATCGAGACCCGCGACACACCTTCCAGCGGACGCCCAACTACAGCGGCGGAGGCGTGTTCGGCGCGCCTCTGGACGCCCTGGTTGCCAGGGAGAAGGGCACCGTGCCGCTCATTGTGCAGCGATGCGTGCAACAGGTGCGCACTGACAATTGCTGAGGCTGTTAATCTATCTAGTTGCTGGCACATAGTGCTTATGGAGACTCCAAGCGGTTTTACATACGCATGATGTTGCGTTTATTTATGCTACCATGCTGCAGCCACGTCCAAGGAGAACATGAACGAATGCAAGGGCTTGTGTAACCCAGGCTGCTTTCCCGTAAATTAGCTTTAGTGCTGACGACCCCAAGCCGTGGAGGAGGAGGAGGAAATGTTGAAGAAACGAATGGACGCAGTTTCTGCAGCCCAAGTGTGGAGCGCGACTCACCAGCTGCGTTCTCGCGTTGCTTTGTGCCCCTACCCACTTTTTTGCTACCCAGTGGCACCTTTAGGAGGAACGCAAAGGGACGCAAGCCAGTGCGTTCTCCTTGGGTGGCACTGGCAGTACAAAGGTGCACAAGAGCGTGCGTTCGCTAGCCGCTTGGCAACCACGAAACTAAAACTCTGCACAGACGTGGAATTTTTTTTTGACATCGGAAGATTCAAACGTAAAAGAAGAAAAAGCACCGGAATATTCAATCAACAGACGTAGGATTAGTTGCTATGACTGGCGGGCTCGATGTTCTTAATTACACAAGAATTAGGGAGGGAAGAAGGGGGGGGGGGGATAGGCAGCTTTAGGATAGCGTATACGCAAAGCTTTGTGCTAGCGTGTGTCCCCCCTGAGCACGTGTTTCAAGCTATCCTCTCGCGAGTCACCGTTATGTGACGTAAATAGAAGGTGACTGTAACGATCGCTAATTTAGTTTGTGCTGTTCTAAATATCCGGTGGGGCAGGGCTATGGTTCTCGGCTACAGAACCGAGAGTCGCGGGTTCGTTCCCAGCTTTAAAGGAGGCGAAATCGTCTAGCGGCAAGTGTTCGACGTCAGCGTACGTTAAAGAACCCCAGATGGTCGAAATCACCGCACTCCTTCACTGCGGTGTTCCTAGCAATGGTATCGGAATTTCAGGACGTCAGAATGTTATCATTATTATAAGCTACTTTAAAGCTCCCTAATGTATCACCGCCGCTCTCCAACTCCTGCGTTGCTCCCTTTCAAAAGACAATAAGCTACGCAGTGAATTCAAAAATGAAAATGAAGATGACATGCCGCTAAAAATGGCTTGCCTTTAGCCACACGGGCGTTTCCGGCCTAACGGTAGGGTGTAAACCGTTTTTGAAGGGCAGCATTCGTGGGTCGTCGGCCGCCATTGCCGTCAAAAAATATGCATGGCCATAACCCTGCACCTTGTATCGCTGTCAGACGGACACTTTTGATCGTGATTAAGGCCAATCCGCATTCTGCTCTATATACACTGCATGATCAGCTGCAGCTCCAAGGTCACATTTAGTCGCGGTTGCGCCATATCGATATTAGGAGGATCACGACCAGCGCATTGCAGTGTGACTCCGTTACCGGGATCAGGACGTAAAACAGGTGTCTAAGTATGCATTTTAATTGTTTGTGCGTTTATGGTAACCACTCCAGCAACGTCTCAAACGTGGGACAGCAGTATCTGCAAATAAACTGCGCATGCGTCATACGCTAACCTCTTGCAGGCCCATTTTGAGTGACGGCAATAGCGGGCGACTGTAAGAATCCAAACCTAATCCGAATTAGGCCCAGGTACCAAGTATGGCAGTGACCAACATGGTATCGCGATTAAGGAGTCCGATTGCGATAGGCCCTGATTAGGATAAAAAAATACACATTTGACGTCAGTATTAACCAATAACGGCACAGTTCGGATCCAGTAAACGTGTTGGGCCTACTTGACGGCTCCTTTAGAACGGTTAGGGGAAGTGGCTGCCCTCCACCCCAGCTTGCGCACACATCCATGGTTGCAATTTAGCTGTAAAGACGAGATAAGTGTGACAGCTACGTCACACATCTTTAGCCTTAATTCAGATGTGTTCTATTAAAAAAGAAATGTTCAACTTCAGAGCTCGTCATCGACCGCAGGTGGAGAACCGTGGCCTAGACATCGTGGGCATCTACCGCCTGTGCGGGTCAGCCGTTCGCAAGCGAATGCTACGCGAAGCCATCGAGCGTAGCTGCGCGGCCAGTGGACCCCACTGGAAGGTGGACCTCTCAGCAGAGCACGTGCCCGACATCAACGTAGTCACAAGTCAGTACAACTACTCCCCCCTCTGTCTCTGTCTCTCTGTCGCCTTTGCATGCGGCAGATGTCGCTCAACCAAGGCGTACACGACTTGCGAACACACCAGATCAACTTGTTCTCGGCCTAGTCAGTGGCCTGCGTCGCCACGCTTTTGTTTCTCTTTTCTGAAGGCTGTTTTCAAAATTTGCTACTGTAACGCTAAATATGTCCCTTACCTCTGAGAGCTAGTAAGTTTTACTGTCCTATTGGCTGACCTGTGCTCAAAGAAAATATGGTTCTTTGACTATTCTTTGTGCGTCCTGACTTGTCACGTATATGACTATTTTTAGGGAGCCACGTGAACTCTTTCTTGGTGAACATTACACTCTCTTGGGAGAGTTGAGCGACCCAAAAGGGAGTTAACGTGCGTCTTTAAAGAGAGTCATCTGTGTGTATGCCTGTCAACTAGTGCATGTATACGGGTATGCGTTCGCAGGTCTCCTGAAGGACTACCTTCGCGAGCTTCCCGAGCCGTTGTTCACCAAGGGGCTGTTCGACATGCTCGTAGACGGGCTGAGCGTTTGCCTGCCCGACGACCCCGATGGCAACGCCAAGCTCATGTTCAGCATACTCGACTGCCTGCCCAAGGTCAACAGGGTGAGCATCGATCTCCTTTCATTAAAACATGCCTCGTTAGACTTCATAGCAAATTTTGGTGATGCACCAGAAGTTGTAAAACGACGCTTACGAGATCAATATGTTCATGTACGAGCAAAAACGCACCGGTGGCCAGCCTGCCAAGCCTTGAAAGGCCAGTCACTTCCCCTTTGCAGTTCAATGCGTCTGAGCGGGGTGGTCTGGCACTCCTGATTCACCGACACCATAATTTCTTCGACACGCGGTCCTCAAAGCTGTTGCAATAATAGAGGGTTTTAGCCAGCTACGAAAACACGTTGCGGAAATAAACATGGCTCCTTTCCGTATGCGCCTACAATGCTCGCGCATGTGCACCCGTCAGCCGGTTCTGTATTGCCGCCTTTCCGTAACGTGTTTCCATAGCTTGCGAAAAATCCTTAATATCCATGCCTTCTACGCTGCCGTCTACTAAAGTTTCAGCCGCTGCGGATCGATCAGTTTCAGTGTCAAACTAAAGAAAGCTAAGAAATATCTCGAATTCACGCGCAATTGACCACGGAACGTCGCTCGCCGGGTGTGCTGCTCTCAACCCTGTCAAATGCCGCTTTATTGTCGAATTGGTCAATGGTGGAATTTGAAGCCATTAGGAGAGGCCGTAGCAGCCCCCAGGCCGAATCGGAGTTTATCAAGGGCCGAAGGTGACCGTTTCCGGAATGACACCACGAAATACAGACGCTCGCACAGCAAGCTGCTTGTTACGTCACGACTCGCGAGTGCTCCGGCACTTCAAGACTCTAAGGTCACTCGCGTGCTTATCATATCGTTATACGACTATTTCGCGTTGAATATTCATTTAAAAGCTAGTTGCTCAACCGAATACTCTAAAATTTCCCCAGCTCATTCGTGAATGAACATGGACTGACCCACCCAAACCGGTTATAATAGAAAATTGGTTGTCGTGGTCACTTTATGCAATCAATGTTAATCTGGTGTGCCTCGACGAATTCAATCGACATTTTTATTGCCACGTGGGTAAAAAGCATACATAAGCAGCGAGAATTGTGGGACCAAGGCTGCGTATAGGCAGCTTGACTGGTCCCACCTTCCCGCAAAATGGCAGCAGCAACATGACAAGAAATTTTACTTGTTGCAATATCAAGATAGGCACAGACTGATTCAAAGTGATAAAAATAAACAAAAAGCTCATTTAAAACACAGTGTAAAGGTTACCATTCATATCACAAATCGACGTAATGCGCTTCTAGAAGCATAACGCAGGCTTTTGACGCATCACTTATATTTGCGATTTATGTTTACCAACGACCTCCGTAGACAAACGTGTGGTGCACGTCTTAAGCCATTTCGCGCTCGCAGTGCACCGCCCTGTTCCTGCTGGACCACCTGAAGCTGGTGAGCAGTCGCAGCGACCGCAACAAGATGACGTCACGCGCCCTGGCCGAGTGCTTCGGCCCGGTGTGCGTGTGCCACGCCGAGACGGGGTTCCCCGTCTCCGACCTGCGTCGCCCCATCGAGGTCTTCGCCTACCTGCTCGACATCTGGCCGCTCAACAGGGGTCAGTATTGCGACGTCGAAAACTGGCCTTTCAAGGGCGATGAAAGAATAGACTGGCGACTTTCGAAAAAAAAGACGCATTTTCAAGTTTTAATCGTTTTGCATTGCTCGATAATTATAGAAGATGCTCATCGAGTCTGGTTTTTGTCTGTGCAGCAGGGAAAAAAACAGAATTCTGATGGTGGTGCTCATTCGGTGTCGAAAGCGTGTCTGAAGATGCTTTTGATTGGTTTTGATTGATATGTGGGGTTAGCGTCCCAAAACCACCATATGATTATGAGAGACGACACTGTAGTGGAAGGTATCGGAAATTTCGTACACCTGGGGTTCTTTAACGTGCAAACTCATCTGAGCACACGGACCTACATTTCCGCCTCCATTGGAAATGCAGCCGCCGCAGCCGGGATTTGATCCCGCGACCTACGGGTCAGCAGCCGAGTACCCTAGCCACTAGACTACCACGGCGGGGCCTGAAGACGCTTTTCAAGACGCGGCTGCTAAGCGGGCAAGAAACCTAACACGAAGTTAGCCCCATGACGGCGACGCCAACGGCAAAAACTTGTCGAGATGTCCATATAATTGTTATCACAATAAAATAAAACGTCACCCTTAACCTTGACTCAGACGCTTTGTAGTGACGCTCGCACCTCCGTCTTCGTCTGGCATGGTGCATTCCTACAGGTAACTTTGTGTTTAGTCACACTGCCAAAGCGAATCACAGAGGTCGTGTAGAACGAAGCGAGAGGTTGAAATCTGCTCCGCCAGGTGCCGCAACCATCCCCGCCACTCACAAGAAAACCGCCTACGGTTTCGATGAAACTCGTTCAACTGATTTTCGTGGATTACCTTGATAATCATTTGATTGTTAGGTAAACTCATGCTCCGATATCATATGTAACATTTTAAATCTTCATTTCAACCAGAACAATCGATTTCTTGACGGTATAATTTGTTTTGGTAACGATCGCGAAACTGAAAGTGTGACCTCGACCAGAAGTGCTTGAGAGACAAACAACATTGTCGCTCGTTGTTCGCACCACTCGTAAGCACGCCAACTATTACTACAATATATGGGGCTGATAAAACCGAAATATCTTCTGTAGCGGCTACACGCGTTGCTATCGCCATCTATGCTCACGTTTCCTGCTAAAACACGTCTTTATTTCTCCTTTCTGCTCACATTCGCAGCCGCGTTCGTCGCCGCCAGCGGCAGTGACCTTCGCCCTTCCCTCGGCGCCAGCATCGCCGCGGGCAGCGGCCTGGGCGGAGGCTCGTCGCTTGGAGGCAGCACCTACTTGACCAGCTCGGTGTCGTCGTCCCCGCACAAGGGTGGCTCCCTCTACTCCACGGCCGGCATTTACACCAGCGGCGTGCACACGGCGGGCGCCACCAGCAGCTACACCAGCCGCACGAGCGAACTCGCGGGCGGCGGTGGCTTCACGAGCTCGACGCTGGGCTCGAGCAACACGTACTCGAGTTCCGGCGGGATCGGCATTTCGGTGCCCATTACCACCGTGCCGGGCCTGTCGTCTCTGGGCGCGTCCGACAAGCTGACCACCACCGTGACCGCGCCGTCCTCGTCCCCGCCTCGAGACGTGACGGCCATCACCACCACCGCATCGTCTACCCTGACCAGAGAACGGCCCGAACCTCGCGAGCGGTCCGAACATCGCGACCGCTCCGAGTACCGGGAACGAAGCGAGCACAGGGAGCATAACGACCACAGAGAACGAGCCGAGCACAGGGAAAGGCCCGAACCGCGGGAGCGCTCCATCTTGGGTGACGTCAGCGGCACGCTCGAGAGGGAGAGAGTGAGCGGGCACCATCTCCTCAACTCGACGAGGGACCGGGTTTGTGACGTCACGGGAGGTGCCAACCCTTCGGTGGGAAGAGCCGCGGCTTTCGGAGGAACCAACGGCATCGGGACTTCCTCCGGTATCGGTGTGAACGGCGCCGGCGGAAACGCTGGTGTGAACGGAACCAACGGAGGCGTCGGTCCGTCTGTCTCCTCCATGGTCACGCAGGGCTCGGAGTCGAGGCCCGGAGAGGCGGCGGCGGCGCCCGACACCAAGCCGTGGCCTAGCCAGAGATCATCACTGCCAGAATCAGCCTGTTGATCCCGTGCCATTGTTTCGGTTTGGAAATCCCCCTTTGTTCTATACGTTGACTGCTTCTGTTTCTTCAGCCGCATCTCGTGCTTCAGCCCGTCGTGGTGTGCGGAGTACGTGACAAATACCGATGCACCGCGGGAGCGGACTCACGCCGGAGTAACGCTGCGATTACTCCCGCGAGCAGTTGGAGGCTGTTCAAGCTGCGTCGCTGTACCGCTGTAATCAAGTTTCGCGCCTCTCCTCGGTGGTGTCGTCGTTGTGGCCTCCTCGTCGACTTGTGCGTCATGCCTCCTCCACCTTCCCCTCCCGCTGAGCGGGGCTGTCTTGTTCGAGACTCCACATTACCGATGTTCGTTTGAGTGCTCGTTGGCCTCATCTGACGCGACGGTTGCGGTTGTTCGTTGACAGCAAACGGGCACCAGCCGACGGTGTTTCAGACGCCGTACTGATAAGAGTGAAAAAAAAAAATGATTCCCTTCTCGACCACGCCAGAGGGCGTCGTCGTTGCACCATACGCACCACCTGTCGGCAGCAAATGGAAGCCTGACGAAACGGGCTAGCGTATAGCCTATCTCGTCGTTTGCGATGCGTCAGCGCGCGGTGGTGTGCCGCGGGATTCTGGGAATTGAGATGACGTCGAAACGTTGAAACTACAAGTTTTAGCTCGGTGGTTATTTGCCCAAGCCATGCAGCTCCGTGACAGCGACGGGATATGGAAAATCGCTTAGCATGAAATACAAATGAATACAGCTAAACCATAAAGTCCGGGAACAGCTCTCCTCGTAAAATGGCGTTGAGAGACAGAGCTCATCAGCCTCTTTCTTTAAATATTGCAAGATGACTTCCACGGCAGCTTTGGCTAAATGCTTGGTTTCACTTTTATCAGGGGGCTTGGCGCTCTAAACGAGGTTTATCTAACGGAAACGACAGTGGCTAATACTTTCGGACATGTTAACGTTATTTCATAGCTCTTTACTGAAATTCGCGACTAAAAAAAGCTCTAAAAGGGCTTTATTTAAAGGCAATATTACGACATAGCGAGGCCGCATACTCTGTAGGCTGTTTTACGCGCGTAATTATAGCTGCAATTCGTGAAAGCCGGAGTCACTCACGTCCGCAGCACTTAATGAAAGCACAGCCGCTGTCTGGTGGGAAAAGCAAGCAACCACAGCCATTTTGAACATTATATGCTCCGATTTTAAGGAGGGCTCCTCTCTGTTCTGCGGGCCGGTCAAAATCGAAGGCGGTACAACGATGGCTCTTCCAAAACGGTAGCGCATCGACGATCAAAAAGGTTGCTTCATGGCATTCGCTGAACTTTACAACCTCGGGGAAAAAATTGCGGAGAAAAAAATATAAGACCGTCTCTGGTCTCCCCGTACGCAATTCTTAAGCATAAAAACAGTTCCTCTCAAATGTCGCCTATTGCAACGGTGTTCAAGGTAAATTTTGAAGTGCATAACTTGAAGAACATCTTTGAAGCATATTCGCTGAAACAAAATATATGATGGTTTTGTAAACTCTACGTAAGAGATTTTAAAATGCGTAGTTAAAATGCCTAGAGTCGCCTATATCTATATAAATTCTGTTTGTTTAGTTTTTTATTTTGTTATTTTATAATTGTTTTTACATATCGAGTTACCCTTATTCTTTCATCTTCACTCGGATTTTAGTATAAAAAAAGGCTCCCACAGCTGAAAAGGGCTCGCTCACACTTACGATTAGCCCTGCTCGTGCGACCAAGTTAGTCACAAATGGCCGCTTTGGTCGAAAAGCGACTGTCTCGCATGTTCCTCGATTTTTCGGTCGCGCGACTACACAGTCGCAAACCTGGGAACCAATCAGATGCGAAGTAACAAGGCATCATCTTATTTTACCGGGTAATGGCAATGTGATCCATATGCGAGAAAACATGAATGCTATGCGGCGAAGGGTATATTTTCGTGAAGGTGTGAGCATAGCGCGCCTTGAGTCGCTTTTTAGTGGCTAATCGCGAATTGTCACGCGACTGTGGCATGTCGCATGTGCGAACGCGCTTCAAGTGTTACGGGTCGCATTCGTCCCCAAAATCTGGGGTGCGTTTAGTTATCGTGATGAGCTGTTCCGTTTTTCCGGATCATCACAAACTTAATGCCTCGCTTGTTTGTTTGTATTTTTTCTTCATTATTTTGTAAGTTTACCTTTAGAAACGAGTGCTGACTTGTCCTCGTGACGTAAAAAGATTAAAGAACCAGCCAGAGAAGGTGCCGCTTAAGCTGGTTCCACAAGAGGAACCGAAATACGTGGATGAGCAGCATAACATTGTTTAGCCGCAGCGAATGTCTTTTGCATGCTTACCTGCTTCGCCTCAGCGAGTGGCGGGAGTGTTCAGAACTGCACCGCTTGACACTCCTCAATCATGTGAGCCATTTCTTAATCTACTAACACCATGGCGGTACGATATTGTAACTTGCAAGGTGACATCATGGTACTTCCTTTTTTTCGTTTAGCGTCTTCGCAAGCTTATCGAGCATATTGGTAGATCCTAGCCTTGAAAGCTTTTTTTTATTGTCAAAGCGTACTTCAATGATACTAATGAGCATAGACGTGTGCACAAGAGGTGGGGGCAGTCAAGGAGGCGGCGCCTCCCCCTAACCTAAGATGGGGCGCAAAGTCAGCCTCGCACGTTCACTTAACAGAGAGGGGCATGCTGCTACTTTTGGGAGGAGAGGATGCGAGGAACTTTCGCCCCTGCCTCTAAAGGGGAGCCCTGGGCATGACTATGCTTCTAAGCCTAATTTTTTTAGTATATTCTTTGCCACCAACGCCTTTTTTTTATTAGTCATGATGGTCATTCCTAATGGTCGTAGCTTCACGCAACACCATGAAAACATTGAAATGACCTTACTGTAGGGGGCTAAGCCAATGTCTGCTTTGACTAAAATACCGGGACGTGACAGCAGCCAATGAATAGCGCACGCGTTGTCTTCTGCAGCCGACGCGCACCCAATCTGATGAGCCAGTGACAGCGCCGAACGACTTTGGCCTGGAAGACTGAGCCACTGCCTAAATATATAATGAGCTCCATTTCATGCAAAAACGAAGGTGCCGCTGAAAGTTCCGGTTTGCTCTTGATTGTTTTCGTTTTACGAGAAGGACGCGTATGATCAATGGACTGGGGAGCCTTAAGTGTACGATGGAGACAGTACCGTATACTAACGATGCCATAGCTTGAAAGAAGTAGACGAGATGGACCTCGTCGCCGGCAATAGTATGGGGGCAGCGGCTTTCTTCGCTACGTTAGCAACGCAGCCACCGTTGTCGCGTCGCGATTGTAGTCGTTTTTCGGCTCAAAGTTGCGGGAAAGTTTGTATAACCCTCTCCTTCGCATTGCGTGTGAAAAAACGAGTGTTCAGTTCTCAGGACTCGGACGTTACTATATCGCAGGTTTATAGGACGAACACGTATATTTTTCTTTTCCTCAACTCACCCGGTGGACGATTTCTGTATACAACACGCACACGTTGAGTGGGCGCCATGTTTTCGGATTTCTCTGTTTGTTTCAAGGGCGTAAAACGGTTGTGACATTTTATCTTGTGAATGACTGTCTCATGCCATGCACTGTAGCATGTTCAATCATCCTTTCGTTTTTTCTCGTGTGGTGTGTGGTGGTCTCGTTCGATCAACCATATAGAATCTCGACCTTGTAGCATCTAAGTGTGAAGGAACATTCTTGTCGACGCCGTTGCATCGCTTCGTCGTATGCAAGGCTGCGGGGTAAACGTTTAGGTCACGCCCTGTAGAAGTGATGCAGACGCCCGGTTCCCCATAATTGTTCGTGTGTCACGCCTCTTTCGTGACCGCGTTTTCATTCGCTTTTCTTTTTTTTCACAGCGAATGATTGCTTGTGTCTCTCGAACAATAACCTCGTGAAATTCGCCAATTAGAAACCACTGAAAAATATTCTTACATGACAACCCTGCTCTATGTGCGCCTGCGAATGCTTATAGCGAACGTGAAAGCTATCGTTGACAAACTGTCAGGCACAACTCGCAACTTTGGTCAAGGCAGTCATACATGCTTTCAGAATAGTTCACGCGAACTGCGGTTGCGTATGCGAACCTTTCTAGAAGTAAAAGTGACGCTACAGTCGCTACACCACCGCAGGACATCATGGCTTCAAAATAGTATTTCTTGAGAAGCACTATATGCATACAATTGTTTGGTCCGGTTAACTCCCGTTCATCTGGCTTTCTGTATTCTTCTAGTGTACTTTTTATAAGATGTGGAATTTGTTTCCATGGTTCTTCGCATCAAGAGATACACTAATACTATGGCGGCGCTGCAATCGCTAGTAGTACATTGGTGGTAGTGAGAAGCCAGTGAACAGAGTGTCCTAAGTTGCAGTTTTTTTTTTAAGATGGCATGCTCTTAACATAAGAGATACTTTACGGTTATTCCGCTAACTGTAGCACCCCCTCTTAATCAGAGAGTGCTTTCGTGGCGTGATCGGGAAGTACCCTTGCGTGGCCTGTTCAGAATCGGCCTCTTCAAACCGGTGCACGTCGCTTCCACGATTCATACGCAGGTCCAGGCGCCACTGCTGAAGCTGACGAAGCCACTAGCGCCGTAGTTAAGCCGAAGTTAAATTCCTGATTATGAAATTCATCTACGCACATACCACGACCTCTTAGATTCGCAGCGTAATTGCCATTCACGTAATCATGGAGTCCACGTGCACGCGCTGTTGATATTCGCCACTGTTGGGTGGGTGGCAAGAGTTTAATCCTTTTACTTTCGCTAGATCATTTTTTCTTAGAGTTCCTCGACCACCATGTACTCGATGCGTAGAGAGAACCTTGGAAAATTGGCATTTTTTACCTAACCTTTACGTCTCGTTTCCGACTTGTCCCTTCGAAAGGCTTCGTGAGACCCTGGGGAACGTAACCAAATGCTTTATACCACCACAGATGTCTTGATATCACTTGTTTTTTTTGCATAAATTCGGTTTCGCCAGCCAAGGCGGGTCATGACGTTATCATACATCAGCTCTTTTTATAACTACAAGCTTTGCGGCTGCTGTGGGCAAGACGCAGCCCGAAGAAGGAACGCAGGCATCAGTTTGCTTTTTTTGGAGGTGTTAACATCATCATCATAATCAGCATAACTTAACTAATTACGTCATCAAATTGCACTGTGCGTCATGGCGTTTTCTCATGACAACCTTTCTCAGCCCCACACTAGTGAAGTATAGTTCACTTACGTTCGGGAAACGTGCAGTACATTATTCATTTTCCCCATAAATTTGGAATTCCGCCTGTTCAGGTGCTTCGTTGTTGAAACGACAAGCTTTCTAGACTAGAACTGTCTAACAAGCTGGGACGAGAAAGGAAGACTTCTTGAAGAAATGGCAGCTGACGCCATTACAAAACATGACTTATGCATGTTTATTTGTTTTGTTTTGTTTTACTATAACTACCAACGCTAGTCCAGCAGAGGTCCACATTTTTTATCTGCTTTTACGCTGTAGTGTCTCTCAATTTATTACCACCGTAGCGTGCGCTCGACTACCCTTCAATCATTGCTGTTTGTTTTTTCTAAGCGGTAGACAGCAAAAGCACCACCCGAGCCTCGAGCGTGTGTGCAATATATTCTGCCGACATTCGATTTCGCCCAAATGCCTATGCCAACTAGCATTGTGGCAAAGTTGCTGCTAGATGTTAAAGACCCGACACTATCGATGATGTGCACAGTGTGTATGTAATAGTGCACAGTTGATGTAAACGCTCTTTCTCTTCGCCATTTCCCTACATACCCAACACGCTGTTCCCCTCGTAGTGAAGAGAAAAAAACCTACCGTAGGCTGTTTCAAAAAAATCTCATTCCACACTTGACGCGGTTAGAAGCTTCACCGTCGAGCCTTGCGCACGTAAATATCTGTCGTGCTAAATGCGTTCACCTAAGACGACTCGAAGACCAAAGTGTTCTTCTTGTTATTGTTGTTCTTTTTCACTCCTGTATTCATTTTGGAAGTCTTCGGCACCTCCTTGGTTTTGCATGGCCTCCGCGATTTACGCGCCTTTCACGAAGTGACGATGTCTTGCGATGCACATTGAAACACCGACAATGTCCTCATTATGACGTCACTCCATCGTCACTGATGACGTCACACAATGCGGTGATGGCAGCATGTCACGTTGAGATGACGTCACAAATCTGGGCGAACTCTCGCGTGGTGATGGCGTCAAAGATTTGGGGGTGAACTGTCACGTCGTGATTACGTCGTGCGGCGATGCCGTCGATGCCGTGGTGGTGTGACGCTGATGCTCGTATAATAATATTTGAAGTTTGGCGTTCTGAAAACACGATTCGATTACGAGAGACGACGGAGAGGAGGGCTCCGTAAATTTTGACCATTTAGTGTTTTTTTAACGTGCACTGACATTGCATAGTACACGGGTGTCTACCATTTCGCCTCCATTGAAATGCTATCGCTGCGCGTGGTATCGAACCCGACCTACAGGTCAACGACCTACAGGTCAGTTGTGGAGCGTCTTTGCCACCGATCCACCGCGGCGGACTAACGCTGGGCTCTTGTGAACTTTGCTGCGTGGATAGCACACATGCATTCAGTTCAGTATCCCGTTGCTTTTGATGAACTTGGTCTATTTTTAGCTATTCGTGAAATTCACCTGGTATCACCAAGTGTCACTAGATCTCGCACTCATGAGACGTGTGAGGCTTCCCAACACCAAAATAATACTAACAATATTATTATGAACACTTCTACTCGCTCATTGGTGTTCCATGTAGTCTTTTCTTTTTGCGAAAATGCATTTCTATTTTAAAAAGGGTAAAAAAACGATACCACGTATGTAGTTTGCCGATTTGTTTCGGGCCTCGTTCTGGCCCAAGCACAATCTTTCCCATTCATATAGGTGCACAATCTCGTTCGTTAACGCGCTTAAGGTACATTTGGACAGCTATACGCATCTACTACACTTCAAAGCGTCGCGTTGTGCTGCGATCGAAGAGCTTGATGACTGGCCGTAGCCACCTGTCATCAACATCTGAACGTGCGCCACTCGTATGGAATCAAGACTGCCCTATGGACGTGTAGAAATGCGTACAAGAACGTAAACGCCAATACGCCACTATTTCCTTCATCCGTCTCTCTCTCTCTCTGCCTCTCTCGTCATGAACACGCGTACAACATGCATGACCACACGCTTTCAAATTTCCAGGGTGGACACTTAAATCTAGCTTCTTTGCACAAAGATTGTTACTGCGGCGAAGCCAACACTTCTGGCGTGTTCTGCGGGCAAGCTTGAATTGTGTCTCACGTGGTCAAACGCTTCAACTCGAGGCCGTCTACTGGCTTTAAGCACCATGACCACTGAGCACCACGACAACTAAGCCACCCATTGGTAGTTTAGTAGCCGCAATGCTTTGTTTGTAACCTGGAAGGTGCGAGTTTGATCTACACCGCAGTGGAGGCATTTAGACGGTGTCGGAAGGCTAGAGGTATTTCATCTTGAACAAATTTTAGCACGAGAAGAACGAGGACAGTGTTTTGTCACATAGACCGAGTGCGATGGGTGATTTTTTTTCTTTTTACGTTTTACACATGCTATTTGTTGGGCTTTTCTTTTTCGGAATAAACATTTGTTTGCGAGTCAGCGCTGTAGTTTCTGTTTTCTATTTCCGTCCTCGTTTTTTTTCTCTCTCTTTCGCGATAAAGTTTGTTCAAAATGGAAGCGCACTAACTCACACAGTTGATCGTTCGGATGAGAAAAGTCTGTCTCCTGTACGATGTCAGCTCGCGTTGAAGAACCCCAGTTGGCCAAGATTACCCGTAAATGTCAACAATGGCGTTTCTGATACAGTCCGTAACTTTGGGGCCGTTAAGTTTAACAAACCAACAAAATGTCAGTTCGAAGTTATGGGAGGATATCTTTTTAAAAGTAGATCCAGCCGAAAAACGAGGTAATACGAGAGAGAGAGATAATTGACACACACAATGACTGTTGTTGTGTGTGGCACTTATTTCCTATGTTCTACGTTTTCCTGCTGGTTCTGACACTAAGGAATATGTACCAACATGACCAGGTCACAAGACCCTAGACAAACGTTTCCGTCTCTCTCAGCTCGAACGCAAGCCAGCGTTCGTAATATCTCCGTAGCGAACGACTCTTCTGTTAACTTGCGCAAGGCTCGATCTATCTGCATGACGTAATGAGGAACGCTTACCGCGAAAGTTTTCCTCGGATCTAAACGTAGCACCCTTGTGCTTTCATTACATGCGCGAAGGGACGCATTTGACTGACAGTCGTGCATTATTAGCTGTTTGCGCAACTGTAGTCGGATACAACTTTGAAAAGCCCGCAGCATTTTCTCCTCAAAGGCGGATGCAAGCACAAGCCTGTACCAATGGGCATACGCTCGCTAATGACGTCACGAGCATGACAGTCTGTGAAAATGCTTTCAGAGAACATTTCCTCGTGCATGGGCGGGGCTATAACTTTAGTCGCGAAGGTGATTGGCTGCCGTGCCTGTGTCGTCAGGGAGGGGCTACTCCGGACTACTTCAACTGTATCCGACTATAGACTCAGATTTTTGCGATAGTCGTACGCATTTGTATATTTTCATTTTTTGTTCTTCGGTACATTTTGCTTTGTTTCCTCTCTTTCGTCGAATCACATGCGTTCGTGAGTAGACCTGTTACAGGATTTTTAAATATATATAATAAAGAAAAATCTGAAGCAATTCTGGGGAAAGGGGTGTTTTATACGTATATATGCAGTGGCGTTTTTTGCGTGCGTTTGATGGGAGATGGTTTGTTAAGCGAAATAAAAAAGAGACTTTTCCCTTTTTTTATTTCACGCGTGTTCATGCGCTGTCTGTCTGTATGTTAATCTATCTATCAATTTTTGATAAAACGGTTTTTCTCGTGGTGTGTGTGATATTTTGGGGGGTTGTTGTGTCACTTTTGGGTTGGGAAAGAAGCGCGAAAGGGAAGTTTCGCGTGCGTGGTTTGTGTGAATAGCCATTGTGTAAGTTCTTTGTTTCGAGGCACTATACAAAGAGATGTTCTAGACTTGCTGCACTTGAATTTTCCACGAGTATTTTTCTTTCACTCTCTTCCATTAGCTATCTTCGTCTTGTTTTCGTTAGGTCAATCTGTTTCCTACCTATTTCCCCCTTGCCCTCTCCCCAATGAAGTTGTTAGAGATAATATATAAATATTATATATATAATATATAAATATATAAGGATACCCTTTTTTATTGTGGCAGTGTGAATTTTTTGTATTCGCGCAGCTGTGCCGCCTGACGCCTCTTTGAAAAAAAAAAAGATACAGGGCGTTCGGTGGTCGCTTTACTGCTGTTTTAAGTCCGAGGCGATGTATTTCCTGCGCAATTATGGAACGGAATGTGCAGGCCACAGGGAGCGTGTTATGTAATTTATTCACATTTCTCGAGCGAATGTTGTTGACGAGCGCAACCAGCGTGGTCGCCACCACGCGAATGGCGGCGAAGGGCCGTGGCCGGTGAAAGATAATAACAAATCTCCGATCTGGTCCTTTTCCCGGTAAAAACCATTCCTAATCATTATAGCGTGACGTGTATACCTGTTTGACTGATCGCAAGGAATAATAAATGAGTTTGAAAACGATCCCGGCATGAGCTTTTTGTTTGTGTGTGTGTGTGTGCGTGTGTGTGTGTGTGTGTGTGTGTGTGTGTGTGTGTGTGTGTGTGTGTGTGTGTGTGTGTGTGTGTGTGTGTGTGTGTGTGTGTGTGTGTGTGTGTGTGCGGACTGTTATCGCATGTTGGGAGAGTTTGAAGCATGTACGGATTGTGTTCACCTTGTTCCTGCAGCCATCTGGACCGACCGGCCCATCGACTATCTGTGTACCTAAATTCCGAGTGAATGGCCCACAGCTGAACCCTCCCCTCCGCCCTCAGTGGCACCCACATGTACTGTTGCGCTCGCAGTCGCACCCATGGTTGCACCAGGGGTGGCACCAAGATTTTTTTTCAACCAGGGGTGGAGGGAGGGTCACCAACGACAAATAAGTTTTTTTATAGGGGCAGGGAGAATGGTGAAATGTGCGTTGTGTTTTGACTCTTATTCTCCTTGGTGGAGGTGGTTAAGGGGGTGGAGGGGGCATGCGAAATGTTGGGAGCGAAGGGCTCCAGCCCCCCCCCCCCTCCTGGTGTCGCCCCTTGGTTACACTCCGACATTCATTTGCGCCAATAGTCGCGAGCACACACACACACACACACACGCGCGCGCGCGCGCACGCACACACACACACTCACACTAAGCAGGCACGCACTAAGCAGGCACGCACGGCACATCAGCGTAGAGTGCGCTTACTGTGATTAAGCCCGAATATATTCTGCCGGTGGCATTATATACTGGGGCCTTCGATGCCAAAGCCCGATGTTATAACGATGCTACAGCAGCATGACTCGTCAAGCGCAATTAGTAGATACGCATTTGAGAACATGCCACATGCATGTTCTCAAATGCGTATCTATTAATTGCCAATTACATGCAAGTAAGCATTTTCGTATCTAACCAATATTTAGAAATAACTGGAGCCCTATACCCCGGCCGTTGCAGATGAAAACACAAAAATTCAATTTTTGTAAGCAAATTAAGTTGAGAAACAATGCTAGAATATTGCAGACATAGCATTCTAATAATTACAGGTTGCTGTAAAATCATAGCAACATTTTATTCCAAAGCTGCATCTCTTCTAAATGAACACGCCCACTACTACGTTAACTATACCGTCGACATACTCCAATTCTCAATGGCTGGCGGGCCGACATATATTCGCCGCTGCGGCAAAAGGAAATCCGGGCAAGCTCTTGGTAAGTGCGCCTATGTGGAGGTGAAGGACTTTTGTGTCAAACTCCCGGAAGGATCGGAACATGGAGTTTCTTACACTTACCTAGAGATAAAAACTCGCTCAGCGAGCCGTTAGAATGAAAATTCCAACATGGGACTTCTGGGATATGAGATATTCAGACTTGGCTCAGATTTGCACTGTTCACGAAAAGCCCACGAGGGGCCTCGAAGATGCACCTCCGTGACTTCCTCGCATTCCTTGCGTCAAAATTGTTGATTCCTTGCTGAAAGAACGCACAGTAGGCAATTTCTTGTGTTATCATTACACAAGAACATGTTTTTATTTTTCTTTAAAAACTGCTCAGTCGATGTACAGTTTTACGAGAGAGAGAGAAACAACATTTATTCACGCATCTGGCGTGCGGGAAGTCACCAGCCACGCAGGGCGCGGGTATTCCCTATCTGAAGACTATGGCTAATAGAGTCCTATAGTCCCAGGGCCTAGATCTTGAGGACGTTGTGCTCCGGCTAGGCGTTGGATACTCGGGCTCCTCCGCTCCCGTTGTCCGGGGCGTCGGCTCCCTTTCTCCTCTGCTTTGCCAGGGCCTCCTCAAGCCGCTGGAAGGGTAAAACGTAACGAATAGCCACTAAACTTGAAGGGCACCTCTTAAGAGATTCGCATAAATGGTGGCGACAGATTTACCGTTAGGTATTATTGAAACTGCAGATGAGTTCTGTGGAAACACGCAAGATGGTGGAAGGGTCAAAAAAGAGGAATAAGACACAGACCAGTCGTTTGTTGCACGAAACGACAAGGAAATCTGTACGGATTTCTCAGAAAGAAAATCTTCTTAGTTACCGAAAAATTCATCCTGGTCCGAGGTTGGAAACCCCGAACCAACGCCTTGTTTCACCTTCTTAACCTTTCCGCCACCTTGCGGGTTTCCTCAGAACTTATTTATTTATTTATTTATTTATTTATTTATTTATTTATTTATTTATTTATTTACAGCATACTGCAGGCCCACATGGGCCCAGGCAGGAGGGGTAAATTGCAAAACAAAAACACAGCATTTCAAAAGGCGAAAAACAAACAAAATAAATGCTTACATTTCAATTTCAATGTTAGGTTATGAGAAATCGATCAGGTCAATTGACTCAACTAAATCAATAAATGATAATGGCAGTGAGTTCCATTCGTTAATAGTGCGAGGAAAAAAAGAAAATTTGAAGGTGTTAGTTCTTGTATGATATGGAGTTAAAGATTGAGGATGATGATGTCTGGTTAGTTTAGTTGATAACGGGCGTAGATATGGTCCAGGATGAAAAGAGAGTTTGTTATTCTTCAGAAGAAAAAGAAATTTGAGCCTGAGTATTTTACGTCTTAATTTCAATGTTTGTATTCTATGAGTTTGCATGAGCGCTGTTGGCGAATCGGTGGAACGGAATTTAGAAAAAATAAATCTAACAGCTTTGCGCAGAACAACTTCAAGTGCGTTGGTATTGTGGTTGGTGTGAGGATCCCAGACGGTGCAAGCGTATTCTAACTTAGGCCTAATTAGCGGTGTATATGCATGAAGCTTGGTTTCGGGGGGCGCCTGTTTAAGTTTGTGTCGCAGAATACAAAGCTTGCGAAAAGAAGAACCACAAATGTTAGCGATATGAGAATTCCAACTGAGGTTGTTAGTAATGGTCACCCCCAAATATTTGTATTCATTTACCTGAACTAGGGGATTAGATGGAAGACTGTAAGAAAACTGCCGTTTATGTATTTTCTTTCTTAAATGCATGTATACTGTTTTGTTTCATTACGCTTCATGTCCCATTGTTTACACCATGAATGAACGTTATGGAGGTTAGTATTCAAAAGTTCCTGATCTTCTCGACAAACAACCTCATGATACAATATGCAGTCATCTGCAAATAAGCAAATTTGAACTGGCTCTGTTATAACATTAACGATGTCATTAATAAAAATCAAGAACAGGAGCGGTCCCAGTACACTACCTTGTGGTACCCCCGAAGTAACTGGCAAACTACGTGAGTGGTGACCATCAATAGAAACGGATTGGGTGCGATTGCTTAAGTAGGTGGAAATCTAATTAATGATGAAAGAGGGGAGACCAATGTATTTTAGTTTGCAAAGTAACTTTTCATGTGAAACAAGGTCGAATGCTTTCTGAAAATCCAAAAAATTACGTCAGTTTGACCAGGCTTGTCAAAGACACTTGCGAAACTGTGAATTATGGTGGTTAGTTCTGTGACCGTAGAAAAACCCTTCCTGAATCCATGCTGAGATAAAGAATGTTGTTGTCTGTTAAAAATTTAATTATGTAATTTGCAACAATATGTTCAAGAATCTTACTGCAGGAAGAAGTGAGCGATATCGGACGATAGTTTGTAATCAGTGCAATGTCCCCTTTCTTGTGTATGGGCACCACACGCGCCGTTCGCCAGTCAATCGGTAGATCTGAAGATGACAAAGATGCACGGAAAATGTATGTGAGGAACGGGGCGAGTGCTTCTGAATATCGACGAAGGAATGCATTTTGAAGGCCATCAGGACCAGATGATGCTTTTGTCTTCAGGTTAAGTAGCATAGCTACAATACCTGGTAGCGATACAATATCTTCGTAGTCTGAGCAACATATAGGGTTAAGAATAACTTTTTCTGAGGAAACGGAAAAAAAACACTGTGAAAATACATATTAAAATGTTCTGCAATGGCATCCTTGTCATCAATTAAAAAACCATTGATTTGAATCTCGTTAACAGACCTTTTTTTTTATTTAAGAAATCCCAGAACTTCTTAGGGGTTTCCTTTAGAAAATTTGGTAAGATATAATGAAAATAATGCCATTTAGAACGTCCCAACGTTTCACTAAGCGCAATTCGAGCAGTATCAACTACGTTTGTAGGTGCTCTTCTTTCTTCAAGGCGCTAAAGCTTTCTTTTTTAGTGCAAGACGTCTCTCGTTATCCAGGGATTCGACTTTTTTGTTTTCTTAGCTTTGTTAGGTATAAAATTATCGAGACAATAAGTGCAGATCTGTTTAAATTGAACCCACAGTTTCTCAACATCCGAACCTTGAAAATTGTTAAACACCATCTCAAGATGATCCAAAACGCTCTCATCCCTGGCACGAGAAAAGTCTTTAACAGAAGCAATTTCGGGGGGCGCATTACAGGGTTTATCAATGTTATACGATAACAACACCATAGAATGATCGGAAATACCGGGATTCACAGACACTGAAAATTCTTCAATAGACCTAGCAACAAAAACAAGATCCAGAATTGAAGAGGATGCATCACAAACTCGCGAAGGCTCTGTTACCACTTGTTGCACATCCAATTTTAGCATAATATCAAGCAAAGGTCCAACATCCGTACATCGACCAGTATTTGAAAATAGATAGTGCCAGTCAACAGAAGGTAAGTTAAAGTCACCTGTAATGATTACTTCATTACTTGAAAAAGACCGTAGGTGGTCGCATAGATCATGCAGAAATTGGGACGTTGCATCCGGAGGTCGATAAACTGCAGACAACAAGAAAGTACGTCCTGAGCAGAACACTTTTAAGGTAACGCTTTCGTGGTTATCTATCTGACGTACCAGTGATGCTCGAATTCCACATTTTATCAAAACAGCTACACCCCCGCCTCTAGTAGGGCGGTCACGGCGAAATACTTGATATGAGGGCGGAAAAACATCAGTATCGTCTATGTCATCCCGAAGCCAGGTCTCCGTGATAACAACAATATGGGGATTATAACATAACAAAATAGCTTCTAGTTCTACAGATTTGTTGACGATCTACGCGCATTTATGGTAATAAGTTTTACTCGATTTGCAGAAGTCCGCACTGGTCAATCATTTTTAGAATTACGATGAGAGGACGACATCTTTACTCTAGTCTGAAGATTTTCGTCCTAAATGAAGAGCTCCCTATTTACACGCAGTTTATCATTAATAAGAGTAACATTCTTTCCCTGTTGTCTGTCATCCTGAGCACTCGCTCATAATAGCTTTCTTTTTTGCAGTGTCTCTCGAGAGTAATCATTCTGAATGGATATTTTCGTCCCCTTAAGCTTGCACGCGTTTTTCAACAATGTTTGCTTCTCGTTATAGTCCTGAAAATAAACTATAATGGGTCTAGGATTGCCGTTTCTACCTAAGCGATGAATTCTACCAACAGATAAGCAAGATACCTCTAGCTTAACTGAAAAAAAAACCGTATAAATTTTTTTGTTTTAAGTCTGAGTGTTTCTCAGAAGGGTCTTCCGGAATTCCAAAAATAACTAAATTTGACCGTCTACTGCGGTCTTCTAGGTCGGTTAATTTCGATTTCAAGGCATTAATTCATTTTTCGAGTAATTCGACGTGGGTAGCTCGTTTTTGTATTTAAAGAAAGCGCAATGTAAGATCAGACACCAATTTTTTCATATTATTCTGCTGATCTCTCAGAGCAGTCATTTCCTCAACTATATATAGCTTATTTTGCCCAGCCAGTAGCTCCTTCAACATTTCTGTTGTTGTAGGGCCTGGATTAGCCTCCACATTGCCACACAAAAGAAGCGTACACACACAGAATACATCATAGGCAATTGTAATACACTGCTGTGGGCACGGCAGGACCAGAAGGCCATGATAGTCACTACAAATGCTGCTGTAGACAGCACTAACCTGCACGAAGCAAAGAAGGGGGTTTCGTGACCACATGCCTCTGCCCGGTCCGCCTTACCCACTGAAGCTGTAGCTCTGGAGGCGATTTTTTATAGGCCGTTGAGATGACGTAGTCACAGTAGATGGCGCCGTCGTCCGTATTTCTACGAAGAACGGAAGGGAGCCATGATCCAATTTATATACGGTAGCCACTTTAGTACACGTGTCAGTAGGCAGACTCTAGGAAATGTCGTAGCAAGATTTCGGTACAAGCTTTCCGGCGAAGCCAAACAGGAGAGCCTGCACGAAGCAAAGAAGGGGGTTTCATGACCACATGCCTCTGCCCGGTCCGCCGTACCCACTTTGCATTACTTGCGTTCCCTGCACTTCGAGTTGTCGAGTAGCAGCTTGTTGTCGCGTTGCCGCTGCTTCCCAAACTCTCGCCTCCGAGCTAGATTGCTTTCTGTGTCGGCGTTCCCTCTCGAGGGCGAAAACGCGTTTACAATCGTTTCCATCCGTGGCAGAAAGATAATAATATTGTCGAGGTTTAACGTCCCACACCCATCATATGATTATGAGAGGCGCCGTAGTGGTGGGCTCCGAAAATTTCGACTGCCCGGGGTTCTTTGACGTGTACCTAAATGTAAGCACACGGACTTCAAACATTTTCGTCTCCACTGAAAATGCGGCCGCCGCGGCTAAGATTCGATCCCGCTACTCGGCATGGTAGAAAGAGAATGCGTCTTCTGGAACACGCTTATGTTTTATCGTCATCAGCCGTAGCACAAAGTGCGCATAATCCCCTTACAGTTGTGTAGCGCGCACCTCGCTTATCAGCAGGACCACAATGGCATAGTGGGTACTTCCCTACTCCATGTAAGTTATGGTGGGCGTGCAGTGGGTACCCAATCGCATAAGCTGTGACGTGAGAGACATGCGGTGGGCGTGTTGTGGGTACCCAATTGCATGCGCTATGGCGTGACAGACATACGGTAGACGTGTTGTGGGTACCCGGTTGCATGCGCTGTGGCGTGACAGACATATGGTGGGCGTGTTATGGGTACCCAATTGCATGCGCTGTGGCGTGACAGACATACGGTGGGCGTGTTATGGGTACCCAATTGCATGCGCTGTGACGTGAGAGACCTACGGTGGGCGTGTTGTGGGTACCCAATTGCATGCGCTATGGCGTGACAGGCATACGGTAGACGTGTTGTGGGTACCCGGTTGCATGCGCTGTGGCGTGACAGGCATATGGTGGGCGTGTTGTGGGTACCCAATTGCATGCGCTGTGGTGTGACAGACATACGGTGAACGTGTTGTGCGTATACCCAACTGCATTTGCTGTGGCGTGACAGACATACGGGGGACGTGCTTTGGGTGCCCAAATGCATGCGCTGTGGCGTGACATACATACGGTGGGCGTGTAGTGGGTACCCGACTGCATGCACTATGGCGTGACAAGCGTGTTGTGGGTACCCGGTTGCATGCGCTGTGGCGTGAGACATACGGTGGGCGTGTTGTGGGTACCCAGTTGCATGCACTGTGACGTGACAGACATATGGTGGGCGTGTAGTGCGTAATCGATTGCATGTGCTGTGGCGTGACAGACATATGGTGGGTGTATATTGGGTACCTTGCATGTGCTGTGCCGGAAAACATAATGTACAACGCCTAACACAGTAGCCTAGACCTTAAAGGGCTTCGCCCCTTGAAAAAATGAGCCGCTTGCACTAATGGAGAAAGCTAGAGCTACCTGAACAAAGTTTTCGTGATCAAATGCGGAGGTAGCATTCAACGTAAGCTTTGCTAGTAATGTCAAGCTTTTGCTAGAGATGTCAAGTTCTTGCTAGTAGTCACTAAGTATAGTTAGGCATCTCACGTGGCTAACTGCTGCGGATTGTTGTGACTTTAGGCAAATGATTGGCTGTTAGATGTCTTTTTTGGCGGGAACATGTCACTTGGCTGGCAATTATGTCATGTGGCGTTATTTTAGTCATGTGACGAAATTTTACGCGAGTTTTGTCACGTGACAAAATGGCACAACTAGATGTTACGACATTTTTAGTCAATAAAGCATTTACGTGATGTCACATGATTCCCGTTGTGTGACTAGTTATGTGGCGTTACCCGATTGTATTGTCACGGTACTGTTACGTGATTTTAGGTCGCGTGAATAGTTGTTACGCGATGTTATGTAAATTTAGTCACTTGATCAGAGTTGTTACGTTGTTTGACGTGACTTTTAAGTACGTAAAATAACAGACTCTCCCGTCATAGTTTTTGAAATCCATCCCGGAAAAAAATTGTTGCACGTGTTTTGGTACCAAAGCAGAAGTTGGAAAGTATGAAGCGAGCTTGTGCCGCTTTCTGGTGATAACGATTCATAAGTCTCCGCTTCTGAGCTTTGCCATATTCTTGGCTAACTGTAACATATCTTAATTGTGCTGCGAGTATACAGTCGTGTACAAGTTTAGAAACCTGCCGAATTTTCTCCTGAAAGCCAAAATGCCCACAAGCCTGCCCTATGGGAGCGCCCTCTATGCAGACGTCATGAGCCTGATGGTTGGTGACTCCGCCTTCGAAAAACATTGCTGAATGGACGAGTGGGACTACTACTTTAGTCGCGGAAGCAATCGGATGTCGCACTTCGTTCATCTGGGTGGATTTTTTTCCGGACTTCTTAAGCTGTAACCACAGTGTAACCGGCTATAGCGACTTTTTAGAATGCGAAAAAACATATCGCAAGTACATAGAGGACAAGAGAACAGTCAAGGAACGTTACTTACATCTGTTGTCCCGTGCTTATCTATACCTTCTATATATGTGCTCTTAACAGTTCGAAGTGATTACCATATTGCCCAAGCGCTCCTCATAGCAGCTTTGTTTTGTGGCCTCTCTGGACTTTGTCAATTTTATTCGACTACAGAGACACTGTTTGTCCGGGAGCACAACATAATTCACCCCAGCGAATTGAAAGTTTAGTTTTGGCTCGAATGCTATGACCATCCCCCCTTCTCCACAATGAAATGCTGATGTGAGAAAAAGGAGATGATGCTTCAAGTAAATGTTGCATACGGTACATATTAAATCGAAGTATTAAGGTTCAGATAAAGATAAGGGCTCACTAACTATTATGAAAATTAACGGAGAATAATTGAATTATTTTATTCGCATGTGCCATCTATGGCACATACCCGCTACGGAACACAACTATAATTCATCGATTCATTGAAGAGGGCGGTAATGAGCAAGCTGGTACATCGCGGGCTTACACAAAGGCTATGGAAGCCGATGACCAAATGTTACCTTAATATAACGCAGGTGAGGCCAAAACTCTGCAATTGCTAGATACTATAGCGGTTAAGGATATCTGAACATAAAGTTAAATTCCCCTAAATATTTTTAAAAAGGTACTCAACAACGAGGCAACATTGCTTAAGCATTTATTGGTCGCGAACAGTTGCAATGAACATGCATGTTGACGTCCAGTTTGATTCGTTCCGGCGCATATCTTGCAGAGCCAAGCATTTCTCAACTCGGTGACATGATAATGCCAGCCAGCGCTTCGACATGCTACACACAAATCATGGCATTGTTTTGCTCTACCACCTCCTCCTTTATGTTCCGAAGTCGAGCCAGCAGGACATCGTGCTGAAAGTGACCCTTGGTTCCGCCAATCAGGTGGAACATTTCGCGCCCGTTAAAATACCTCTGTTTCTTCAGGGCCTTCTCGTACCTGAAATGCTGCTTGAGAAACATTCGCAAGACTACCTCCCTGAAGGGTTTCAGAAACGGAGAACCGTCAAGGAGGCAAGACTCCACGGTGTTGCAGACCGCCACTCTGGCATTCTCGTGGCGGACTAATTGCTGGTAGCACTCGGCCGAATAGTCGAGAGATCCTCTGACGGCGTACGGGGCGTCGCACAGCGGGTCGGCAGTGGACATGGACCGCAGGGAAACGAGCAAGCTTCTCAGTGATTGGGCGGGACCCCACGTTGACAAGAGGCTTAGAGACACGTCCCGTTCTTGTCGAGGCTCGGATGCATCTGCACCTTACCGGCGTCGGTGATCAAGAAGCGGACGCTGGGAGGCTTGATCGGGTATAGGTTGTCGGACAAACAATGGGGAACCTGAAGAAAGCCCTTTCATACGGCGTGCCGCGAGGGCCGATCACCGTGGCGGGGACGGTGGCGATGTCGTCATCGGCCGTCACGATGAAGACTCGGCGTGGCGGATCGGCCGTGAAGTCAGCGATGTCTTTCTTGACTCTCGGCAGACGCGGTGAAACAACGCCGCCACGTCCCGAGAGCTTCCGGTCATTGCCATGTGGACGCCTACCTGCCCGTCGGCTATCTCGCTGGCCATCGCCGATTGATGATGATGACGATTATAGTGAGGAAGCAGATACTTTTATGATGCATACTCACTTCAAGCGGGTGGGTCCAAACTCGGCGACAGGAGGCGAAAGAGAATGTTATTGAGGTAAACAGTGGCAAACTGCATAAAAACTTGACAAAACATATGAACGAAAGCCACACAATGTTTAAATAAATCATTAATTCACTCTGTCTTAATCGCAAAAACGTACCAAGTAGTGAGTTCTGATATCCACGTAAACTGGTTGATCTATCTCATATATTTTCTGGTGTATTGTTAAGTTCTCGTAATTTTCTGCGTACAGTAGTTGTATAGCGTTCTGGGGCCTAGGTCGAGAGAGATACGGGGAACGTCCTCTTCTTCCTCATCATTGCTGTGTCGTGCGATACATGGTATTATAGCCGCGAGGTCAGATATGCGCTGAGTGTTTTTTTTATGTCAAATATGTGCTGAATGCTTGACGTGATGAAAATGATATCAGATGGTGACAGTCACCGGGACGTTGTAATAAATAATGTACACTTAAAGCCTCTTTGTGTTTGCCATTTCTCCTAAAGGCCAAAGGTGAATCGTATTATACAGAATGTTCCGTTATGTAATGCAAGAATAAGCTTGATTTACTGTATAATGCACAACGAAGTAATTGTGTTAATCTTTAAGGTTACGTGCTCTGGCTTAAAAACATCGAAAAAATAATTGTTTAGGTTTTCTGTAACAAGCACATTTGTCAGTTGCAATAAATTGTTCGGATATTGCCGTTGTTTACGTATTCATTCCTGGGGCGCTAAACACGTAGTCTTGGTGGCGCCACGCACTTGAAGACCTTATTATTTATCAGTGAAGGGAATTTCGCACCCATTTAGAAGCACTGCTTAGATAAAAAAATTTTGTCAGAAGTGGGATTCGAACCCACGCCCACATTCGTGGACCAGAATTCCCATGCCCTTGTCCAGGGCAAGGCAGAGCCTTGAGTCTGGCGCCTTAGACCACTCGGCCATCCTGACTTTTTTTTTCTTTATTGCTTTGCATATCATGACTGTTCACATTTTACATATTTACATATTGGTTCAAATTCAAATGCGACACAAAATACACCCACAGAATTCATTGAGGTACCGTCAGCTCTTGGCTGACTGTTAATCAATACTTCGGCATTCGTAACAATCGCTCAATGCACCCAATCCAGTCTGGCACATCCTCTTGGCTTTTCAGCATTTCAAGAAAATGGCACACAGATTTACAAAAATATTCGCGCACAGCTAGCACTTCTACATCCGCGTTTTCAAAGGCACATCGGGTTTTCCATATACTGTGCAGGCCCAGAAGCATGATGAGATCATAAGGTACACCTGCCTCATTTTTAACCGAAAGAAAACGGATGCCATGTGGACTTAACGGTAATTCTTTTTTCAAGGTTCTTTGCAGTATGTCCCAGAAAAAGACCCCGCTCCAGCAATCTATAAACACGTGTTCAATTGTTTCCGGTTTTTTACACAAGTGGCAATTTGTGCCCCATGGCACGAATATTCCCTTATCCTGCAACCACGTTTTAACTGGTAAGGTACCAGTATGTAATTTAAAGAAAAATGTTTTGACCCCTGGCACTACAAGCATTCTTTTAACACGTTTCAGAACATCCTGTCCTGGGCCTGCACAATATAGCTGACGGTACAATGGAACAGGCAGTAAAACATCGACAAGGTCTCTATACAATTTTTTGCGTGGTACTTCAGCCAGATACTCTAACGAAAATCTCACTGACAAAAAGCGGAAAGACAAAACAACTTCTTTTAAATACCCTTGTATTGGTCCTTGCATATTTGATGATGATACGAGAAATCCCGGCAGCACTCTAGATAACCTTAGTTGTATAACAGTTCTCAAAAAGGGGCCATCCACATCACGCAGAAAAAGGAAACGATTGACCAGTTGTCTTATGTACAAATGAACTAACCCGAGCCCGCCATCTCTAACTTTTCTGAACAGGTTTGTGCGGCTTGATCTTTCCCATACAGAGCTCCATATGAAAATTGCAAATACTCTGTGTATTTTCTGCACACTTATTCTACTGCAGTGCAAAACTTGCATTACGTACCACAGCTTGCTCACCAGAAACAAGTTGCACGTTGTGGCCCGTGCGAATATCGAAATACCCCAACCTTTCCATTTTTCTACATCCTTGCGCAATGCCTCTGTTTCTTTTTTCCAATACGGTTCACTGTCCTGATAGAACTCAAGCGGCACTCCTAAATACTTCACTGGTGTTTCCTGCCATTTAATGTTTAGAAATACTCTTGGCTTGACGTCCCATTCCCCATGCCAAAAGCCAAGGCACTTATCCCAGTTCACGGCACTACCACTCGCCTGGCAAAAGGTTTTCACGGCATTTACAGCATGCATTATACTCTCATAATTTGTACAGAAAACTGCAATGTCGTCTGCGTATGCAAGGAGGCTAACCTCAGCTGCATGCAATTTAAATCCGCTTATTGCAGGGTTATTAATTACACTTAAACAGAAAGGTTCAATAAAAATAGCAAAAAGCAGGGGCGATAGTGGACACCCCTGTCTCACTGACCGCAGCACAGGTATACGCTCACCCGCAGTTTTATTTATTACCAATCTCGTCGTGCATCCAGTGTAAGCCATGCGCACTCCTTCGCTAATCAAACTCCCTACGTTAATGTACTCAAGTAATGAAAGGAGCACGTCGTGCGGCACGCGATCAAATGCCTTTTCGAGGTCAATTTGAAGCATGGCAACATTGAGATGCATAGCGTCACAACTTTCTAGGATTGATCGTGCTATGTTTATGTTGGTCATTATTTTCCTTCCCTTTATGCCACAAGTTTGGTGGGGCCCAATCAGTTTTGTCATAACTGTCTGGAGTCTTCTGGCCAATATTTTCATCAACATTTTATAGTCAACATTAGTTAGGCTAATTGGTCTATACGCAGTAACACTTCTTAACTTCGCGGGATCTTCTGTTTTTGGTATTAAGACTGTGTGGGCTGACAAAAACGATGGTGGAAGTTGTTTGCACTTAAAAGCCTCGTTAAATACCTCCCTCAAAATAGGTGAAACTACGTGTTTGAATTCCTTGTACACTGCAGCACTAAGGCCATCTGGTCCTGGAGACTTACCATTGTTTAACTTATCAATTGCTTTTTCAACTTCTCGCTCTGTTATAGGCGATTCTAAAATTTCCTTTCTTTCATCATCAAGTCTTGGCATTAATGAAATGAAATCGCTATTAAAACGTTCTACGTGTACACTGGTTGGTGTGAATAACTCTTTGTAATATTCGAAAAAAGCACCGGATATTGCTTCTTTCGTATGACACCTTGTTCCTTTATATTCTATTTCTCTTATTTCATTTTTACAGGCATGTCTCTTCTCAGCTCCAAGAGCTCGTTTTGTTGGCATTTCTCCCGCTACCAAGTTTTCTGCTCGAGCTCGAATCAATGCTCCACGATAACGTTCTTGGTCTATCAACTCTAGCTTCTGTTTAGTTATGTTTATCTCCTCTGAAAATGTTCCGGCCTGAGTACATTCATCCGCTACTAACTGTTGCAAGTTTTCACGCAAGCGCACTTCAAGTTCTTTTTCAGCATGTCTCAGGATACTGGCTCTCTCAAGTGCTTTCAGTTTAATGGTCTGTTTAAATGTTTCCCACTTATGTCCCCAGGATTCCAGTGTTCTATTTAGTAAGTCTTCTATGCCCTCTAGAAAAATGCGATTAAACTCTTCATCCTTTAGTAGCTTTACATTAAATTTCCAGAGGTCCCAAGAGAAATGTTTGTTATTCCTTTTATGTTTACCCATTGAGAATGAAACCAAACAATGATCACTAAACGTAACAGGTGTAACTCTGTAATTATGGCACGAAGGAATGATTTCGGAAGACACGTATACTCTGTCAAGTCTAGCATGGCTTGAACGCTGAAAGTGGGTAAACATAACCACTTTTCCACTGCAGAGACATTCACCCACGTCCTCTAGCCGAGCTTTCGCCACCATATCGGTTAGAACGGCAGTGCTTAAATCTTTGTATGGCCTGGAACTTGATTTATCTATACTCGAACAAACACAGTTGAAATCCCCGGCCAAAATTAGTTTACGTTCACATTCCAAATACACCTCAAGTTTTTCAAAAAACTCCTTTCGCTCTTGAATCACAGTGGGTGCGTACACACAGATTACTCTCCATTTTTCTTTTGGTAGGTATAAATCACATATAATAAAACGACCCGCCTCGCAGGTAGTTACAGACTCCACTTTCGCATTAAGGCTCTGCCGAATTAATAAGAGGCAACCTGCCGACGTACCTACTGCGTGACAAACGCACACATCAAACAGTCTCGTGAAAGGCTGCACCATTCGCTCAGCGTGCTCTTCACTCTCTACTTTAGTTTCCTGTACAGCGACGATGTCTAGATCTTGTTCTATAATCAGGCGGTAAAGCTGGTTTTGCCGCCGTTTGGCAGAAAGCCCACGTACATTTAGCGTCGCCAATCTAATCGTCGCCATCGTGATGAGAGAAAGCCGAGCGAAAGACGCTTACCTTACCAACACCTAAACCTCTGTGCGGCCGACGCTCAAGGCGTCGTCCCGTCGCCGCCGCGTGAAAGCGACGACGAACGCAGGCGGCCAGTGTACCAGGCGGGCCACCGCTTAATAAATCGGGATGATCCCACCTCACCTGGCCACCTTGAGAGAGGGTGCGCGCGCGGCGCGGTAGCCATCAATAAACAGTCCCTTGCTAGCTAGCGTCTCGTGTGGTTGTGTCTTTGCTGAGCGCGTGAACCAGAACATGGTGTCAGAAGTGTAACAGTCGAACCCTGCGCTGAAGATGGACTGCCTACCACCACCCGAGCCACTTGTACTGACAAATGCTCCGGCCGACAACTGGAAAAAGTTCCGCCAACGAATCGAACTCTACTTCAAAGCTACTGAGACCAACAAGAAACGGACGCCAGCACAGAAGGCTGCCATCTTTCTACACGTCGCGGGCCCAGAGGCAATTGAAGTGTTTAACACCCTACCTCTATCAGCAGAACAACGAGAAGACTATGACTCGATCGTCAAAGCCTTCGAAGACTACTGCACGCCTCGGTGCAACGAGACATTCGAGAGGTACGTTTTGCGCAGTCGGCAACAACAGGATGGTGAACCTTTCGAACAGTTTTTGCGCGATATTCAGTTGAAAGCACAGACTTGTAATTTTGGCGAACTTAGGGACTCGATGGTGAGGGACCAGATAGTGTGCGGTATCGTCGACAAGAAGCTACGTGCACGCCTGCTTCAGGAGAAGGACTTAACCCTAGAATCAGCTGTAGAAATCTGCAAAGCCGCGGAACTGGCAGCAACGCAGAACCGTGCTCTTGAAAGCGAAGCAAAGGTGCAGAGAGTCGAAAAAATTGCAAACGCTGCCGGACAGTCTCGAACGAGCGGACAACGTCGACGCTGTGGCTACTGTGGCAAGATTCACGGACCAAGACGCTGCCCAGCGTTTGGAAAAACGTGCACGCTGTGCAACAAAAGAAACCATTTTGCAGCTTGCTGCAGGAGTAGACGCGGCGTTCATGAGTTAGGCGTCGCTGCAACAGAAGATGCACTGGAGGAGTCCTCGGACGCTACCGATGAAGACATTCAAGTTCTCACGGTGCAAATCAGAAACGTGTCCAAAAATCAGGATTGGACGGTGGCAGGGGACCTTGCCGGGCACCCGACAGAACTGAAAGTGGATACAGGAGCGCAAGCGAACATATTGCCGTACTCGTACTTTCGCAGGATGCGTTTGCCGACCATGGTGCGGCCATCGACCACAGTACTTACTAACTACGAAGGAAGCAAAATACATCATTTGGGCGTTATCAGTCTGCCACTACGTCTAGGAGAGCAGCAAGAGAATATCAGTTTTTTTGTGGTCAAGAGAGGCAAGCAAGTCCTACTCGGATTGAATGCAGCAGAGCGCTTCGGGCTGATTTCCCGCGTTCACGATGTGTCTTCAAGAAGTGACGTTAGCACCGACTGGGTCACCGAGTTCCCGGAGTTATTCCACGGGCTGGGCTGCATCAGTAGACCATACTCGCTGGCAATGAAGGATGATGCGCGCCCCACGATCATGCCGCCGAGGAAAGTGCCACACGCACTGCGAGCGCCACTTAAGCAGGAGTTGGCCCGGATGGTCTCGCAGGGCATCATATGCAAAATGGAAGAGCCGTCGGACTGGGTGAGTCCACTTGTTCTTATTATGAAGAAGAATGGCCGCATGCGAATATGCCTGGACCCGCGGTACATTAATCGAAGCCTTAAACGCGAGCATTATCACCTACCCTCACGTGAAGAAATAGAAGCAGAGCTGGCAGGAGCGGTGATGTTCACCAAGCTTGATGCCAATAGCGGGTTTCACCAGATCCCCTTAGACGAAGACACTTCAAAGATCTGCACCTTTAGCACGCCGTTCGGAAGATACCGATTTTTGCGCCTGCCATTTGGTATCGCGTCCGCCCCCGAAGTATTTCAAAAGGCAATGACGGAAGTGTTTGAAAACCTGCCGGGCACACGCGTATATGTCGATGATATTTTAATTTGGGGTGCATCAAAAGAGCAGCATGATCAACGCCTGCGTGCAGCACTGATGGCAGCGAGAAAGGCTGGCCTGACACTGAACAAAGAAAAGTGTCTGTTCGCTAAGGCCGAAGTTAAATTCCTGGGAGATTGTATCAGCAAAGAAGGAATAAAACCCGATGCTAGTCTCATTGAATGCGTTGCCAACATGCAAAAGCCGTCGAGTAAACAGGAAGTTCAAAGGTTTTTAGGTATTATGAATTACTTTGGCAAATTCATACCTAATCTCTCAAAAAGAACTGACGCCCTTAGGTCATTGATAAAGAATGATGTTGAATTCATATGGGAAGTTCACCATGACAAAGAATGGAAAGATCTTATTAAGGCTTTGACATCGGCTCCAGTGATCGCAGTTTTTGACCCATTGAAGCAAACGAAACTCTCAGCTGATGCATCAAGCTTTGCAGTAGGTGCTGCTCTTCTTCAACTCCATGACCAAGATTGGCGCCCAGTGGGTTATGCTTCAAGGGTGCTCTCGAAGGCTGAAACAAAATATGCCCAAATTGAAAAGGAAGCGCTGGCCGTGACGTTTGCTTGTGAGCGTTTCCGGGAGTTCGTACTGGGGTTATCAGTGACAGTCGAAACAGACCACCGACCTTTGCTTGCTATTTCACAAAAGAACCTGAGTGAAATGCCACCACGATTGCAGCGCTATTTTTTGAGGCTAATGCCTTTTGATATCAAATTGCAGTATGTTCCTGGGAAGCATCTGCTAGTGGCGGACACGCTGTCCCGAATTCCAGGAACCCAACCGAGTGACGGAGAAAGCGAACAAGACGTATGCATCCATGCGACTCGCGTGCTAGCCAGCATCGTAAGTGAGAACACGAAGACTGAACTGACCTCTGCAATCCTGGCGGACCCATACCTCAAGCAAGTGGTGGAGGCACTCCAGGAAGGACGACCATTCTCAGGCGAATTAGCTCCATGTTTGTCAGAACTGTCATATGTTGATGGAGTGCTTTTGCGGGGCAGCAGGGTGGTCATCCCAAAGAGTCTGAGGCGATCCATGCTGCAACGTCTTCATGAAGGCCATTTGGGAATGAGCAAGTGCAAAGCCAGAGCACGCCTTCTGATGTACTGGCCTGGGATGAATGCTGACATCAAGTCACTCATTAGCAAGTGTGTCACATGTCAGCACTTTGCCTACCGGCAACCTTCAGAGCCACTGTTATCGAGGGAAATCCCAACGCGGCCGTGGCAGCGAATTGGTGTCGACCTATTTGACCATGGGGGCAAGCGTTACCTGGTTGCGTACTGTGCCTACTCCAACTACCCAGAAGTGGAACAGTTGCCTCAGTCAACAAGTCAGGTCGTAGTGGACACACTAGGTACCATGTTTGCTCGCCACGGTATACCCATTGAAGTCTGTACCGATGGAGGACCACAGTTCACATCGCGAGAGTTTAGACAGTTTGCAGTAAAATACGATTTTACTCATACCATATCCAGTCCACACTTCCCCAGGGCCAATGGTTTAGCTGAGAAAGGGGTACAGGTCGTAAAGCGCCTCTTGAAGAAAAGTGAGTATGCTGGCGAGGAGTTTTGGGTTGCACTGCTCAATTATCGAATCTCGCCCCTGATAGACGGACGCACACCAAGTCAGCTCCTTATGGGACGGATGCTTCGGGGACGACTTCCAGACTTCTCATCGGCTTCGACATCGTCAGTGCGGAAACATCCACAGGATCACTGCAAAGGCATACCTCTCACACCTCTCTCCGAAGGGGACGTCGTCAGAATAAGAAACGACAAAGGGTGGTTTCCGAAAGCCCGAGTAGAGAAACTTGCTGGCCCTAGATCTTACATAGTCTGTACAGATGAAGGCCGGCGTTATCGAAGGAATCGTCAGCATCTAAAAAGGACGCCCGAACACTTAGACCCACTGGATGACAAGGATGTCGCACCGATAATCCCGTCGCCTATACAGCATAGACAACATTCAACATCAGATACAGCGCCCGATTTGACAACAGCATCCGCATCACGAAAGGAACGACATCCGTCGCAACAGGCGCCTGCATCGGATGCTCTACTGAACCAGTCAGCTGCACGTGCACCACCCATTGCAAGTCAACCATCAAGGGACCCCGACGTGGTCCCGTCCCAGCATAAGGTCACTTGCCAGGCACAAGAAGCAGCCGACTCGAGTCTCAGAAGATCAACTAGGCCACGTAGAGCACCGACGCGCTTTGCCGACTACATCACCTAAAGAAAAAGGAGGATGTACCAGGCGGGCCACCGCTTAATAAATCGGGATGATCCCACCTCACCTGGCCACCTTGAGAGAGGGTGCGCGCGCGGCGCGGTAGCCATCAATAAACAGTCCCTTGCTAGCTAGCGTCTCGTGTGGTTGTGTCTTTGCTGAGCGCGTGAACCAGAACAGCCAGCACCCCGAGACTTTTTGGAGCCAGCCACTCGCCACTGCCCTTGATCTTCCTGGGCCAGACGCTGCTGGGACGCCGCGTCTCCCTCATTCAGGCGTCGTTTTACTGGCGTAGCTTCAGCTGTATCCATGTCCGAAGTAGCGTCGGGCCCGATGACTGGTTCAGCCTTGTGCTGGGTCTCGCTTTGAGTCGAAAGCCGTTGCGTTGGAGTGCCCGTAACCGTATTTTCATCGGCGTCTTCCTTAGGTGTCTCCATCTTTCTCTCGCTGGTCGCCACTGCTTGAGACGCCTCCGCTCCTGCCTTCGACGCCGCGGCCCTCTCTGCTTCCTCTTCATCCATGAGCAATTCACTGTGGTCGGCATTTGTTGCTCGACTTGCTGCACTGGCATAAGAACGGGTACAGTCCGCCTGCTCATGCCCAAAAGCGCGACAACCAGCGCACCTGGGCACCCTGCAGTCGCGACGAATGTGTCCCGTGTTCCGGCAACGCAGGCAAAGCGGCGCTCTTCCTGGCACGACCACCAGTGCCATGCCGCTCCCGAGACGCATCTGGTGGGGTATGCGATCCGTAGTAACGCCTTCTTTAAGTAATATTCGAACGAATCTTGTGGTAGACTCAACTCCTTCGAAGTCTTCGTCTCTCCACTTGTCGCTGATGACTTCTTTTACTTCACCGTACTCCCGGAAAGCACGTCGTACAGTCTCTGCGTTGACGTCAAAGGCTACCCAATGCAACTTGAGACGCACCTCTTGCCTTTCTGGGTCGACGACGACGCAAGGCTGGTCTTTCACGGAGAGTAGGCCAGCGTCCAGAAGTTTCTTCTTGGCTTCATCTGTCTTCATTTCAAGAAGCCAGACGTGCGACATCTGATACGCTCCTATGCCGCTTACCTCTTTAATGATGCCTAGTTCCTTGAGCGGCTTTCGGAAGTCGTTAATTCCGTACGGACGCGCTGCGATATCGCAGTGCAGAACCAACGTGCGTCTGAGTCCTTCTCCTGTGGGCAGTGGTGGCAGAATTAAACGGTAGTCCTTGGGAAGTGATGTGCACGAGAAACCGCGGCCAGCGTCGGCCGCTGTAACAGCTCTTGAAGAGCCTGCCATCCTGCGTCCGCACGCGTCGGTGACCAGAAGCAGAATGCGACTCGGCCATCCTGACAACTGTGCGACTCGCCGCTAATAAAAGAACACAACAGCTTACGTGTTTAGTCATTTTAATTACACTTTGGTTCCCAGAATATTCTAGAGACCATAGTTACACGGTTTGTTGGGACTTGGCGTGCTGCACATGCACAACCAGTCATGTAATTTCATAATAATAAGGATTTTCCTGGTGCTCTGCAATTATATGATGCAAGAAAACCCCGCTGATATGAACGACTATGGACATCGAATGAGAAGATTTTTGAAGTTATGTCCTACTAAAGGCAACAAATGCACTTGCAAAGGTGATGCACTGGTCAAGCGTGGTTCAAGTGTACGTCACACTGACGCCTTCGTCTGAACAGCAATAGTAGCTCTTAAAGGCTATGCGTTTCTGCCCTGTGTTCAACCGCTAGAGCTAAAGAACTTGGACAATCTCTCTGAAAGGAACTTTGATCATAGAGAAAGAAGAAGACAAGAGCGGACACTCCGCAAAACCTGGCCTCAGGAAGTGCGTCACGACTACGTAACGAACTAGTGCTCCCACCAAACTTCAGAGGGCGCAAGCGCAAAAAAAAACACAGTTATAATCAATGCAACAGAATTGTTTTCACAAATTAATAATTACACGCCCAAATTTGGTATGTTCTTTATACATAAAAACGATTTATTCAACACACCTTACGCGATTATTTTTCTTCAGCCGTACTGTCATAAACATGACCTACTACACTCCTGACCTGCCCAGAGAGCACCTCTTCCAGCGCCCACGTTCTAGTTCATACCTTCTGCCGCTAGGGCCGTCACCTACGAGCGGCGTGGCGCTAGTCAGCACCTGCTCGCTGACGTCATCTTCACTCTTTGTGGTCAAATTTTGACCAACAAAGCACTCGTAGTGCGTATTTATGATCCAAAATTTAGAATTATTCAGAAATAATAATACTAAAAGACATTCAGAATTTTTTTGCAATAAAATGCACGCTACCACGCATAGGCTGCCCTACATCGTGTAAATCTACGGGTTCCCACGTTTGTCAACCAGTGTGCTATAAATACTCAAGCGCTCTGAACACCTTGCTTAACCAGCAATGTATGGGAAGAAATAGTCACATATATGCCGCCAGTTCACTACAGAATGCAGGCATTCTTATACCAGCGCCTACAAAACAACCGTAAAGAAACAGACGAACAGGTTATAGGTAGCGCCACCTACGGCGAGCGATTGAACGAGAGCGGGGACACGCGCTCCCATAGGAACCCCGCTATCTGAACAGGTCAGGAGTGTAGTAGGTCATGGTCATAAACACCATCTACCCAGCGACAAGCCCATGCATGACTGACGGCGAGAAGCTTTCGTTGCTTTCGTCAACGTCGGCTGCGTCGGCGTTTTCAAGCGTGAGAAAACAGGTGAGGCACGTTTTCAAGCGAAGCTTGTTGAATGACATGTTGTTGGTCTTGTTGGGTCATTTTTTTCACAAAACGGTTACGCCTGCGCGAAAAAGACACCATGCAACAAACATAGAAAGATGCACACACACACGTTGCGCTTCGTGTGTGCGAGTTTGTTTCTTACGTGGCGTCTCATTCACGCAGTTGTAACCTTTTTCTGAAGCTTGTAAGGACTGGGAGGTTCGCTAAAAAGAAAGTTTGTGGCTCTATGCGGCGGCTAGACGGGAACATTGTGCAACGTATGCAGTATAGCAAAGGCGGCACGGCGTCAAGCCGAGGCGACGCGTGCTGCGTCTGCCACGGACGCGAGCGTCTGTGCGCTGAGCATAGCTGGGCAGCTAGGTCATAGGCTCGGTGGCTCGGTGCAAAATATTGAGAATCGTTCGCTGGGCCTCGCATGCTTCACGACGCGTTTCCCGAAGGCTCGGAACACGAATAATTCTTAGTGTGCCGGAGGCAAATCTGGACTAGCCAAGTGGCCATCATCTTCGTTTCTTCGCTAGCCTTGTGCCACTAGTGCAAGCTGCCCACAAATTTTTTTTACGTTTCCAATATGATTTTACCGCACAAATTTCAACTACGATTTTTCTTCCCAATGTACTGTGCTGATACTGCGTACGCACGAAGGTGTTCTAAAGTTTCCAGGCCGCGATACCATTGCATTACAAGGGATAGCGGCCTGGAAACTTCTGAAGATCTTTGTTCGTGGTCTTGGCGTATATCTTTGTAAGTCAGAGTTTTATGGGTCAGAGATGTATCACTGGTTTTGTATTGTGCATCGATTAGCTAATCATTCAAAGGGGTTTGCTGGTACACTTATGACGTGCACATATCTTTTTCGTAATTTGACAGCGAAGCATCCACTTACTAACATTTTCAGACCCGCTGACGCCATGCCGTCCGGCGCTCCAAGCTACGGCAGCTACTGCTGTGTATCGTGGTGCTTCAACAATGGCTGAACCCACAAGAAGCCTGGGACGAGTTTCTTCCGCGTACCACGGGACGGCAGGTGTGTTAAAGCTTTTGTATGGTTTGCATGTCTGTAGGCTTACTGTTCGTACTTGCTAAGTGAGGGTAACAATAAAAAATCACTATTCAAGCACTTCCCCTTTCAGCTGATAGTTCATTGCCAATGCAGGATGAAAGCATGGATGCAGTATGCTGGACGCGATGATCTCCTGAGTAAGCCGGCCAGCCTATTGTACGCAACGTACAGAGTTTGTAGCGACCATTTTACTGCTCAAAGTTTCATGGACCCTGGGCACACAAGGCTTACAAGAATGGCTGTTCCCAGTGTGCAACCAGCTGCACCATGTAAGTGATTGACTGAAACTCAAATATGTGCAATAGCAGCCACTTGTATTGAATCAGTGGCGACAGTTAACCGTGAAGATCTTTGTAGCCGATGGAGAAACCTCACTACAGAAGTAACACTTGGAAAGTCTTAAATTCTGTGAATTGTGGGCTATTACCTTCCTAACAGCAGCTTTACATTTCTGTCATGTTTTGATGCTCTGGACCTGCGCAACTTGTTTTGAAAGACTTTAAAGGGCTATTTCACGTTATCTTCAAGCCTGAGTGCACATGTACGTATACCTTTCATCAGTGAAAGCTGCCACTGTTGATAATTCCAAAAATCACAAATTACTTGTTTCCTAGTTGGTGCCGTCTCTTTTCTTCCACGTTCGACCAATTTATGCGTTTGAAAGAGCTGTTTAAGTTTCCACATGCTACAAGCTTTGTAACTTGTACCAACTGCACATATATGCAGGTTCTCTGAGCGTCGCTTCAAGTAGTGACTGTGACATGGCTGCAGAAGCTGCACTGCAAGGTGCGGATGAGCTTCAGTTTGTGTTATTTTAAGCCTCTTACTGACACATTGTCGTAATTTCATTTCTTCAGGACCTGCGGTAGAGGCTTGAAAAAGCGGCTCCCACACATTGAGGTGCCCCGATGAACAGGGTGCGTTCAGTGTCGCGATTTCTTTTTTTTTTTACCCAAATTGACTGTTGACCAAACCTCTGCAGGTGGCAGCTCCCTTGTAGCTGGTGAAAGAATTTCTGCTGATTTCGTCTTGCCGGAGAAAACCTTAACCAGTCGTTCAGCTGTCACAAAAGGAACCTGTGTGGCCGGTAAGTTGTATGTTCACTTCAACACCAGAGTGGATTGATATAGAGACTTCCGCAGGCCGCTCGCAAGATTGTTTCGACAGCACTGTCCGAGGCACTGAACAAGCTTCACAAGACCCTCCAGAAGACGTCTCCGCCAACAGCTCCACGCCTGAGTGCCTTAGAGATAATGGTGACTATGCTTTTATTGCAGCAGTTTTTAATGTGCTATTTTATGTTTAGGACATTCTGAGGAAACTATCCTCAAAAGGACAATACGTGTGCACTTACAAAATGTAAGGGTGGGCTCTCAGTGATTTTCATTTTTTTGTGCATTGTCAACATTGTGAATGGTTTGTTTTAGGTAGTGGAATCGAAAACTTTGTACCACAGAAAGTTGTGCACCTTGGGTCTGAAAGAGCGAGGAAAGTGCTCGTATGGGATTAGTTGTTCTTCGCTTTTACATCAATTTTTTTGTTTATTGCAGTGCATTCCTGTGTGCCAGCGACAATGTCTCCATCAATGAAGTACAAGCAAACCATTAAACAACTACAAGCCAAAGTAGCAGCACAGCTGAAAACTATCAAAAGACTGCAGAGACAGCCTCACCAAGCACCGTCATGGACTTCGAAGGCCCTTGAAGTTATCCGACCGCACGTCACCGAGGAGGTTTTTAAACTTCTTTCTGCACATGTTCGCTTGAGGCCCAAACGCAAGGGCAAGCGGTTTCCCGTGTGGTTCAAGAAATTCGCTCTTCACTTAAACTTCCGAGGTCCGCGAGCATACCGATTTCTGGCTCCATATTTTTCTTTGCCCTCCCGGCGTTCATTAAGGAGGTGGCTAGCTAATGTAAAGATGACTCCAGGCATAATTCCAGGAATCCTTTCTTCCATTGCAACAAATACTCAAGCTTGGAATGAACGGGACCGAGTGTGCGCTTTAGTTTTCGACGAAATAGCACTCAAAAAGAATTTGTACTATGATGCTTCAAGAGACGTTGTCCAGGGTTTTACAGATGATGGCACTCATCGCACTTCAACCATCGCTGATCGAGCACTGGTTTTTCTGCTCGTTGGTGTTTCGAGAAAGTGGGTTCAACCGGTTGCTTTTACTATAGGGCACACATCAACACCATCATCTGTTATGCATAACTTGCTGGTGTCACTCATTTTGGAGCTTAGGAGCATTAATATTGCAGTGAAAGCAGTCATTTGTGACCAGGGCAGTTCAAATGTAAGTCTCGCTAACCAACTAAGAGTGACTGTAGCAAAGCCTTTTTTTGAAGTTAATGGTGAGCGGGTATATTACATTTTTGATGTTCCGCATTTAATTAAAACAACGCGCAATAATGTCCAAGCACACAAGTTATACATTGGGGTTGACATCGTTAACTGGTCGCACATTGTAAGCCTTTACCAATCCTCACATGAGTTGCGGTTGCGATTGGCTCCAAAGTTGACTGAACGGCACGTTCATCAGAAACCTTTTTCTAATATGAAGGTCAGCAGAGCAACTCAGGTCCTCAGTGCATCAGTTTCGATTGCTATCACGGCAATGGTGTATGCGAAGGTGCTGCCTGCCTCGGTCATCACTACAGCTCAATTTTGTGATCATATGGACAGGATTTTCGATGCCTTGAAGAGCTCGAGTAAAAAAGAACTTCGCAAAAGCTGCGGCATGCAATCATGAAAAATGATTCAGAGCTGATTGACTTCCTCCGAGGCCAGCTTCCCTGGATTGAATCATAGCAGTTTGTTGGCAGACGTCAACCACAAACCATCGTAGGTTGGCAAATTACAATTCAGGCAATTTGTCAACTATGGGACGACCTCTCCAAAAATTACAATATTGAATACCTGTTAACACGCAGGCTTCAACAGGATCCTCTGGAGAACATATTTGGCCACATTAGGCAAAAACAGGGTTGCAACACCAACCCCAATGTAGCACAATTTATTTGTGGCCTGAAGCACATCTGCATAAGAAAACTCTTCAAGCTGTCAGAATACGGAAATGTCGAGGATGATGAATGTGACCTCCTCCAGGAGCAGCTCTCGCCATTCTCCCTTACCAGTGCGTCTCTTGTGGATAATGAGGAGTGTGCACAGCCATAGCCTGACGACTTTCCCGCTCTAGACGATCTCTCTGAACTTGCGACAAACATTCACTCCCATATTATCGATGACTCCGCTGCATATTATGTAGCTGGTTTTCTCATCAAACACTTCCTTCCGAATGCATGTGACGGTTGCAGTTGCCCACAGTTACTGAAAGACGACAGTGAGACGCTTAAGGGTACCCACCAGTATTTCACAATGCTCAAAGCATACCACGTCCCCAGCAAACTTTTTGGGAATCTCACTGTGCCATCAGAAGCAGCTTTTGCATACGTACAACAACTTGAATCTCACTTTCTTGCCATAATTGAGGCTACTGCACATCACCTGAAAGTGTGCGATGTTTTGTATCACCATCTGTCAAGTGTTGGCGATTTTCATTTCTGCTCTGCTGGGTGTCGCGCTAAGTTTCTGAAAATGTTTTGCCGGGTTCGTTTATGTTGGCATGTGCGTTTTGTGAACCGAAACTTAGACAGGGTTAGGTTCCAGTCTTCAATCTCGGGCATACAGCTTGACAAGCTCAAAGGTTAGCAATTTGCGGCGGGTTTACACTAAAGTATTCGAGTTGAGCCGAATCCTGCAATAGCTTTGTTATGTTATTACTTCGTTACAGCAGACTTCATTATGGTCTTATATGCTTATATTCAGTTCAACTGGACTAACCACTCCTTCGTTGCATTCATTGTTTTGGTTACCCGCTATGAGGAGTACGAACACTGTGTATTCGCTCGAAGTGATTTGCATAACCTTAAAAAGAATGTTGGGTATCCTGTCTGTATTTTTTGTAGCAAATACGGGCGAACTGTACACTTTACTGTGGGTCGCTTGGTCACTGTGTATGCTTTATCTCTCCAGCTCAAGTAATATATCGATAACAAAACCGCTTGTTGAAATGTCTTCGAGCGGGTAAGGAACACAGTATGAAGTGGGCACGGTTCTTGTTATCACGCTTTTCGTATTTTAGCTTCTCATCAACCTCCTCATCTTGCCCATCAAAATTTTCAAAAGAATACCCAAACTTGTAGCGTTTGATGGGGCTGCGGACGCTGCCATTTTATTTTTATATAGCTTGTGAGTGATAACGTACGATGTAGAGCCTTTGTGAAAAATAATGAGCCAAAGTGGTTTCCTTCTGCTATTTATTAGCCCTGTAATACCGCTCTCGTAGCACCAATTAAAGTCCACAATTCTGGATAAAGTGATGACTACAATCTATTTTAGCTCGCAAGCGTCACAGCAACACCCAGACGCAAATCACTTGGGATCTTAAGTTTTTGATGAAGGTGACGCATAACAAAAGCCACAAGACCTGCCAGTGTTGTAGCATAAAGTTTGTCTTTCACGTAGTGAGCAAGCTGCAAAGCCCTACCTTTCTGAGGACAAGCAGGCATCAAGTCTCTGCTTTTTTTTTTTCATTTTGGGCTAGCTGTTCTTAAGCACAGCCAGCACACTGCAGCTTTGCCTTTCTATATTGTGTCGTGTGGTTTCTGTGCGCTCTTTTTTTCTATGCATTATTTCGGTTAAGCCCAGGCGTGATTCGTGACTTCTTTGCTGTGTATATGTCACTTCTTCCTTCTTTATCAGCATTGTGCGCTGTGTTTTTGCCATAGATCCTTACTTAACCACTGGCCCGGTGTGTCATACTTCACCAGCTTCTCGGCTTCTGCCAACTCTAGCGATGTGTGCGTTGTCTGTGTTCTCTATGTATTTGTTACAATATTTGTTACAATATTTGTTACAAGTTATTTGTAAGGCGAGATGCATTTGTTGTCTACTTTTGTCATATTGTGCTTTTTATATTCTCATACTCTACCTTGCCTTTGAATAAAACATTGCGGATGATCTGTTTCTTTGACTGATATATACATTGATCACTTGTTCCAAAAGAAAAACACAAGCGCGATGAATAAAACCGTAGTGAATTATCATTACCTGCATCTCTTTTTATTATAACTTAATCGAAATAAAAATTACGTCACGACCGATTTGCACGAACCACTGAACAAAACAAAACAGGGAATCGCTAAATCAAAACGACCTACAAAAACTATTCATTTGGGCGATGAATAGTGGTCTGAAATCGTGAACTTTCGTCATAGCCAAACGTCGGTTATGCAAAGTAATTCAAAATTTGCGCCAGTTAAACCGAAACCGGAAGCGCACACCTTGCTCTCATCAACCACTAGGTGTGCTAGAGTCGAATTGGGCCGCTGGGGTCTATGGGAGTGTCCACTCTTCACTTTTTTTTATTTCTCTATGCTTTGATGGGATGCCAAGCAGCAGGGTTAAGCTCGGGTGGCGTCATGGGTTGAACAGCTCTAATGCAGTTGCTGTGGTAAGCACTGGAAAAATCGTTTGAAGCAATGGCTTGCGTACATCTTGTAGGTGACATGTACAGACATGTTTCAATGCGCCAGGCACGTGTCAGGTTTATTGCGCATGAACCGGAGAGTCGGTGATGTAGCGATCAGCGGTCGCTGCAGGTGTTGTGGGCGAACGAGAAACTCTATGGTGCGAACGAACAAGGTGGCAGCTGGGGTGTGGGCGCTGAGGTGAGTGCGTGACCGGCGAGAAAGAGAGTGACGTCAGCGCGCACTGCGAGGGGAGCGTGGCGTCATTGCGCAGCAGTGGTGTGACCTACTTGGCACTGCGTCAATATCTGCGGTACGGGGCGCGTTGTACGGAGGGACAGTGTTACACAGGCTAGTAAAAGAACTGCTCCGCATCTAAAACGCATATTGCAACACATGGAAACACCAATAATTAAACTTGAAGGCTATGTACCTGGCGGCTGAAAATGCCCTGCGAGCGATAGCGGAACCGAAAGCACTTCATGTTCACCATGTTTGAAGCGAGGAAGAAATGAAAAAAAAGAACAATGCTTTGCTCTCCTAAAATAAATAATGGTATCATTTTTACAGTTTTTGAATCAGTGACATCTTGTAGTGTGGCAGCCATCAAATACGCAACCTTTAAAATCAAAGCGAGCAGTATTAGCGTGTTTATTTTTTGTTTCTTTTTTCGTTGCCGTAACGACATTTTGAAACTCTCCTCGCATGACTGTTTTTCTTTTACTTAACAGATGCATGTTCATTCAGATTTCATACTATTCGATACCATCGTTTTATTCCCGACATCTTTTTAATATTCTCCGGGTGCAGCACAGCGAGCCAAGTCAAGACAGTTAAGTAGTGTGTCCGCGCGCGTTGTGCACATAACATGTGATACTGTTTTGCTTCCTATCCCACGAAATGTCTGTGAACAAGCTGGTTCTGCCTGGTGACGTCGTGGACGTTAGTGCGACCGAAGAGAAGAAATGCATTGTTGGACCCGGGCTACGCAAGGAAGGGGAACGCGTCGTGGCAACTCGAGCTGGAATCCTGAAGCACCGGCGGCCGAACACCTACTGGGTCGAGGGACACCAGAAAAGGGTATGACGGCGTGTCCTGTCCATTGAGTCGGACTTTCGCCTTGTACTTGAATGTATGTGCGACACTTAGCTCATCGGCATATTGTAGTAGCTGTCTAAACCGTTAAAACGGAGCTTGGTCACCGTACAACCCCGCGCATAGTCAACACCTTAACGAAACCGCTGAAAAGTGTGCTACAATTCTAACGCGATGATGCGGCCGTCGCTGCACATCTGCATTGAGGCACCGTTACAAATTAAGCGAAGACCACGACGGCCACGAGTGCCGTACCTGAAATTAGCATCCTGTATGCACCTGTGTAATGATATCGGTTAAAAGGGACCCTCACTTGTAAAAGTACAGCGTTATCGGATCTATATTAAACGAAACGATTAGCGTCCTGGTAAAATTATTCATCACGTTGCGAGCAGCACGTGTAACCGACTGGTGTAACGACGCGCGTAACTTGCCGGTAACCTCAGGCCAACGAACGATTAGACTGAGTATATCGGCCGCCAATAATTGCGTTTACTGATTAGGAGAAATTGTCGAGGGGACGCTTTCGCTCGTTTTCGTGTCACGGAAAAGCGTGTAGTGTCGAAACATTAACCAGAGTATGGACGACACTGAGGTCTTCACGTATTCTCTCCCATCTTGTGTGTGTGTGCTTTTTTCTTCTTTGTTCATGTTGACATAGAAATAACTGATGGAAAGCTTGGTTAACTGAGCGCTTATCTCATACTAAATTAACTGCAATGTGTATAGGGGGTAAGTAACCTGGCTGCTCTGTATTTGAATCCTTGTAGAGTGTTTCGCTCAGCCGGCTAAATATTGCATCATTGAATGCCGGACTATGTGAGGCAATTCTGCATAGAGTAGATGAAAGTGATTAGATGAACAGCTGCAAAATAAAGCACTAATGAAATATAATTGTGTACAACGTAACTGGGGAGACTCCGCCAGAACAACCAAACCATGGCAACGAACGCCTCAATAAATAAACATCTTAACAAAAAAGTAATCCGGGCGAAATAGAATTCAAACCGAGGCCTCCCGGGTGGCAGCCGAGCATTCCATCATAGAGCCACACTAGCAGACAGGCAGGCAAAGAACTTTGTTAGTATCTCGAGGCGGCGCTCAACACCCCTTAGGGGGCGACACCAGTGGGCTCCAGCACCTGGAACTGCTTTGAAAACAGACCCTATGCAGGCTTCATGTTGAGGAAGGAATCATGCTGGCACGGGGAATAGAGCGTTTTAGAAGAGTAATGATCAGGCATCAGTAACAATCAGAAGTAACGATCAGGCATCACACGATGCCAATCTCATTACGAGTGGTTCGTTGAGTTCTTTGAAGCCATTACAAAAGCTCAGCTACAATTCCTCATCGTCATCAGGAAGAGCATCAACAAAGGGCACGCTTCTCCGAGGATCGAATAATGGCGTAGTGGGTGCTTCGCTATTGTGCAAAAATTATGATTTATGACCTTGTGGGTGTCATCGCAAGTGTACCTGTAGTAGTTTGCCCGCGAGTGTTTAAAAATGGCTCTAGAGCGGCCGCACTTCCAGCTTACGCTGTCACTGTGCTACCTGGTGGTCTTTATTTATATTTTGCATTGCACAGAGTTTGTGGTGCATGCATGCTAGCTATCCTGCCTGAGGACAATAAAGTTAGGTCCTGTCGTGTTCAGTGAAAACCTGCAACCTATAGTTCGTTTCACAAGCTGCTCAATTTTCGATGACCCCCTCCCCTCAAGGAGCATACCTATCTCTTCACTGCAATTTTAGTTTACAGTTTTCACAAATGTATTACTTGAAATATTTGTACATTTCACCTGAAAAAAACCTAAATTTTGAAATGGTTCTACCAAGCAGGAACTCTAATTTTTTTTTCTGATTATCAGCTTGAGAAATATAACTCAATTTTTACCCATTGAATTTACAAAATGTAATACATGAAAACAAACAAGCCTATCTATTACAGGATATGACACAAAATATGCAAAACTTTGCTATTTATAGCTTACTTTTGTGCAAGTCGGCGCATATTCATACACAGGTACTGTAGAACAGAGGACTTAGGGGTGGGGACTGTCTACTGGGCTTTAATGTTTTTCACTTTTATATCGCAATAGAAATTATAGCATTTCGATTGTCCAACCATGTCGTGGTTTTTCTGGAAAGGGAGTAGAAATCTTTTTAATGGGGAAATTTTTCGATCTGCGTTTGTCATTTGTTGGTGCGGAGGAGCCGGCAATGCTGGTTACTTCATGCGATAGCAATAGCTACACCGGTGATAGTCCTAAACTGTAACCACATGCAGTTTTTGCAGGCTAGTTTAGGGTTTGTTTTATAATACAACAATTATTTTAATGGTATTTTATTGCTCATAAACTACAAATAAAGTATTGTTACCCCATTCTTTCAAGCTTCGTTTAGTTTTCCTAAAAAAACACCGCAATTGAGCTAACAACTTCATGTGTTTCAGCAACAGTGGTACACCATCGTTGTTGTACAAGGAACTGTAATAGTTCTAATCATGCCAAATGTACGACTGGAACTGACATGAGCTCACAGAAGGGAACATCCTTGCTGTTTTTTATTTGTGTAGCCTGGAGTCAAAATCTTCAATGTAGAACCCACGGGTCTACTATGTTGCTAATCAATTTTAGCTTCGGTGAATACTGAAACACACTTTTACAACAGAGAACTGAGGGTCATGGTTTGAAAAGTTTGTAAAGTCAGGCGCTCTTTTATTCGTCCTAGACTCATCTTTTTTTCTTGTGAGCGACGCCAAATGCCATGCTTGCATGGTTCTCATTTCTTCGCCATATTAAAGCAGGTGAATGTGGTGTTGGAAGTGCCACTGGGGGCCTCTTCCGATGCTCGAGTTAAAGAAAAATCTAAAATTAAACTGTAGTATCAGGGAAAGCTACCAAAGATGCATGGCATGTTAAGCTGTACATATTTGTTTTAAAGCAAAATAAACCTACCTGCGGGGTTTTTGTTTGCACCAATAGTTTGAATCACATTGCCATCCTGTGACGCTAGCTGTCATACTGTCACAACTTTCAGAGTGCAATTAAAAGTATAATTCTTTTTTATTGGACAAAAGCATGCCTTTTGCCAGTGATGTCACAAAAAATCTCATTTAACCAAAACTTAGAAAAATTATTCCAAGTTATATACAGTCTCTTTAGTGTAATAGTTCAATTATTGGCAGGGCTAAAGAGCCGTAGTTCTGTGTTTTGTGTGGGATGTCATTTCTATTCGCTATATATATCCTGTCTGCATGTAATTGTATCCCACGAATTATCGTAACATGCAGTGATGTAGTATGATCCATATGGACCAGAGCGAAAGTTATAGAAGGAGTTTATTGGCTGTGCATTTCTGTGTTGACGCTATGAATATAACGCTGTGAATAAGAGCAGAGAACCATCCAGAAAGATGCCAGCGACCAGAAGCATACAGTGGTCAAGCCCAGCACCCGAGTGTTGGCGATGCCATGAAGTTTTCTAAAATTAACTAGAGGGTACTCTGGCACTGCGATCATTCAGCGACCATGGGAATGATGGGTAGTTCACACACTTGCCTAGTGGTCATGCTTGCTGGCTTCCTACACACTTGTGGATTTGTTGATCGTTGTGTTTCAGTTTTGTTTCGAATAGAAGAACGTACCGTTGTGGATATCTTGTCCTGATTTGAACTGGTGAGCCTAAAAGGTTGAGGTGATGAGTGAAACTACTGAACATTTACTGATTGTTGTTTTGTGACAAAGCAGCTTCAAGCCACGTGAAGCCAAACGGAGCCAAAAGTACAAAGAATAGACGACTCGGTGTGCTACCCATCATTGCCATGCTGGCTGAAGTGCCATGCGTTGCAGTTCCCATAGGCAGTAGCGCCAGAGTTACCTGTGGTGTATTTATAGGAAACTCTAGCAGCAATGCTGCTGACTGTAGGCAGGTCTTCTTCACAATTCGTCCCCGCCGAAGAAGACCCGTCCTGGCAACCTGAGAGTCTGGCGGCAGAGGGCTGTGGTATGGCTTGAGAAGGGGGACGCATGTATGAGGTCGCATCCACGCTAGCGCATGTCATCAGATGGGGAAACAGTCTCAATGAGAAAATTCACTGGGGAGGTTCTTTCAAAAATGCTGCAACAGCAGGAAATAAGCGATGAAATTGGCCATTACTTAGTCTTGTCTTGCACTGTGGGAAGAGATTGAGCTAAATTTATTTTTGCGACTAGGTTGCAAGAACTATAACAGCAATGCCCGCTTTTGTCATTCTTGTTGAAATTATTGTCCTCTTTGATGTTACTTGTTGGCCAGAGGCGTCGCCAAGAGAAAATAAGTGGTTTTGTTTCCATCACCAGCAAGTGAATTCAACAGTAAGCTATGCCAAGGAAAGAATATGGAAGTGTTTGTTGCGGGGATAGTTGGTAAGACGCATTTTGTGAATATAAACTGCACTAGAGACGTCACACTGGAATAGAAGTAGACGGGACCGACTCGTTCGTCCTTTCTCCTTATATTCTTGTGTCTCGTCTCTAGCACTGTTTAAGTTTAAAAGAAAACATTGGGGATTCCAATTGTTGTCTTTAACTGTAGCGTAATAACTGGCATAAATTAAGGTGAAGGAAAGTGGATATAAAATAACCCTTTTCATGAGTGGGATGTGAACAGACAACCTTCTAAGTATGTATCAGAAGTGCACTCGGTTGGTCTGTCATTATAAGCACTTATTCCACATCATTGGTTATGTTAGCTCGTGCAATGCCTGAGAGTGTCAGCTCGCACCACTTGTATCCAAGTGGGCAAGTTTGCTACACTCTTTTTGCCAGGGGCCATAACAGTGTTCCGCACTCACACTTGATTTCCACCTAGCGCTATGGGCCTCAAAACATAAATGCTAGCTACGAATCGGCAACGACCAATGCAGATCTCTTTAAAAACCCTGTCCCCCGGTCCCTCCCCGCCAAAAAAAGTTAACATAAACCCGGGCTGGCCAGTATCGCAATATAAGAGTATTGCGATAGCACCTTAGAGATACATTTGAGTTTTCATATTTCTGTATTGAGATGCGTTTGAAAAATGTATTTGTATCTCAGTAATGCAACACTCTTTCGGTGTATTGATTATATCGCGATACTGCACATGACATGGGTAACTTGCTACCTTCTTTTTTTGTCGCAAATGAGCTGACCTATTCGTAAAGGGGAAAAGAAGATTTTTGAGCAGTGCCAAGCAAAGGCACCCCACTGCTCTCCAATGCAGTGGGAGGCGACAAAGTAATTCTCACACACCAAGAATAGCCGATGTCGTGAAGTGCCTGAGGCCCTGAAAACAGAATCACGGAGTTAGTCGTGCTGTGCCGACGACAGTTGCAATCTCTCCAGGCAGGTGCCGCTCCAACATCTTTTTCGGGTGAGAAGTCATTTCGAGAGTTTTGTGCTATGGTCCAAGCAGCGTTGTCTAAATGACAGCCTATATGGGAAGCTGCTGTCGATAAAATGCACTTGACTCGACAATCATCTCAGAAATGCAGATATTGTGCCTAGAGTGAATGCATACTTTTTCTTTATTAACTACCGTTGGTCGTTATTTGATACGCTTGACTAGCAAGTTTCAGTGTGGTGAAGCATTAACCTCGATATTCTCCTGCATCTAGTGCATGTTCCAGAGCACTAGTATTCCCAAAATTAAACAACTGTTCTAGTACTCCTACTCTTGTATCTGTGTTCCTGTATCTATATTCCTGAATATTCCTTTGTCTTGTTTGAAAAGTGTTTCAGAAGTATCCGGTTCTGTTGAAGACAAATGTATCTCAGTATCTGTATTTTGGGCATACGTGTATTTTGATATCATTATTTCGGAATACATTTCTGAGTATCTCTGCCTGACCAGCTTAAACATGGTAAGCATTGATAGATAGTATGGTGAAACATTGGTCTCGGCATATATACAGTGTGAAACCACATGAGTGGCCTATATTCGTAATAGGTCCAACATACTACCGTAACAACTATTATAAAGTAGCCCGCATGTTGAGGAAAATAGTGTTTATTTAATGTTCCTGAGCATAATTAGTTTTAGACCTTGGATTTATTGAAGCACGCCAGGTATCTATCGTAAAACAAGCTTTTGTGTAAAGTTTTTTTTTTTTATAGACAAATAGGACTGACACTTTGCAACCACTACAAGTTCTTTGTCCGCTCTGAAAAAAAAAAAGTTCGAAGGGGTAATTTATTGACATCCTAGAGGCTGGAGGGTGTACATGTGTATCTTGGATAAATTGCCATGCGTTGATCGCATGTTTTGCTGATTAAATATAGTGTAAGGATCCCACCAGTTAACATTAAGATAGGCATGTCTCTGTTGCGAATACAGTGGCAGAAAGTCCACTCAATCAACTGGTTTGTAGACAAGGGTGATCTGCCGAGGGGTTCCAGCATGCGCTACCTTTTTTCTTGGATATCTTTACACTTTTGGATCTTCTCTTTCAACTCTCTTCTGACCTTTGTAGTTGACATGCTTAAAATTTGAACATCACCCCTCAGAGCTTTATTTTCTCTGAGGTACTTCCCAATACAATTAGTTGCATTAGCTAAATTGTTCGAATGTGGGTGAACTTTAATTAAGCTTCAAACCGTATATGTCTTGAACGCATTTGAAGCGAGGATATCACCAGTGTGAGTGCAGTACTGCATATAATTTTTTTCTTCTAAGCAAATAGCAAGTTCTCAATCAGTAAGTGGCTCTGTGATCATAAGTACTGCAGAAAGGCAAGCAAATGCCAAATATACAGCCATCAAATTATTCGGCGCAGGGGAACGTTATGTAGAGCAATGACAGTCGCTTGCCTATGGCTGAGGGGTACTGTTAAAAACGAGCATCGATATGACACCCCACTTTTGTTTTGTTTATCTGAATGCAGCTTTAGGCCTGCCTCGCCGATGTGTTTGTTGCGTCAATATGTTTGCTGACTCAGGATTCTTAGATTGACAGAACAGCCTGCATACCATGAATGTCCTTTCATGATCAGACTTTCACCTTTCATTTTTGTTAAGGAGTTCTTTAGCTTCCTGCGAGAAACTGTTGGGACATTGGGCTTATCTCTAAGCACATGCAGCATATGTGATAACTTCAGCTGGAGCTTGAAATGGTCTAAGAATGAGCTATAGGTTTATATGTTTTAGCTATTAAGCCAAGTCACCAAAGTGTCGCGTTATTCCAACAAATAAAGGTTTGTTATAATTAAACAGTGACAATAATACCTTCTCGCAGTATATCCCGGCAAAAGGTGACTGCGTCATTGGAGTTGTGATAAACAAGGGAGGAGATACGATACGCGTAAACATTGGCAGCAGTGAGCCTGCCACACTGTCTGTGTTTGCCTTCGAAGGAGCTACAAAGAGGAACAGGCCTGATGTGGAGGTAAGTCGACTGGATAAAGTCAACTCTTCGCGAGCTTCTTGATGTGTAAAACAGCAATGTGATTGCTCTGCCGCTTGTGCCGCGGACTGCGCTAAGAGGTGAAGCCTGCTACATCCGGCTACATCTCAACAAAAATCACATAACTTGCGCCAAACATGCACCAAAATGTCATTTTTGCAGTTTTTAGGCGAGAACAAAAGGCGGCTAGCACTTTACCATTGTAATTTTAACAAAGAAGCTGTTCAAGCTCGTTGTAAAGTGCGTGACCATGCCCAGAAACTATTGCCACAATGAATGGGTATTCACAGAATTTGGGCGATTTCCGCTACTCACCCCGCCGTGGTGGTCTAGTGGCTAAGGTTTTTCACGAGGCGGCATTCGAACTTGCTGCCTAAGCTACCATACGTGTCTGTATGCTATTTTACTCTTTGATATGCTATCGTTATCTTTACTCTGATATGCTATCGTTATATTTACTCTTTGATATGCTATCTTTATTCTGTTCTTTCTGTTTTTCTGCACACCTACGATTAGTCGTTAAGCTTTGTAAATATCTCATGTTCATCAGTTTTTGAAGTTTTATAACTTTATTAAAATAGTTGTGTTTGTATACTTTTTTTTCATAGGTGTCTGCCTTTTTTCATGATTACTTTTGAGGGAATCCCAACTAACCATAGGCTAGGGATTCGGGTGCATTCATCTGATTCAGGTGGGATCAGGTGGCACTTGCAAACCAACTAATATTTACGTGATAGCATTAAAGAGCTTGTTGCACAGAAATTTCGGTGTCCGTGTTGGCATCGGCGTCATTGCTTGTGAGCATCATCTTGTGCATGGCCGAAAAATCGAGAAAGATGCAAATAATGTAAATAATGAAAAATTCAGGGTCTGAGTAAGAATCGAATCCGCATCACTTCTATGGCAAGCACACGCACTACTACACAGCCACGCGTCTATTTGGGAGTACAGTCAAAATAGCTGCCTCTACTTGAAAATGCAGTGAATGTAACTTTAATGCTTTACAAGTGTCCTGTATACGCGCTTTACAATACAGTATGAAATACACTCATACCTCGATGTAACTAACTCGGATATAACAAAATATCGATTATAACGAAGTAATTGAAGAAAACAATATTCATGTAATGAATATTGTGTTAGGAATATATCTTTATGATAAACTTCTGGATATAGTGAACATATTTTGCTGTAAGATGCAGCTTTGTTGTAATTAGGTTTGAGTATATTGCAGTAATAATGCGTGGTATAAGCGTACATTGCCATCGGGCGTCAGACCATGTGATTATCATAATTTCTTCACCGTTTAAAGCTGGCCGATCACTTCAAAAGGCACACATGCTATTGTGCCTATTCCCTTAAGGCCACATAGCAGGAGCATAGCAAGTTCGAAAAAATTTCACGCACATAAATGCTTGTGGCTTAAAGCATGCTACCCATCACACAAAATGAAGCCATATGCGAAAGCTTCACTGACACAAACCACTTTCAGCTTTGTAGATTTCAGCTTCGTAATTCACAATTTAAGCATTTCGTTTAACATCATACAATAAAGGTATACACTAAGTGGTACCAAAATCAGCCCTTGCAATGATCTCATAACAGCTTTTACTGTAAAAAGCTGTTAATTATTGCAATTAACCATTCTGCTGCTTTGGCAAGTGTGTTTCCAACACTGAATTGAACACTGCTTTGTAATTCACCAAGATTAAAAAGAGAACAGTCATGTTATGCAAAGAAAATCTATATAAATTGTTCTTTAGGGAGTAACCCATTGACAATGCATTTCATCAATTAGTAGTCAATAATTACATAATTTTATCAGTACTTTTCTAATATCGCAGGGTCAGTAAGGCATCTACATGCATTTTGAAATGTATCTCACTTTAATATTTTCTGTATGTCAATTGGTAACAGCCAATTAAGAGAGCATAAAAATTATAAAAAATTCCTTGTGGCTACTGCATTTCTTTCCTTTTTTTTAAATTCTGGCCACCTTGCAATAAAGTGGTTTGATAGTAATACAGTAAAAACTTGATTGCACTGGACCATAAATGATATTCGAACTAACCGAATACCAAATTATCGAAAGTATCAAGAAAACAATAAAGAAGTGTGTATTATGTCGATGCATTTACACTTGCTTGGTGAATAAACGAACCTTGTGCACAATTTGCATGGTAGCAGTATTAAAGCTGCAGTTTCTGGCATTCCCGGCTTCATTTGCAATCTGACCTCAGCTCCGGACTCCGTGTCTTAATATGAACATGCTCTGAACAATCCCTTTTTATGTAACACTGCCATCAACACCACCCCATGACTATGACAACTCTTTTGTTGTAAGAAATTGCGGTAACTGATCGTTTGTTCATGAAAATGTCGCATGCGAGATTTATTCCATATTTATTCCATTCCAAGCGAGTATTTTCCGTAGTGTGTTGCTCCTACTAAGCACCACACTGGAAACTATACCACCACTCAATTCATCCTGCCCGGAAACTAACGCTATCGCACTGCTTTCTAAAGGTATCGTACATTTTTCCACATTATCTGCTGAAAGTGTTCCAGGTGTGAGCTAAAGTGCACTTTGTGGACATTACTTGTGACTCTCAATTGCACAGGCTGTTTCACACTTGGGGTAAAACTCGAGAGTGCATGGCATCGTGATGAGGTGAGCGCTGGAGTCAAGCAACAGCGGCAGCTTGCGCATATTTTATTCATTTATTTATTCAATACTGCATACTCGAGGTCCAAGCAGGGTGTTGATACACATACAAATAAAATAATTGCGAAACGAAACAATAAAGGGCGAAGAAGGTTGTTTGGTAGGTTAGTTCATTCATCACATGTATCAGTAATACGACAGTTCCATTCACATATGCTTCTTGGAAAGTACGAATACTTCAGTAGGTCTGTGCGAGCAAAATATGGGATCAAGGCCTTTGGGTGGTGGTGTCGGGTGGGCTGGCTACTAAGGGGTGTCAAATACAGGGATGGGTCTAGAGCTATTTTTTTTGTTCAAAAGTTGATCAAGAAATTCTAATCTAGCTTTTTGTCTTTGCATCTGCACTAAGGGAATGTTGTTGGCTAGCATTAAATCTGACGGTGAGTCTAACTTGGAGTACTTGTTGAATATAAACCTAACAGCTTTTCTTTGAATACACTAAAGAGTGTGTATATTACGTTTTGTATAAGGATCCCATACTATGCTCGCGTACTCTAGTTTTGGCCGCACAAGGGCTGTGTAACAAAGTAGTTTAACATTCGTGGGAGCACTTTGAAGTTTATGTTTAAGAAGACATAGTTTACGAAAGGCAGATGAACAAACATTATCAATATGGAGATTCCAAGATAAGTTGGAAGTGAGTGTCACACCAAGGTATTTGCAGGAGTTTACTTGTTGCAGTGGTGACGACCCTAATATGTATGTATACGATTGTGGATTCTTTTGGCGAGTCACTGGAAGGCACATACATTTGTTCGCATTGAGACACATTCCCCATTTGGTGCACCATTCATATATATTGCAAAGACTAGTGCTCAGATCGTTGAAATCGTAAGTGAAACGTATTTCTTTGAACAAAACACAATCATCTGCAAACAATCTTATTTCCACACTAGGGTGAATAACATCAACAATATCATTGATATACAATAGAAAAAGCAAAGGGCCTAACACACTGCCCTGTGGTACGCCCGATGTGACCGGAAGACAGTCCGAATATTGGACCCCTACATCAACGTACTGTTCGCGATTATTTAAATACGCAGAAATCTAACAAAGGAATATTTCGGGTTTACCTATTGTTCTAAGTTTGGAAATGAGTTTACTGTGGGGAACATTATCGAAGGCTTTGCAGAAATCTAAGAAGAGCATATCTGTCCTACCGTGTCTATCGATGTTTAATGCAAGAGAGTGAAACAGTGTGACGAGTTGTGTTACGGTGGATAATCCTTTCCGAAAACCATGTTTATACATGGTTAACATAGAGCGTTCTTCAATATACTTGTTTATATACTAGTAGCTATGATGTGTTCAATAATTTTACAACATTGTGAACTTATTGAGATTGGACGGTAATTTCCTTGTGCTAACCGGTCCCCCTTTTTTCAAGATGGGTACAACGCGGGCTGACCTCCAGTCACTGGGCAGCTGGGAAGACAACAAAGAACAGCGAAAAATAATAACCAAAAACTTTGCTAGAGATAAAACATATCGTCGTAGAAATACATTTGGTATGTTACCAGGACCACAGGATGCCTTAGTTTTTAAATTTAGCAACATAGACAACACGCCCGGATAAGAAATAAACAGTGCTTCAGCATAAGGAAATGCTGTAGCATTAGGTATACAGTTGAAATCAGAAGTGTTGAACACACTCTGAAAATATTGATTAAAATGCCGGGCGATGTCTCTCTGATCGGTGACGTTGGTTCCATCAATTGATATTTGGGATACAGGTCTTTTCTTTTCACTGATAAAACTTCAGAATTTACTGGGGTCATTTGCAATAAAGGCCCTTGAGGACGGCGTGTTGAACCATGTAGTCTGCAACTGCGACACGTACTGGAGGCATTTTCTGAAAGCATGCTACTCACAAGGGCACTGTGCGGATTTCATCTATACCTATAAAACTGAGCTTATAATCCCTGCTAAACTTTGTACGACGCCAACCTTTGAGTCTTCACTCTCCCAAAAGTGGGGTGCTAGTGGCTGCCTGTTTAGACACCATTCTCTTTCTAAATGCCAGGGTACTGAGAGCGTGCACATATATTTTTTCACTGCATGTGCTGCTGTAATGCGCAGCGCCGAAAAAGAGAGACCAAAATGTGCCTTGGAACGGGCTCGGTCTCCGAGCACTGCCGTAGAGTGTAACATGCTTCCCAACATTGCAGCCAGCGCACGACATCGCAGCAGACAACATGGTTCAACACTACATATTTGTAGCATCTGCTCCTGCGTAAGCTGCTGCCAGCACATGGCTGCTCCCATTGCTGCATCACAGTGCTTTGAGTTTTCCCCCAAGTGTGAAAAAATGTCTGTGTCTTTGACAGCTCATGCTAATGCTGTGACTTCTTTTCTTAGCCGAGTTGTATATGGCTATGTTCTGGCAGATCACATCTGCATACAAAATGCGCATGAAAAACCAATTGCCGACAAACCGATTCACTAAACTAATCCATTGTTTTAGTGTCAAAAGATGGACATGGCTCGAAAATAAACACGCTGGCATATAATTTCCTTGAAAGGGCCAAATGTCATTAAAAAAAATTGCCTCGAAGAAAAAACCACTTGTATACAAAGCAGTGATGTAGGCTAGTTGGTTTGAGTTGCTTGTATTCATATTTGTAGCGCAAAAAAAAAAAAGCCAAATGCAGACGTCCTGTGTATGTTTTTCTTGCTTCTGTCTACGTCTGGTCTGTTTTTGCACTACAAATACGAATACAAGTGGCCATTTGTGTAAAATAAGACTGTAGTGCCAGTTTTGTATTTTCAAAACAATGCTGTTATGTACGACAGGATTTCATGTAAATAGATTGCCGTTTACCACCTTTGATGGTGTAAGTGTCGTGCACTACGTAAACAGCAGGATCCTTGAGTGCTTACGTAGAGAGCAGACGGCCAACACCCATTTCTGGGACGGCTGTTCGCCTTGGCCGTTCATGCCCCCGAAACCCAGCATCATTCCCGGTCGCAACAGCTTGTCTTCTTATTCGCTCGGTATAGTAATAACAATAAAATATAAGTTCACTCTAGTGACATTCACTATACTAGACCCCCCATTGTTGCAAGTTCTCTGGCTTCCAACTTCACTCTGGCGGAGCGGCTGCCGCATCTTCGATGATCGCAAGAATGCATGTGACCCACGTATTTTGATTTCAGTGCAAGCTCAAGAACCCCAGGTGGTAGAAATTTTTGGAGCCCTCATAGTCATATTGTGGTTTTGGGAAGTAAAACCCCAGCAAGTATTATTAAAATTACAGTGGTAGAAGGGCTTTGAATTTTCTCTTTCTCCTTGTTGACTAGGTTGGCGACGTCGTGATGGCACAGGTGCTGATGGCCAACAGAGGCATGGAGCCAGAGTTGGTCTGTGTGGACAGTTATGGCAAGAAGGGCATTTTGGGCGTCCTTCGCAGCCCCACGGGTTTTCTTATCAAAGTGCCCATCAACCTCATCAACAAGTTAGTTGCTTTCACCTTCATGTACCTTGAGGCTTTACTTGCATCCTGTTTTGCCCGACCTGCAAAGTGTGGATGTGTTATTTGATCAACTCGTTTGGCCATTGTCATGGGAAGTTAAAATTTTGTAAATTACTCTTGGGCTCTAGCATAAAAGCTGTGTACTACTGTCGTCACAGTTGATGGGTTTACAAGAAGAGCACTTGACGAGCGCATTCACTATGCACTAAATTAAAATTTAGAGTGGATTCTTGTGTCTCGGATAAAGCATTTAACACCTAACTCAAAGTGAACTTTCTTGGCACCTCACCCGACCAGCACTTTAGACTGTTTCATTCCTTTCAGCAGTGAGCTATATTTTTCTTTTATTTTTATTGTGATAACAATTATATGGAAACTCTAAGCTGGATTGTGCCATCAGCGTCGCCGTCATTCACCGTATATGCATATGTGTATATATATATATATATATATATATATATATATATATATATATATATATATATATATATATATATATATATATATATGAAAATGGAAGAAATAAAAATAATCTATAAAAAAAATTGGCAGCATACCATGGAACATTCGTCCGTCCATTCGTTCTTGCTTCCGTCCGTCCATGCGTCCGCCTGTGTGACAGTCCATCCGCCCGTCCGTGCGTGCGTCTGTTCGTGCGTCCGCTCTGGGTTCTTCCATGCATTCACCCCTGCGTCCGTTCATGCGTCCATCCGTGCATCTGTCTGTTTGTCCGTTCGTCCATCTATTGAACGCTCCAAGTACCACCATCTCAGATATTTTTATCATATATTCCCCATATAGAAGCACTGCCATCCAGCGGAGATTTTAAGGACTAAACGAGAGGTGGCACACGCACACTTTCTTACGGCTTGCGCTTCGGGTCTATTTCCCACCTTTAACCACCTCGAGTTCATGGTATATGTGTTTGAAAAAGTTTATTCTACTTTCGGCATCCTTATCCACACGAGCACACACCGAAGGCAACGAGCATCGTCAGCTGCAAACCTGTATCGCGATATGCTTTTGATTATAAAACCATTGCTTTAGAAAACACCTGGCGTCTTTCATTAAGCAGCTGGCGTCTTTTCGTTTTGCTTTAGAAACATCTGGCGTCTTTTCGTTTTGCTTTTAGAAAACATCTGGCGTCTTTCGTGGGTTTTTTTCATCAATCAACAGTGTTTTGAACATTAATCACGGAGGTAAACAATGGCTGCTACTGGGAATGGGAGACAGCAGAAGTCGGCTTTTAGCTAACACTTACACTTCTACTTCTACTAACGTTTCCTACTGGAACATGCCAATGGCTGCTAATGGGGAATGAGCGACAGAAGAATTTGGCTTTCAGTTAACGCAAACGCTGCGATTTTTTTATTGTTCAACAACGCACAGGAGAAATCTCCCACCGGCACCCCCTTGGAGGTCAAAGCGTAAGACATGTTACGTACTACGAGGAACGAACAGGTGCCGCTTTATGGAGCTTCGCCCCTAAAACTCCGGTGCGCGGAATGGAACATCCTACTTCTGAATTGTCTGTGCGAGACGTTAGCTCTTGAGCCACGAAGGAGCACCTCCTTCAACGTTCAAACAACAAGCTATTTATATCTACCACTTACCGCTGCCGATGCTTATCTCGTGGAAACTGCCGTGTTTTCAGCACTACCAGTGAGATAACGCAGTAAGCGCATGTCGCCAGATCGTGATCATGCGGCGGAGCACGCTCTCATCTCCCACGCGTACTTTGCCCCGCAAACAGGAAGAGGTTGGACCAGAAGAGGTTGGAACATTGTATGCATTGGGCTCTCGCCGGAATGATCCTGTTGTAGTTACCAGGTGCACAAATGTCACTGCACTCGTTGCACAGTCTCCGATTGCGAAAAGGGCGTGCTTTTCAGACACAACGAAGTAACAACTGAGATGCTTATTCGCAGTCATCTATACCTGTTGTTACATGTGTCTGCACTGCAGCATGCAAGCGGTAGCTTATGCTAATAATGCACACCCGCACACGTCAGCAGCCAACAACCAAAATCCACGTTTATTAGCACTTGCCCCAAACCCCGGCGCCTCCGTGCACGATCTGTTGACGCCTACCGAAGACTCCCAATACATACCTGAACAGTCTCTCAGTAGGAATCACTACATTCCCCTTTCTCAACAAGCCTGAAATTACAAGTCCAGTTTTTCAGGCTTTCTCACGACTCGGCCATATCGAGTACGGTAAATGTCCTGGTTTCTCCGCACCTCACGCAAAGTTGTGCCCGATGGTTCTTGCTCCAAGCTTCCAGAGGGTGACTGGGTACGGTCGCTTGACTCATCCTGAAATGTCCGGTCTACCGGTTCTGGCAGTAAATCTGCAGAGGAGAACGAGGTACTGTCTCTTGAAGTCGGATCAAAGGGCACCAGGTCATTCCTGTTCTGTTGGATAACCCCAGTTGATGTTTCCACGATATATGATCGAGGCCTCTGTGCCTGGCTTAGTACCTTAGCGACAAAAGGAAGGTCTTGCACCCATGCATCCTCTCCTGGCATCAATGGTCACAACTCCCGAGCCACATGATGTCTGTTGAAGTTGCGCGTTTGCTTTTCCCTGGTTTTTTATCCTTCTTCCTTGCTTTGGAAATAGAAGGCCATTTCGGAGTGAGAGCCTCGTCAATTTCGAGAATTGTCATCTTCAGGCATCTGCCCATCAAGAGTTGAGCCTATTACTCCAGGAGTGTCTCGATATGTCATAAGAGCCAGATAGATGTCTTTTGATTGCAGAAACATCTTTCAGCGTACGTACCATCCGCTCAACTCCTCCATTTGCGTGTGGGTAGCGCGTACTTGAGGTAACGTGTGAGGAACCGTTGGCTTTGCTGAAATCTCTGAAAGCTTCTGATGCAAATTATCGTCCATTGTCAGAGACGATCACTGACGGGACTCTGAAACGATCAAAGCAGCTCTTAATGACTGCTATCACCGCTTGAGATGATGTTTGAGCCAGGCTGATCACCTCCAGGTAACGAGAGAAGTAATTCACAAGGATAACATATTGTTTACCTTGGAGTTCAAAAATATTCATGCCTACTCGTTCCCAGGGACCCTTTGACGTTGAAGTAGACATGAGGGGTTCACTGTGTTGAACTCACGTTGATGCGCAGTGTTTGCAGCCCGTAACCATCTTTCTATTTGTCTATTTATAGTAGGCTACCACTCTGATTCGCCCGCTTGTGCTTTGCATCTTCCAATGCCTTGATGGCCATTGTGAATTCTGCAGAGAATCTCTTTCTGAAGCGACTGTGGTACCACGATTCTACTGTCTTTTAGCAGAAGTCCTCATACAACAGAGAGTTTGCCTGCTTCTTCCAGTATGCACGCAGTAAATGTGGAACCTTCGATGGATGGTTTGGCCAGCTGTCTTCACACAATCTGCCAAGACCTACGCAGACTGCATCTTCATCTTGGTATTTGAGAAGTGTATGAACAGTCATCACTGTAGATTCGATGACCTCCATGACTATGATCCCTCCGTCCAATGCTCGTGAGTCTTGGTTTTTCTTGGCGCACGTGAAAGAGTATCTGTAGTGGCCAAGTGCTTTCCTGGCACATAGAAAACATTGTACTGGTAAGGCATACCCTATTTACTTGCGTAATCCTCACACTCGCATAATTCTCGCACTCCCCACATCGCCCTACAAAAATACGATTTTTTTTCTTCGAGTAAATATTGCACCCCCGAAAATTGCCGCAATAATGTCGTCTGCTTGTTTCAGCTGTTGATGATGATAGCGCGCGCCATCTGGTGCCATCTCTTAAGCATCTAGCGTACTATTAATGCACAAAGATTCAATCCAAGCCAAGCCAAAGCGGAAAGTGTGCGTTGCGGCGTGTTTTGTATGTTACGTTAGTAATCTTGTCACGTTATGGGGCGATACTGAAGCTACCTGGCTGCTTTCAAGTTGGAAGTGATTGATCATGCACTAAACAACGGCAGCAGGGCCGTCGGTAGGCCCTTTGGAGTCGACGAGTTTTGTGTTCGCTACTGGTGACGGCAGCTGAAAGCCAGCAAGACATGTTGGGCCTGCCGTGTGCCTTAGACTGGGATTGATGGTAAGCTTTATTTCTTCAGAAGGAAACTGCGGACAATTCTATTAAATAGTTATCATCCCAGTACTGATATCGTACGCTTACCTTATGAGGGCTCCTGTTGAGTGACAAACGCTACTGCCTTGCCCGCAGCGCCCACAAGCTTTGCGTATTGTATTCTAATTCTCGACTCTTTGCTTGCACTTTTTGTGTCTCAAATAAACCGTGCCTTGTGTTGAACCTCTGCATTTATTGTTGAGGTAAATTTTGATTAGTACTTCTTAAAGCTTGCTGTTAGTTGCTGGTGTGAGAATGCCGATTCGCGGCCACTTTCGTTTTTCTTTTTTGCCCTGTACGTATTCATGGAAAGTTTTCTCCGCGTAATTCTCACACCTTCCAACTTAGCATCGGTTTTCCACCAAAAAAAGTGCGAAGATTATGCGAGTGAATACGGCAAGCCTCATACGAAACCTATGAATGCGTGGTGTCATCACGTCGAGCTCTGCTTTACCCAGCAACGTAATTAGTGACCTATGATCAGTCTCTATGTCAAAGACTATACTCCTGACAAACTGGTCAAATCTTTCCACAGCCCATGCTACTGCGAAAGCCTCTTTCTCAGTCTGGCTGTACCTTGTCTCAGCAGGTGACATCGACCTGGAAATGAAGGCGACAGCATGTCTTTTGCCCGTGGTGTGATCTTGCAGCACTGCACCTAAATCATTTGAGCTGGCATCGTCTGATAGCGTGGTGTGAAACATGGGGTCGTACCTTGCCGTTGCAGTAACGTTCGTAAGTGCGTCTTTCACATTCTGAAAAGCCTTCTGCTGGTCTGGGCCCCAATACCATGTGCTAGTCTTGGTGAGGAGCTGATGTATTGGTGCTGTATTTTCAGAACGGTTTGGTAGGAAGCGTCCCACGTGGTGTACCATTCCGAGTAGCCTTCTCACCCCACTCACATCTGAACGTGCCTGTAGATTTGCAAGAGCACTGATCTTGTCCAGTCTGGCAAGATTCCGTCGCTGCCCACTACTACACCCAAAAACTTTACATTGGGTACAGCAAACACACACTTTGCCTTGTTCAGCTTTACACCAGCCCTTTGTGGGCGTTGCATGAGCTCTTCAAGTCTCAGGTCATGCTCCTCCTTTGTTCGCCCAAAGACCAAGATATCATCTATCATATTTACCACGCCGTCCATTCCTTCAAGAATGTGACTCATTCGGCGTTGGTAGTACTCTGGTGCAGAGAAAATACCGAATGGAAGGCGCTGGAAACAGTACCTGCCGAAAGGAGCGATGAAGGTAGTCAATTTTTTTACTTTCTTCTGCTAACTTTACTTGGTGAAATCCTGTGGTGGCATCGAGTTTGGAGAACACTTTGCCTTGACTGATACTTTCTAAGATGCTTTCCACTGATGGTAGCACATGTCGTTCCCGTAGCAACGATTGATTCAATTTTGTCAGGTCCACGCAAATACGGTAGTCACTTGACGGTTTGGGAACGACCACGATACCAGCACACCATTAAGTCAGAGAGTCTATCCGGTGAATTACACCTTCCTTCTCCATCTTCTGCAGCTCCTTCTTTACGGCGGCATGAAGAGGTGGCGTTATTCTTCGGGGCACGCTGAGTGAAAATGGTTGTGCATCTGGGCGCAACTTGATAGTATACACATCTTGGAATTCTCTGAGACCTTCGAAGATGTCACCTGTCGCAATAGCAGGCTTTTCCACTGCAACGGGGTTTACAAATGTAGTGATGCCACGCACTGTATTTGCTGGAAAGCCCAATAACGAAGGCTGTTGCTGTGGCAACACGTAAACAGGCTGAACAGTAGCTTTCTCTTTCCACTCTAGAGTTGCTTGGAACATCCTCAGGACATCCAACTGTATGTTACCAGGTCCCGTAAGTACTTGTTCAGGCTTGTGCAGATTCTTGGGAACACCCGAAAACTCCTTAGAGACGAGACCGTAACAGCTGCCCCAGTGTCCACCTTGAAAAGTCTATCATGTCCATTCAGCACCACGTGAATGAACCTCGCGATGCCGGTGTTCTCGGTAGACAAAACAGGATGCAGTTCGACTGTGTTGACTTTCCGCTTCTTTTCGCAAACATTTCCGAAGTGTCCTTTGCCAGTGAAGTTGTAGCATTTGGCTTGATGAGCTGGACGTTCGAATCACGGATGTGTCGAACAACCACAATACCGGCAAGTTGGTTTTGTTTGAAGCGTCGTGTCGCACTTTTCAGGAGTATTGCTTTTCACCCCCGTTTTCGAAACACGAGATTAAAACTGTCGGCGTTGTTCTAACTTTGCTTCGGAGAGCGCAGCGCTGTTTCCCGTCGAATACTGGCCGGTCTCCTTGAACGCGTCCACACGGGCCTTGATCGCATCTTCATGAATACGGGTCTGCAGAACGGTGTCTTCAAGTGTCAATTCGGTACTATGGCACTGCTTATCAGAACGTGAGGAATCACTGAGTCTGACGACAAAGCGGTCACGTACCAAGCGGTCCTCAACATCTCTTGATGTGTAATTGCACTTTTTTACAAGTTCCCGTATGGCAGTAACAAAGTTATCCATGGTTTCACCTTCTTCTTGTACTCGGCGGTGGAATTTGACGCTTTTATAAACCTCGTTTGGTGGATGCACGAAATAGGCCTTGAACTTTTCCTTTACAGTCTCAAAGGAAGCCCTATCTGCTGCCGTAAGGCCTAACGTATTAAGTACCGTATATACTCGCATAATGATCGCACTTTTTTTTTTTCAAAAAAAGTTGACTCCAACTTCGGAATGCGATCATTACGCGGGGTAAATTTTCCGTGAAAAACTATTCCGAGCACTGAAAATGCAAAAAAGTCGCTACTCAGAATTCTTACGATAACTATCATGTACATAACCAAAAATAAAAGTAAATTAAGCTTTGCCTTTGTAATGAAATGCGCGCATTACGCAGGAGCTACACGCATGGCACACTGCCCTTTTATTTTTTACCTCTCTGACCCCCTAACGTTCACTGTGAGTCCGAAGCGTCACTGGGGTCAGTGTCGTCGCCGCACGATTCTCTGCTGGAACCGGCAGTGTCTTCACTGTCCCACAGACGGTGATCTTCCGTTCCTTCGAGCACGTTCGAAATGCCAGTCTTTTTGAAGCTCTTGACGACCACCTCGTCGGGAATGGTACTCCACGCTTCGAGAATCATTAGCAGAGGACTTCCACGGACGGTCTCCTGATTTTGCCACTTGGCGTGAAATCGTGGTCGGTCGACGCCATCCACTCTGCGTACAGCCTTCGGACGTTGTCCTTGAACGGTTTGTTCAGTGACATGTCCAGAGCCTGTAGCAGCGAAGTTAGACCCCCAGGGATCACTGCGATTCCGGTGCGCCGCTCCTTCAGCTCGGTATGGACAATGTCAACAAGATGGCCTCAAAAGCTGTTCAGCACAAGAAGTGAAGGAAGCATAAGTGCTTCTGCTCTTCGCCCCCAAACCGTCTTGATCCAATCGACCACGAGGTCTGCCGTCATCCACCCTTTCACTTGAGCGCGGATGTGGATGCCACGGGGAAAGTTTCTCTTCGGAATCGTTTTCCGTTTCAGAATAACATACGGTGGCAGCTTCCGCCCATCTGCTGTCACTGCAAGCATCATGGTGCATTGCTGCTTCTCCACACCACACATTTTCACAAGGACGCTTCGAGCACCTTTCTCGTTCACAGTAGTGCTTCGAGGCATGGCGAGCATTAACAGCGTTTGGTCGGCGTTGCCTATCTATGACAGCAAGAAGCCTTTCTTCTGGCGTATCCTCGTGATGAACCTGTGGAAGTTGATCACCTTGTCTTCGTATGCGGATGGAAGTAACTGGCACAACGACGTCCGCTGCCTCAGCGACGGTCCATTCCGCCGCATGAAGCGTGTCGTCCAGCCGGAACTGGCGCGGAAGTCCTTTGTGGCTATTCCCAGCCTGCAGCAAACTATGCGCGCCTGCGTTCGTATCATCTCTAACAGCACTGCAAAACCGTCCTTGCCCATGTCCTTCACGTATTCGAGGACTGCCTTTTCCATCTCAGGGAACTTGCCAGATTTGGGTCCGTGGAAAGCCTGTCGCGTGCTGTTAGTAGCCATGAGCTTGTCGCGCTGTTTTTTCCAATATCGGATTCGGATTTCGTCGATGCCGAAATGTCTGCCGGTAGCGCGGTTGCCGTGCTCTAGAGCGTAGTCAAGCGCCTTCAGCTTGAACGCGGTAGTAAAGCTCGCATACCGCCCCATGGTGAAACGGCGCTTCAACAGACGATCACAAAGCACACACAAACACACACAAATGTGGTCTCAGGAAAAAAACATTGCTGCTGGAGGAACACAGATCGACCAACAGGTGGCCGCCGCGGTAACAGTGTGGGATGTCAAAACAAACATGGCGGCGGACAGAGCGAAGCGACCAAATTTTTTTCTTCTTTTCGTCAGTTATGGGGGTTGTGAGTACGTCATGCGCGTCAGCACAGTTTTTTCCATCTTAATAAGGAATGCTTTCCTTTAAATCGGTAAATTTACGGCATTAGCATAGTAATGCCTGCTTTCAGATCACAGAAACAATGAGAGGTGCATTCAGCTGCCACAGACATAAAAACACATGGTGGGCATTCAGTGAAAACTGCGGCATTTGCCCTTACTGAAATCCTAAATGGCACGTTTCTGCCATTTATTCAAAAATGAAAAATATGTTTGGTGCGTGCAGTTGGAGAGTTTCATTCGACAGATAATATAGATGATGATCATTGGCTAGACTTGGCACACGACATATCGATGCGGCAAGTTTGGGGAGTGATCATTACGCGGGGGAAAAAAAGTCGCATTTAGGCAACAAAATTTATGGGTGCGACCATTACGCGAGTGCGATCATTATGCGAGTATATACGGTATGAATCGTGCTTTTCGTGAGCCCATCTTCTACAACAGCTTTCTGACTTTTACATCATCAGTAGCTCGGTATAGTCCAGAGGTGATGCTGTAGTCCTCAAACTGAAGGATTCATTGCGGCCACTCGCCTGGGTTTTCAAAGTTGAACGGGGAAAGAAGTGGCAGGCTAATGGGCGCCGTAGGGTAGCGTTTTCGTCCGCCATTGTTCGAACCTCCACAACGCCGACCAATCACCCAGAGACGAACGTGCGGCACCGAGTCAGTAGTGCTTTCGTCGTTCAGCGAGTACTTGTGATGCGATGGCAGTTACCGGCATCTCATTTCTGACACCATGTCGCATACGTCTGTGCTGCAGCACGCAAGCGGTAGCTTATGCCAGTAATGCACACCCGCACTCGCCCCAGACCCTAGTGCCTCCATGCGCCATTTGTTGACGCCTACCGAAAACTCCAATTCACACCTGAACAGACCCTCAGTGAGGGTAGCTACACCTGTGAACACGTTTCAGGCGTCATTTGTGTATTAGAAACGCGGGGCATATTTCGACCTGCTTGCCATTCTTCGCGTGATCTTCCAATTTCTTGCTATCGCGTTCGTTGCTTCGCCTCTGCAGCAAAGCTGATTTTTTCTTTTTTCTATTGATATTCTTTTTTTTATAACTTTGTTGAGGAATGAGAGGTAAGACGGCGGCGATGAGACTGTGCTGTGGTTGCAGCTTTTATTTGAGCGAGGACAAAGCGAAGCGGTATCGCCTACAGCGTGCAGCCATATTCAGAAGCTAGGCCGTTCTGAAATTCTTCGTGGCTCGCGCCTAACGTGCCTTCTGACTCGCTTCTTTTTCGGAGCGGCCAGCTAGCCAAATCTAGCGTGGCACTATATAGGCTCTTCCCCTAGTGCTTTGTGCGATTTTAAGCATATGTTCAAAAGGAAAAGCAAAAGAGACAGATACTGTGTACATGAGCGACAGTCCGTGGATTGTCCGTCGCGAAGTCCGAGTCGTCGACGTGAAGAGACCATCAGGAACCAGTGGGTCTCTGGGGGGCGACACTGGGAGTTGCGCAGAGGACGAAGAAGTAAGCGTTGGTTCGCTGGGGTCGTATACAAGTGGGTGACAGGATGACCAGCTGGGGCCAGCCGGTGAGATGAGGGTGGGTGCACAGAAGCCGATGTGGCTCCTGCACATGCAACAATGAGAAGTGGCACAGTGAAGTCTTGCAGACCACCCATCCATAAGCAACGGCTTGGATGGTGCTTTCACAGGCCTGCACAGCGCTGACGCCGATAACGACACGCAGGTGTTGTAACTTTTGCGGTATCCGAGTATGAGTGGTCTTGACCGTTTACATTGGCAGTGGTTAAGTAGCATTGTACACGTGGAGTAGAGGTGAATGACGTCTGCGGCTTGTAAAAAGGCATGCCTACATTCCAGTTACATGCCTGCTGGTCCACGGTTTTCGTCAAGAACTCGGTAGGAGGCATGTCATGGGATCCAGCAGGTGTGGTCTTTGGAGGAGGCTTAGTGGGCGCACCTTGACTTAGGGAAACACGTTCAGTAGTTGACGCATGCGGGTTCGTGCGCAGGTCGGTATGGCAGATGGTTGCCTCTACGGAAAGTGTGACATGTGCGGTCTGCTGTCTCATAGGTGGACCAGGCACGTCGTTCTCAGGAGCGTCGGTCATAGTCGCAGCGTCTCGGAGGTTTGGCCGTGGTTGATGGCTGGTGGCTTTAACTTCGGCTGCGGGAGACTGCGAGGGCGATGCTGGTCGCTGCTGGCAGGACGCGTAGAGCATTGGGGTTCGTAAAGAGTTGCCTTCGGACGTTGTGGACGGTGAAGGTTCTGCGACCGGGGTGTAAACAGCGAGCGTGAGGATACCCGTTGTCTTGGCAGACTCCGGGGCATCCGGCGATGTAGCCGTCGTGGAGCCTAACATGTCTGAGAAATCATGGTCTATGTAGGTCAGAGATGACGTGTGGGTGGCGAGAGTGCCTGAGGGACCATCGGCCGAGGACTTCGAAAAAAGGCACCTCGTGGCGGCCCGGTCGTTGGCGTCAGGAACATCTTGAAGAACCTCGTCGAATCTCGTGGCTGACTGCTAGCATGCAGCCCGATTGTCCTGAACCTCGTCGGATGGGCAGTCGTACGCGGGACTCGTGTGGCTACAGGCCGGACAAGAGATTGTAGGAGACGTAGTCGGGGAAGTTAGGTCCCGGTCAGTGGAGACTTTTGGGCTGGAGGGTACCGCAGGCTGCGACGCAGGGGAAACATGCAAGTCACAGGTGAACGGAAGCAAGCGGTAGGTGAGGCCGTAGGAGGCCAGCACCGCAAAGCAGAGGTCATCATAAGGCTGCTGGCTGGAGGTTAAAGTGGCAGAGAGATGATGCAGCTCTACCGGAAGGGCGTCTCGAAAAATGGCGTGCATCAGCGGCTGGTCCACGACGCCATTCACCGCAAGAACAGCATTGAGCTGCATAAACTATACCTTTGGGTAGGTCGATTAGAACGGCGGCACTGGCAGACAGAGTCGCGGGAACGTGGCAGCTGATGGCTCGTCGAAGGGCGCATTCTCCGTGTCGCCATATGTAGAGGAAGGAGGGGCGAGAAGGGGGCGATGAGTCCGTGCCGAGGTCACAGGTTTATTTCAGACGCAAGCGTAGGCCGAGTCACCGCTGCAGCGTCCAAACCATCAGGCGCAGCGCAGTGGCTAGAAAAAGGAGTATGATGATCAATGGGGATGATGATGATGCTACAACTTCTTACATATTTCACTACCATTATTGCTGAAGCCGTGTGGCACTCCTCAGTGATCAATTTGCCACGTTTTTTTTTAATTTAGTACATTTGAGGCTAAGGCAAACATGAGCATATGCTGCACCTATTTTCGTGACATGATTTCTACTTTTCCGGCAACGTTCCAGTGAACTTGCCATAGCCATAGCCTCTAAACAAGCATAAACTGAATATTAAGACCATAGGCTTTGTGATGGCTGTGAGAAGGAGAAGTACTCGACGAGGTGAAACGTCCAGCATGAAGCAAACAAATATGCATAACATTGTTTGCTGGACTAATTCTCCACACACAGTGACAGTATACAAGAACTTACATTATCTTGGAGTTGCAGTAAGAAACGAAGTTATCGCAACAAATAAATACAAAGTGACATGAAAATGAGGTTTAGAGGCTGCAATGTAAATCATTAATTTGTGACGTTTTATTCAAGTTTGGCGGCCAATTTTGGTGGCAAAGTCGCATCTACAATGCAAAAGGGATAGTGCACTTCCCACAAAAAGAATATGTACGCTTTACGTAAAAAGCAAATAAGGTTGGGAATGAATGAATGAATAAACTTTATTTAATGTCCAGCAGTTTTCTCCGGGCAAGGTGGGGGAAGAGGGGATTAATCCCTTTCCCCTTCCACCCTCCAAAGGTTGGCAAGAGGCAACTTCGATTTGAGAGTGAATCAACATAATTTTTGGTTCGATACAAGGAGGGCCAACATATGGGCCAGCTTTCAGGAGCAAAGCCTCATTAGCTGGCCCACTTTCATCTGTGAGCATCTCGGTGAGCGCTTTTTACCACTCAACAAACATTTCAGCCCCATGCCGAAGCAGACACCATCTTAACAAAGGTACTTGCTACACACGCAGGTTGTAGTGGCTTACTATTTTTAAGTTTCAAAATCCAAATACCGTGCAGCTTCTTGCACTGGGGACACGTCTGAACTCTGACTTCGAGCACTACTGCGTATGTCTTACACTGGCCTACCATATAGACCACCTTCAATGACTGGACTACATATGCTTCCAGGTGTTGTCAAGTGCACAGCTGAAGCAGGAAAACTCCCTATTTAATCTTATTTATTGCAAAATTTTGAGCAAGTGCCCATCTATGGCGAGAGGCAATCGGACAAGATTTGGAGGGTGTGCCTTTGCTCAGTACCTAACCAAAGTTCAAGGAGGTAGTGAAAGAGTCACTAAGAAGTACTTCTAAGGAAATGCTTTATCGAATACGCGTGCATTTACTGTTTGTGGGTAACCTAAGGAAATACTCATGTCAAATATACAATGTGCTATGAGTGAGAAGGGAGAAAGGACATTTTTTAAGTGCTCTGACAATATGTGACAACTCGGAATGCATTTCTAAGGCACGGCAAGGTAAATCTACTCAGAAATCTAGCACATATCTAAAAACTCTGAGAACTTGCATTCGCTAGGAATCACTGCTGCAGAATTATGTAGCGGAAAACAGGTTGAAAAAAATGGCAGCATATCCACGGAGTGAATGATGGAGAGTGGGGCGAAGCATTCGTCCGTCCATGCGTCCGTCTGTGTGACCGTCCATGCATCTGTTCGTGCACCCGTCCCTGCGTTCGTTCATGCATCCGCCCCTGCGTCCGTTCATGCGTCCATCCATGCATCTGTCTGTGTGTCCGTTCGTCCATCTATTCAACACTCCAAGTCCCACCATCTCGCATCTTTTTATCATATATTCCCCATATAGAAGCACCGCCATTCAGTGGACATTCCAAGGACTAAACGAGAGGTGGCACACGCACACTTTCTTACGGCTTGCGCTTCGGGTCTACTTCCCACCTTCAACCACCTTGAGTTCATGGTATTCATGGCACTGCGGCCCAATGCTCGCTAAACCTTTCTAAAACCAAGGAGGTTACGCCCAGCGAGTATAACGTAGCAACCTTTTCCTGTCAGATAGTACTCAATGTACATGCAAGTGGCTGCTAATGTGAAATGAGAGACAGGAGGATTCAGCTTTTAATTTCTTACGGCTTGCGCTTCGTATCTGCTTCCCCCCTTTAACCACCTCGAATTCATTCATGGTATACACTAGTTCATTGTATTCATGGCCCTGTGGCTCAACGCTCGCTAAACCTTTCTAAAACTAAGGAGGTTACACCCAGCGAGTATAATGTAGCAACCCTTTCTTGTCCGATAGTGCTCAATGTACATGTCAATGGCTGTTATTGGGGATCGCAGCGTGCGCGTTGACTAAAAGCCGAATGCTCCTGTCTCTCATTCCCCATTAGCAGCCATTGGCATGTACATTGAGCACTATTTTTTATTGTTAAACAATGCACAGAATAAATCTCTCACCGGCACCAACTTGGAGGTCAAATGTTATACCTATTTCGGGTATGTGCCACTGGTGGTTACGTACTACGAGGGACGCACAAGCCACGCCATAAGAAGCTTCGCCCCTAAAAAAAAAAATGGCAGTAGCGAAGGGAGGGGGCACTCGCTCTGTCATTAGCACATTTTTCAATTCTCTTTAAGAAGTCGAGGAAGGCGCTTGCTTGACATTTCACAGGACAGTGCGGGTGGCATTTTAAAATTTTGTTTTCAGTGTGCATCAGTGCAATGGAAGCAGACGACACTGCCTCTGATCTTGCCAAGCACGTCATTCCAGCGGTGGTGCCAGCATTTCGAGTCGTGGGCCTCACGCCCTATAGCACGCTTCAGTAGTGCTCAGTCTTGGAAGGGGTACACTTACGGGGCCATACCAAATCGTTGTTTCATGTCTCAATGATGGTCTGTATACTAAATGCCTGTAGGATTACCCAACCTTTAATAATAAACTTTTAATTTCTAACCTCCAGCATCACCCTTTCAAAGCATGAGTAAAGGCTCAATAAAATGTTGAAAAAGCTCAATAAAAGACAGATCCGAACAATGCAGAACTTCAGGAGACGATGGTGGTTTGGAAAGACGTGAAAATTTTTCAAAACAGAGGGTTGTCACTGGAGCCAGTGTTTTGACAAATGGATGCGTCTTCTATGTACAGAAAAAGACCGCATGTGTAGATGTTGGTTCCAGTCACACACCCTGAAGATTTTTCATCTCAATAAAATATGTCGGTGTTGCAGAAAAAAGAAGACTTAAGATTTCTTGTTCTCTCCTGTAGTTTATGCTTGCCCAACACCGTCATTTCAGTCTCCTTCTGCACCAAGACCTCATTGACGACTTGGTAGCATGGTGCAGCTTAGTACCGGCTGTAGAAACAATATATCACCCTAGTCTTCTAGCATGCCGTCTTTCTCGGAGAATGAGGGCAGACGTCAGACTAAGTTGAGCACTGCTTTCAAGGTTTTGTGGCGTGGAAATCGGGAGACCAGCATAGGCTGCATGATTGGCCGCCCCAGAATGTTTTAGGGGTGAAGCTCCTTAGGGTGTGGGTCTGTCCATCCTCCGATGGTGTATGTAGCCACCAGTGGCACATACCCGAAAGAGCGGTCCTTAGAATGTCCGCTGGATGGCGGCACTTGTATATGACGAAGACATGATGAAAAGATGTGAGATGTCTCTACTTGGAGTGCTCACTAGATAGACGGATGGATGGACGGACGTACAGATAGACGGACATACTGGAGGAGACACAGACAGACAGACAGACAGACAGACAGACAGACAGAGGAACGGCCGCACGAACAGACACATGGACGGAAGAACGGACGGAAGAACGCACGGATAGGCGGAAGCAAGAACGAATGGGCGGACGAAAGCACGGCCGGACTGACGAACGCTTCTCCCCACCAATCATCATTCACTTCGTGGACATGCTGTGATTTTTTTGCTTGTCCACATCTCTCGGTGCGAATTTTTCCGCTGTATGGAACTCATAGAGCTTGACTTCGTTGTAACATGCTTAACTCTTTTTTTACCACGCCTATTCAAATCAATCACTTGTGATTCACGTGTTGGATTTTCATTTTTGGCGTGTTGAAATTGTTCCTCGTGCACCCAGCACTTTCTAGTAGTCAGCTCAGCCATTCAACTTTCAGAATCAATTGGAATTTGCCCGTTTTAGCAACATAGTGGTTCTCGACTGACCTTTGCGCGAACGAGTGTGCATGTGTTGTTGGGAAAATGCTCTTGGCTGGCGAACTTGACAGAAGTGCGTGCGCCTTGTGGTTATGCTACAGTAACATCAAAGTTATGGGATCAGAAGATTCTTTGCAATTCAAATATCAAATTAAGATGTCAGATTCGCAATCTGATTGTTTTGAGCAGTAATAATTGCCAGAAATTTATGCTGCTATTCAATAGAGAGCTGTTGCTTGGAGTCAGGAAAATTTTATTCTACAAAAAAAGTATTTCCTAAGGCCCACGACATGTATAAAGTGTGAAGGTGGCCTTTGGAGCCAGTCTACAGCAGCTTTGGTTTAGCTGGTATCGTTATATCAGACACAGGGCACATCTAGTGTCACTAGTCGCTTCTATGGCGTCATCGTCACGTGCCCATGGGTGCGCAGCTGCGCTGCGAAAAATCTGCACCGCTCGAAACGTGTCTTCCAACCGCCCCTGAGTTTAGCGAGGACGAGCTTCGAGTCCGAGGATGACACCTTAGATGCAAGTTAAATGGCAACAGTGTTTTCCGTCAACCTGAGACATCCGCAACCGTTCTTGGGTTTTTTGTTTTTTTTTACGGCCTCAAGTTGTCTCCTTCGCCACAAGTGCAGAGCTGCTGACCTTTGTGCACTATGTTATAGCTGTGCTGGCTGGCTATGTGTGAGGTCTACACGTCGCTGGGGTGCGGTGTGCTAGCGGCGGCTGCAGAACTTCTCACGAGAAGAAAGCCACCAGAACACTCCTTGGTCCTGACTACAGAGTAACATGAAGCGTTTTAGAACTGCACGCTATACTGTTCTTTTTTTAATTTACTGTACAAAATGCAACGAAATATGCTTGGATGCATATACGCTCAAACCTCGATATAACAAAATATCAGTTATAATGAAGAAAAAAAAAATTAGCCTTGCAATAGATATAGTGTCAGGAATAACCCTTTACGATTAATTTTTAATATAACGAACTTAGTTTTTGTGTAAGTGCAACTTTGTTACAATGAGGTTTGAGTGTATTGGAATGCCAACCTTTGAGGAGTGAGGCGGCTCATGGAAAGATGCGACGCTAGACAAAATAGCAAAGTTCATTGGACATCTCATTGATAGAGGGATCATTCACATCACGGGCATCCATCTATATTAGAACACATTGGGGGGGTCTCGAATTGGCGAGCGAGCGCCACGCCACTCTCTTGGAGAAAACGGACACAGCAGAGGCGGTCGGTACAAACCAAACAACACACACATTTATTTAACTAATTTAAAACGACGATATCGTCCGCCAAATCGATACATAAATCGTTATCAACACGCTAAAACATCATTACACAAAATTACCAAACACTCAAACAACATAACACAAGAGCACACAAAAGGCGGCGTCGCCAATGCTTCACTCACCACGTGGACCTACCGCAAGCAGCCAGCGGTGCCGTCCACGGCAGACCCACCGCAAGAGACAACCGTTCGCGGCAACCGCCACGCGCAGAAGAGACTCTCTCAACTCTCGCCCGCCACCAAGGCTCGCTTCCGCCAGGGGTCATTGCCGGCACTACCCCATGATGATGATGACGATAGTGGGGCTCAACGCGAATACATTGCCACTTATCGCCCGGTTGTCGTCACCAGAAATGCGACTTTGGGGCAAGACACGTGCGCTACACGGCGCAAACAACTTTATGGGGGTGTCAGCACCCTCCACATTCCCCCAACCTTAAATCAAACCATATCCCGAAAACAAAAAGATTAGCTACACAAGCTTTAACAAAAAAATGACATCACATGCCCATAATGTCCTTGCACCACGACACCGCCACCGGTCGACACTGCTGCACTGTCCGGCTCGACTTCACCTCAGTATCGGCCCCGCAACATCATTGCCGTCGGCGCGACGAACCGTCGCTAGCGCCAATACGTCTTCCAGTTGCCACCACCAGTCACGAGGGTGCCGGGCTGCTGGCAGTTGTGCAGGTCTCAGGCGTCTCCATTGCCCGACCTCACGACCGCGTTCCTGGCCAGCGGCGCTGATGATGTGCATAAGACAGCCGGCCATGGATCACATCACTCCCGCTGCATATATTCCAAACACTCGAAACAAGGGAGCAGGGCCTAGGAAAGGGAGCTTCGGGCTTTTTTCCCATGTGGTACGATGGTCAGTACGGTTAGCTAATACATCAGCAGCAGCCGAGACGCCCATCAAAAACAAAATAAAGGTCACTTTTCCTAATTCGTGCATCGCAAGATAAAAAAAGCGAGGGAAGCAGAGCGCAACACCTCAGTGCCACGATCCACCTAATTGTGCCTCGTGCGACAGGTGGCTGCGCAAGGCCTTAGGCCTAATGAGTCGCTCGACAACAACCGGCATCCACTCAGCACCCAGCCTAGACGCAAAAGAGACAGCCGCGAGGAGACATCCACTTTGTGAGGTGGCCCTATCGCTCGCCGCACACAGCAGCTTACCGAGCGATCGGCGTCCACCGCCCCGGGCGGTGTCATGATGCCCCGGCGTCGAGTCGCAATACAAAACAGCAACGATGCCCGGCTCCCTGAGCCCAAAGAGATAGAAGAAGCTATTTACAGAAAATCGGACCACCCGTGAGGCTTCCATACTCACTCGCTTCGGGCCTGGCCTACAAACCACGTGCTCTAGGCCTTGCTCACCTCAGGATGCAGACCGCATGGCTCTCATCCTAATTTAACGACGGTTTTGAAAATTAACACCAACAAAAAAGAACAACACTTGCGAGCAAAAAAATAAAACTCAACCAGCCGACAAATTCAAACACGTCACAAACCCAATCTCCTCGCTTCTCAACAAAGCACACCGCCGACGCTAGCAATGAGAAGGCCCCCCTAGGCCTACTCTTCCTCGGCTCAAACAAAAGATTGTACCGAACCGCAAAAACGGTTGTCTGATACTCCAAGAACCCCACGTTGGGTGCCAGTGTGGGGGTCTCAAATTGGGGAGCGAGCGCCCCGCCACGCTCTTGGAGTGAACGAACACAGCAGAGGCGGTCGGTACAAACCAAACAATACACACATTTATTTAACTAATTCTAAAAGACGATGTCATCTGCCGAATCGATACATAAATCGTTATCAACACGCTAACTCATCATTACACAAAATTACCAAACACTCAAACAACATAACACAAGAGCACACAAAAGGCGGCGTCGCCAACGCTTCACTCGCCACGTGGGCCTACCGCAGGCAGTCCGCGGTGCCGTCCACGGCAGACCCACCGTGAGAGACAACTGTTCGTGGCAACCGCCACGCGCAGAAGAGACTTTCTCAACCCTCGCCCCCCACCCAGGCTCGCTTCCACCAGGGTCACTGCCGGCACTACCCCATGATGATGATGTCGATAGTGGGGCTCAACGCAAATACGCCACCTATTGTGCGGTCGTTACCCGAAATGGGGCTTTGGGGCGAGACACGTGCGCCATAGGGCGCAAACAACTTTACGGGGGTGTCAGCATCCCCACAACATGCAGGCTCGTATCACTAACCAACAAAAATTTACTGAGAAAGGCCAACGAGTTTGCTTGTTTCTCACAAAAAACCAAGCAATGCTTCACTGCATGGCATGAGCAACGAAGCTGCGCCTCGGTTTTTTGTTTGACATTTACTATTTTTTATGCTGTTCTGCGTCATTTATTTTCAAAATGTATATTGGGTCATTCCACGTCAAACGTCCCAGCCATTTTGGCGACCTTCTTATATGTATTAAAAAAAAATCTGGCTTATTTACTGCATTGAAAACAGTGAATTGCTAGCTTATTTCAGAAATTAAAAAATTGTTTTTCATGTGGGTGTCTTCCGAATGTTCCAGAATGTCGTCTGGGTGTTTATGTGATAAAATTTATTTTAAAAGTACCGCTCCTTCTTTTTTTACCAAATTTGGTCTACATATTGAGTAAGAGTGCTTGTATTGAAGATGAGTAATATTAGCGCATTTTTCCACCACATAAACCTCAAAGAATTTAGCCAAAATGTTTTATGTTTAAATTTTTATTACGATACTGCACTTTGTATGAATAACTGAGCAATGAATACTTGCTTCACAGAAAGTACATTGTGTGTAAAAAATATCTCTAGACCCCTCAAGTTGCTAAACTTGGCGAGAAAAAAATGACAAATTTTACTAAATTGTCATTTTTGTCCATATTGCGATGCAATTTGCACGATGTGGTGGTAAAAATCAGCTTTACACTTTATTTGAAAGCAAATCAGCATGTCTTCTTATATGGGAAGTTCTATCATTACAATTTTTGTTTTAAAGGGCCACTCACCAGGTTTGACAATTTTTAGCTGACAAGTGCAATGCGTTGATGGGGCGTTCTTGAACACGTCTGCCAAAATTCGCAACACTGCGCGCCGCTGAAATGGGCCAAATTTCAAGATGAACACTGCTCCCTCTTCCTCTCACGGGCACTTGCCCAGGGAATCGGGGCATGATGAGCACGTATGAATGGCCCTGTGTACACGGCACTGCAGTGACGTTGGTCCTCTATGTAGACGACTGTGCTCTGACATTGCCAACAGTGTCACGTGACATGGCGAAAATATTGAACACGACATGCATAGTTCATGTAATTTGCTGCTTGAAAGGATTAATAAAACTTGAGATAAATAATAAGATGGAATAACGCAATGTGCACGGCTTTTTTTCCAATTTTTCCTGTGAATTGCAATGACATGCAGGGCTAATGTGCGGGCGTTTGGTACGCGTTCCTGTCCTTGTGTTTAGCGCATCGAGCAAACGTCAGCCGTGGAAGTAAAAGTAACCCTCCTATGCATTCGCGCACTCATTGTGTTCGTCTATTCTACTGCGTCTAAACCAGTGTTTCCAAACCATCCCGCAGAAACCGGCAGTAGATAACAAAATAACGCTGGTTAACAAAACAATACCGCTTGTGTGCATAGAGGCTTGATCGGGCACGTCATGCACACGTGACCTCTTGGTCGGATGCCGGAGAGGGTAGGGCAGAGATTACAAACACAACACCGCTTGCGTGCTCGGAGCTTGGGCTTGTTCGGGCACGTCATGCGCACGTGACCTCTTGGTCGAATGCCGGAGAAAGTAGGGCAGAGATTTGACTTGCGAAGGCTACGTGGAGCAGCGGCAAGGGTTTTGAGCTCACCTCTTCTCATCCTTGTTTCGTGCCACTTCAAAAACTGTTTCCTCAACTCGTAATGAACCATTTGAAAAAAATTGTGTGGCGTAGTGCTCTTCATTGGACACACAACAACGTCCACGGTCTAACCAAAATTCGTTATGGGGCCTGGTGAGTGGCCTTTTAAGGAAGAAAATAAATTTTGAAGTTTCCCATTGATGGCAACAGAGAATTTCAAGGCTAAGCTGTCATGTGATCAAATCAGACAATAGCCGTCAAAGGGAAACCTCAGAAATTATTTTCTTCCTTGAAACGAGAACTTGCCTTATAAAAAGGACTCTTCCTTTGGTTTTGATTCAGGTATAAAGCTGATGAACATGTGGTGCAACATGTGGTGAAAGCTGCAACATGTAGTGAGCCACCACATATTGCAGATTGCATTTCAGTGTGGACATAAGTAACAATTTTGTGAAATTGGCGATTTTTTTTTTGTAAAGTTTAGAAACTTCAGGTGTCTGAAGATATTTTTTCTCCAAAATATACTTTCTGTGGAGTAAGTATCTATTGCTTAGTTATTCATACAAAGTGCAGTATTGCAATAGAAAAAATGTAAGCATAAAACATTTTGGCTAAATTCTTCGAGGTGTATGTGGCAGAAAAATTGTGCTGATATTACTCAGTTTTAAAAACGGGACACAGGCACTTTTACTTAACATGTACACCAAATTTGGTATGGAAAGAAGTGGTACTTTTTAAATAGATTTCCTCATGAACAACACCCAGACAACAACATTCTTGGAAGCAGAAGGTGGTGACCAAAAAATTTTTCCTTTTTGAAATATTTTAGCGATTCACTGTTTATAATGCAGCAGATTAGCACAATTTTTTTTTTGCTGATACATTTGAGTTAGTCGCCAAAATTGCTGGGACGTTTGGCGGGGAACTACCCTATTCAAAATATTTTTGTTTTAAATATTTTTGCCTCTATAGTATTATATTGCACTGTTTACCGGCTGGCAACCAAAAATTACATACTTTTCACATTTTTATTCATTTCAAAATATTTCTGCTGCTCTACAATGTATATTTTTTGGAAAAAGCATTTCATTTAAAAAAATTTGGTATGCAACAATGCGTGTTTGAGTACTTTTGAAACTGGCAGATACTGTCTTCCGGAGACATATGAAAAATAACTATTTTTGCACGATAACGGAAGAGCTAGCTAAAACGACTTTAAAACATTGTTGCCCCGCCGCAGTGGTCTAGTGGCTAAGGTACTCGGCTGCTGACCCGCAGGCCGCGGCATCGAATTCTGGCTGCGGCGGTTATATTTTCGATTGAGGCAAAAATGCTGCAGGCTCGTGTGCTCATATTCGGGTGCACGTTAAAGAAACTGAAGTGGTCCGAATTTCTGGAGCCCTCCACTAGGGCGTCTCTCATAATCGTACAGTAGTTTTGGAACGTTAAACACCACTTATCAATAAATCAATCTTTAACATTGTTTACAGGCTCCTGGCAAAGGACTGCTCGTTGCTTCAGACGCTCGGCAAGCGGTGTCAATTCGAGATCGCCCTCGGCCACAACGGGAGGATATGGGTGAACGGAACCACCCTCCAGACCACGCTGAGCATCTGCAACGCCATCCTGTCAGCAGAAAATCTCAGTGCCGAGCAGATTGAAGAAAGGTGCCACAGGCCGGGTACATAAAGGAGGGCCCCCAGGGCCAAGCATAACCTGTCCGTCTCGTTTCTTTGCCAGTGGGAAAAACGCCATCTTATATGCCACAGGTGCTTTTAGGAGGTTGTTTAGTCTCCTGAAAATCCGCGTATTGTCTTTAGACAGTCTGTGAAGACTGCTTGGTGGCTTTAGGACAAACTGGGCAGTCGATCACGAATAAAGCTTTTTTAGCATTTCAAAATGGCCACAAGGAGCCGTAAATCTACGTGAAAATGTGTACTGCAACGAATTAGAGCAATTGCATACACACATGTACGATTTTTGTGGCCTTGTTTTGATGCTGAAAAGTTTGCATTCTTGAATTACTACCTTGTTTATTCATAAAACATTTATGCGGTTCTAGTTGTATAACTTCGCAGTGTTTCTCCTGCATTTATTGACTTTTGCAAAGAATGCAAAGAATAAATGCTAAGGTCAGAGTAGGAATTAAACCCAAGCATTCTGAGTGGCAATCAAGTATTCTACCACAGAGCCACATCAAATTTCAAAACTGCTCTGGGAGGAGAGCATGCGGGTGTAACGTTGCTGTAACATCAATTGTGCTTGCAGTGCTGGCTATCTAATTCTATAAACATTAAATATGTACTCCCATGATACAGGCATCAATTCAGGTTAACGTCGATTTTGTCCTTGTGTGCTATCTACTGAAGTTGGCCTACGTTGCACTAGCCTGGGCTATCATCCTTTCAAGCAGAACCGCTACATTTCAGGTTACCGCTGCTGGTGTTGGTGATAGCTGTGTTGTTGTTGACGTCGACACGTGACTGTTAACAACTGGTTATGTAAAGCATATGCGACTGTTCAACATATTTCTGTGCATTTAACATTTGTACACATCTTTAACGACATTTGTAACATTTCGCTCAATAAGAAGATTATACAGCACTGTGACCTTCCCTTTTCATGCTTCGCGTAACATTGATTTCCGTCGTATGTGAGATCTGCCGAATTTTTTATTAGCCTTCACTCCAAGATCAAAATAAGTTGTTGATAAGTGTAGTGTCATGAAGTTTTCTTCCTCGCAATTCATCTTGACAACAATAGAGGTTACAAGACTCGGATGTTACGTGTCTCCTAGTCTGCCTCTGCTGTTAGTGCTGCTCTCATTTTCCGGACATGTGTTAAGAAGCCCTAAGAAGCACTGTAGTTCAGTTAATTTCCAGTACATCAAGTGCTCTTATGCCCTATCCTTCTAACACCACAGTTGCTATTGTGCCCACTGTGTCGGCACTTAGTCCACCGTATCTCCTGTCGTTAGCGCTGTCTCTCGTTTTCTGTGGAGGGTGGCAGTGCGGCAGTCATGCCTGTCTCCTTGAGACAGGGTAATGGGCAGTCTTATTTCGTTTGATTTGTTTGATAATGGACCGATTTGAGAAATTCTTACTGTGAAAACACTCCCCATATGTTGTCACCTTAGAACTTAATTAATCCCCAAATGAACAGGGACGCTTGGTTTGGTGCCTTTTGCAGATCCTAAGGGCCTCCTTACCGGCTCATCGGGCCAGCAAAAAAAAAAAAAAAAAGCTCTTGAAATTGGAGTCAACACTTGCTTAAAGTATATATACCGTTAGTTCCCTCATTTGCAATGCTGTTGGCCCGTGTGTTCAAATTTGGTTGCACGTTAAAGAACCCCAGGTGGTCCGAATTTCCAAAGCCCTACACAACGGCGGTGGTCTAGTGGCTAAGGTACTCGGCTGCTGACCCGCAAGTCGCGGCATCGAATCCTGGCTGCGGCGGCTGCATTTTCGATGTAGGCGAAAATGCTGTAGGCCCGTGTGCTCAGATTCGGGTGCACATTAAAGAACACAGGTGGTCCAAATTTCTGGAGCCCTCCACTAGGGCGTCTTTCATAATCCTATGGTGGTTTTGGGACGTTGAACCCCACATATCAATCACCAGTTCCCTCATTTGCGAAGGTGCTTCCAGTCATTCCAGCCTATTTTACCCATCGCACGAGCTTCTACATTTCGCTTTCAGGAGAACCTTGGACTTGGATTCTTTCGTAAATTCAGCCCATCAGTTTGTAGAAAAGCAAGGGGCAAGGCAAAAATGCCCTTTCCCCCTCGTTCCCCTAAATGGTGGCCGAAGACCTCTAATGTATTCCAAAAACTGTTAACTTCTCATCTGTACTCCAGAAAAAGCGGAGACCAAAGGCAAAGACCCTGCGAGAAGCACGTCATCACTTCATTTGGATTTTGTCGTTAGTTGCGAACCATATGTTAGGAGAAGGGATAAGGCAAAAAGGATACAAACACAAGGAGAGACACGGCCAGCGCTAGCTACTTGTCCGTGTCACTTCCAATATGTTGTTTATTGCACTCGATGATCGGCATGCGAGAAGGGGTGGGCGATGCAATGAAACTTTGCTAACCCCTCCCGCTCTAATGGAGAACACTTATATGCTTATGACAAAACCTATTTATCCTTCCCGTATTTATCTTCCAAAGCTAGGGAACCCAGACAGGTGGTTATAAGAAGCCTGCCATCGCTTCTTTTGCCTTCATTGACAAGCTTGTTTTCTTGTTTTGTTTGTTGATTTTTTTTATTGATATGTGGGGTTTACTGTCCTAAAACCATTATTTGATTAAGCGAGACGCCGTAGTAGAGGACTCCAGAAATTTCGACCACCTGGGGTTCTTTAACGTGCACCGAAATCTGAGCACGCAGGCCTACAGCATTTTCGCCTCCATCAAAAATGCAGCCGCCGCAGCCGGGATTCGACCTGTGACCTGCGGGTCAGCAGCCGAGTACTTTAGCCATGAGACCACCGCGGCGGATTTTCGAATGCAAAGCATTTCTTAGCGAACTTCGGCAAATTGAGTCTATCTATTTTTCTATCTATCTATCTGTCTATCTATCTGTCTATCTATCTATTTATCTATCTATCTATCCAGCCAACTACGACTTTTAGCTCTCTTGGCCATTTCGTATATGGTATCGATACCAAACTTGGTATGGCATAACATGACTGTATGAACATATTTCACTAGTCATAACATGAAAATCATGAGATGTATGTCATGATTGTCATGATTTACATTTCATGGTCTTGTTTATCTTGTGGTGGTTTCGTTCACATGACATATTACAAAACTGGTATGGTGTTACATGACTGCATGGCAAACACAAGTGACAGACCCTAACGTGTAAATCATGACATGCATGTCATGTAAGTCCTGACTTTACGCCACGCTCATGGTGCGCTTGTGGTCGTTTCGCTAGCTTTGCATGTACTGAATTTGGCATTGTGTGACATAAATGGATGACGAACGTATATGACTGGTGCAAACATAGTAGTCATGAGATGGGTGTCATGTAACAACATGTCTACTACATGCCACGCTCATGATGAGCTCGTGGCGGTTTTGCTACCTTCACATATACGAAATTCGGTGTTACGGGGCGTGAATAGATGACAAAGATATTTGACTGGTGCAAACATGATAATCATGACACGCCTGTCATGTAAGAACATGATAACATACCATGCTCATGATGTGCTCGCAGCAATGTTGCTAGCCTCATAAATACCAAATATGATATTACGTGACGTGAATGGAGGACGAACATGAATGATTTGTCCAAGCATGATAATCGTGGCGTGTTTGTCATGTAGAACATGACTACATGGTATGCTCACAGCACGTTTGCAGTCGTTTTGCTAGCTCCACATATTCCAAGTTTGGTATCGCGTAACGTGAATTGACGACAAAGGTAAATGACATGTCCAAGCATTATAAATATAATATGGAAGTCATGTACGGCTTAATTTACATTCACCTCATAACATTGTGCCAATTTTAAAGTGGCATATCAACCTTCCTCATTCTATATTGGTATATAATCGATTCCTACTGTAAAGGGATCTGCAAATTTTTTTCGACCCGAAACTAGGGGGAGTGAACTGCGGCGAAAGTTTTTCCTACCTCCGCTATTGGGGAACCCCGCGCACTCCTATGATTGCGGATTTGGTTATTTCATAGCTGACAGTGCTCTATCACTTATGGGAAGCTTGCCAAAAGGACTACGAACTGTGTTGATCATTAAAACCTAATTATAACAAAGTTTTGTCTTTGGTATATTTGGAAATTTGTTATAAAGGTATATTCTTAACTCTATATCTCATACAAGACTATTTACTTCGTCATAACCAATATTTCGTTATATCAAGGTTCGTTATATCGAGGCTTGAGTGTAGTTCACTGCAACTGACAAGCAGCACCTGGCCAAAGATGGTTGTCCCCTAGTAAGTATGGAATTCTTGTTTATAAAATGGTACCCAGTAAAGTCACACTGGAGACGTAAACACTATATAGACGCCGACCCTTTATTTGACGAAAGTGTAACTGCTTAACTGCAAATAATCCCTGCAGCACATGCATGGCCAAGGGCAGTATCCTCTTGTTCGGTGGGTTTATCGCACTACCACTTGCACAGGGGCAAGCTCTAAGACTTGCGAAAGTTCGTGGCCCTGTCCGCAGTCTTGATAACATCTCGCAGTTGTGAATCATTCGTGCCATACAGAGAATAAACTTTAATGAAACGAAGCAGTAGGCCCGCTGTTGGGGCCTCTCTTCCAGAGACCCGTAATTGCCACAGCTGCTCGCTGGGTCTGATCGAGCGTCGGTATAAGGGCCAGACCCCACGTATCCCTTACAGCGCGTGGCTTTTTGACGAGGCGTCGTGCCCTCTCCCCATGAAGAGAAAGGGCGTGTCGCTACGCACTCTCTTCATGTGGCCGAGAGCTTTGTGTCCTGTCAAAAAGACATGCCGCCGCGCTGAAACGGATACGTGGGGTCGGGCCTTTAAACTCCAGCTGGCATCACAGATCGGCAAATCGTGCCTCCTGCGACCACGTTCGTATTTGTGCTGTGTGCAGTATTGTCAGAGTCGACTGAGACTGGTCTTTAGCTCTGGTTTTGGAGTGCCCCTGCACCTGGTACATACGTCCGTCTGTTTGTCGGGACATACTGTGTGGAGTTTGTGCAGAAGTGAAGATATGCGTTAGTACGTAAACAGCACTCGTCTCACACCCATTGCTTATCAAGGTGACAGCCGTGGAAGCATCATTAAATGCGGAAGGCGACCGTCGGCGGTGGGACACAACAGATGTGATGAAAAAGTCAACACATGAAGGATGGATGGTAAAAATTTATTTCGTCAGAAAGCAACTGCGGATGATTCCGTGTTAGATGGCCATCAACCCAAGGTTGGTGGCGACCTGTGTGGCCCACTCCACAACCCTTAACTGGACGACTGGGTCAGAGCTAGTCAACACGGCCTCCCAGTGCTCAAGAGAGGGATCACGCATAATATCCACCGGCGGCGGCACTATGCTACATTCCCAAAGTATGTGATCATATGTTGCCACAGCCTGACACCATTTGCATTGCGGCTTAATCTCCTCTGGGTACATTTTGTTCAACACGTAAGGGTTGGGAAAAGATCGCGTCTGCAGTTTTCTCCACATGCATTCCTACGCCTTAGTTAACCGCTTGTGCGGGGGCGGATCACATGAAGACGTCTCCACATGACGTCATTGTTGCATCACACATCGTCATATCTTGTTACGTTATGACGTCATCACGTGGCATGGGCACTTCGAAGATGGGCCGGTCACGGACGCAGTGCAAAACCACGTGCAGTAGTGCAGTTAAGTGAAGTAAGCTTGCTATGCCACCGATCACGGAAGCAGTGCAATTAATACAACGCTATTAGTTAATACAAGCTTTTGGGGGAGGGCGGGCCAGAATAAAGTACGTCAACTGAGAAAAAAAAGTCATGGCTCTCTCTTTCGAGTAGTCTTAGACACATATGCGTAAGGGACCATGAGCGTGCGCAATTAGGGCGGGGGGTGGCAAAATAATATAAGGGGCGAATTTTGCTGCGCCCCCCCTCGAGTTGCAATGACCCTATTCTGTTTGAATTGACTTCGCGTCCGACCCTCTTTGAGGACGATTAGAAAGAGTGCCCCCCCCCCCGTGCGCGCGCTTATGCAAGATAAGCTGTGAGCTCCTTTTCGTTTTTTTTTTTTTTTTTTCCCCTGAGGTGGTGCATGGCACGGCCCGAGTTGAAAATAAGAAGAAGAGGCAGCCGCAAGCTTGATGAGGCGACGTGTACCGCGGTGCTATATGTTGCAGTAATGACGTCTAGGTCGCGTACGTACCTGGCAGTACATCTGAGAGAAAGGAACTTGAAGAAAACGACGAAGGGACCGTGCTGAAGAAAACTGCAGTCGTTCGTCGACTGGTAAGCATTGAAAGTCCTGGGCAACGCCAGGCTTAAGGTAGGTCTGATTACCGTCACAAACTGCAAATTCAAAGCTGAAGGAAGGAGCAAACGTTTTTCTCTCTTTTTTTTAGATATTCTTGTTCTCTCTTTCGCTTTCTGTAGACTATTTCGCCCGCATGATTGTGAGGGCGCTCTTCGCAGATCGGGGAGGTTTCTCATAATATAGTTGGATGCGACGTAAGAACTTCGTAGAGGCCGTGGCGGATCCAGAGAGGGAGAGGGGCGCGACGGAGACGCACTCCCTCCAGTGTTCTCCGCTCATCTGCTATCACCAATTAGGACAAATGAGTGGGACTACTTTGAGCACACATTAACAGTATTTATGCTATGATAGTTCTTGTGCTAGAAAAAACGAAAGTGATAACCACGCCCCCTCTCCCCGTAAAATGCTGCGATGACCGTCACCTTTTCCTCCTGAGAAAAAACCCGTTCACGCTTATTGTCATCATCATAATTTATTAAGTGTCAAATATTCTAAACAGGGCATTATTGCATAAAGGGCGGAGCCTACAGATTTGAAATGACGCATAATTTAGTAGTTGTTTATGTATAATACCGAACAACGTGACAGAACTTACAGAGCACGCAAGAATAAAGAATATTTCACAATGTTCACTTAGATAAAAAGGCGTAGGCTATAATGATGCGGAGAGCTTAAATTTAATTTGAAAAAAAAAAGTTACAAACGAAAAAACAAAAAGGAGTTGAAGACACAAGTCTTAGTGGTGTACAAAACATATTAAAGAGAGCATTTCTTTCCCCCCCCCTTTTTTTTTCTTCTTTACAATAACATAAGAACGAGAAGAATAGAATTGCAAGAAAACAAGGAAAAATGCACAATTAGTGTTACTTAACAAAGATCGTACTTGAATACTCCTTGAAATTTCTGGGAATTCTTTTCAAGGGCAGCAGCGTCAGTAAGGCAATTCCAGCCTTATTCGATGAAATCTGGGGAAAATGATTTGTGAAAAGCAAGAGTGGAACCGTCAAGGCGTTGAACGCTGTTAAAATTGAACAGGCGGCGAGAAGTTGGAGTGGGTGCGAGTAGCCTGCGGATAAGTGGTCGGCAGCATATCGACCTCATAACAGTACCGCAGGGAAACTCCGAGCAGTAGCCACGCATGTCTGCCGAGCAGCAGGAGCCGCCGCCGCCTCCTCAGCAGTACCCGGATGCCCTTGCTCCCGACAGCTGCCACAGCTGGGTCAGCTGGATCATCCCAGCCGCCGTTTCCTAAAACGTGTTCTGCTGCTCGCTGCTGCGCCTCGCGATGCCCGCCATGTTGCGTGCAGTGGGAGAAGCGTTCCCCACGAGCACCAAGGGCTCGGTCGCCTGGTTTAACGTCTCCATCTACAGCTTGACATACGCACTGTGTAAGGCATGAGCACATTGTTTTGGGGCTTCAAGTCCGGGGTTGATATTCGTGGCCTCTTCTTTTTTTTATTTTTTGTGCGGGTGTGGATCGGTACGCGCACCTGATCACATGTAAGTAGTCTCCCTATATCGCCTCCTTCTCTCCGTGTTCCCCACGACTCCATCATTCAGTTATGGCGCCCGCGACGGATAGCGTTCGCTATCCGTCGCGGGCGCCATCTTAGTTGGAGCGGGCCAAGTGATCTGCCTCCCCCTGGACAGTCTCGCCGCCATCGTTCCCGTATTGTGCAGTACGTGCTAACTAACACCTTCTACGTCGCTAGGAACGCGAACGGCTTTGGTCAACGAGATGCAAATAGAGTCGGTCCAGGTCCTCTATGTAGACGACTGTGCTCTGACATTGCCAACAGTGTCACGTGACATGGCGAAAATATTGAACACGACATGCATAGTTCATGTAATTTGCTGCTTGAAAGGATTAATAAAACTTGAGATAAATAATAAGATGGAATAACGCAATGTGCACGGCTTTTTTTTCCAATTTTTCCTGTGAATTGCAATGACATGCAGGGCTAATGTGCGGGCGTTTGGTACGCGTTCCTGTCCTTGTGTTTAGCGCATCGAGCGGACGTCAGCCGTGGAAGTAAAAGTAACCCCCCTATGCATTCGCGCACTCATTGTGCTCGTCTATTCTACTGCGTCTAAACCAGTGTTTCCAAACCATCCCACAGAAACCGGCAGTTGATCACAAAATAATGCTGGTTAACAAAACAATACCGCTTGCGTGCATAGAGGCTTGTTCGGGCACGTCATGCACATGTGACCTCTTGGTCGGATGCCGGAGAGGGTAGGGCAGAGATTACAAACACAACACCGCTTGCGTGCTCGGAGCTTGGGCTTGTTCGGGCACGTCATGCGCACCTGACCTCTTGGTCGAATGCCGGAGAAAGTAGGGCAGAGATTTGACTTGCGAAGGCTACGTGGAGCAGCGGCAAGGGTTTTGAGCTCACCTCTTCTCATCCTTGTTTTGTGCCACTTCAAAAACTGTTTCCTCAACTCGTAATGAACCATTTGAAAAAAATTGTGTGGCGTAGTGCTCTTCATTGGACACACAACAACGTCCACGGTCTAACCAAAATTTGTTATGGGGCCTGGTGAGTGGCCTTTTAAGGAAGAAAATAAATTTTGAAATTTCCCATTGACGGCAACAGAGAATTTCAAGGCTAAGCTGTCATGTGATCAAATCAGACAATAGCCGTCAAAGGGAAACCTCAGAAATTATTTTCTTCCTTGAAACGAGAACTTGCCTTATAAAAAGGACTCTTCCTTTGGTTTTGATTCAGGTATAAAGCTGATGAACATGTGGTGCAACATGTGGTGAAAGCTGCAACATGTGGTGAGCCACCACATATTGCAGATTGCATTTCAGTGTGGACATAAGTAACAATTTTGTGAAATTGGCGATTTTTTTTGTAAAGTTTAGAAACTTCAGGTGTCTGAAGATATTTTTTCTCCAAAATATACTTTCTGTGGAGTAAGTATCCATTGCTTAGTTATTCATACAAAGTGCAGTATTGCAATAGAAAAAATGTAAGCATAAAACATTTTGGCTAAATTTTTCGAGGTGTATGTGGCAGAAAAATTGTGCTGATATTACTCAGTTTCAAAAACGGGACACAGGCACTTTTACTTAACATGTACACCAAATTTGGTAGGGAAAGAAGCGGTACTTTTTAAATAGATTTCCTCATGAACAACATCCAGACAACAACATTCTTGGAAGCAGTAGGTGGTGACCAAAAAATTTTTCCTTTTTGAAATATTTTAGCAATTCACTGTTTATAATGCAGCAGATTAGCACAATTTTTTTTTTGCTGATACATTTGAGTTAGTCGCCAAAATTGCTGGGACGTTTGGCGGGGAACTACCCTATTCAAAATATTCCTTGTTTTAAATATTTTTGCCTCTATAGTATTATATTGCACTGTTTACCGGCTGGCAACCAAAAATTACATACTTTTCACATTTTTATTCATTTCAAAATATTTCTGCTGCTCTACAATGTATATTTTTTGGAAAAAGCATTTCATTTAAAAAAATTTGGTATGCAACAATGCGTGCTTGAGTACTTTTGAAACTGGCAGATACTGTCTTCCGGAGACATATGAAAAATAACTATTTTTGCACGATAATGGAAGAGCTAGCTAAAACGACTTTAAAACATTGTTGCCCCGCCGCAGTGGTCTAGTGGCTAAGGTACTCGGCTGCTGACCCGCAGGCCGCGGCATCGAATTCTGGCTGCGGCGGTTATATTTCCGATTGAGGCAAAAATGCTGCAGGCTCATGTGCTCATATTCGGGTGCACGTTAAAGAAACTGAAGTGGTCCGAATTTCTGGAGCCCTCAACTAGGGCGTCTCTCATAATCGTACAGTAGTTTTGGAACGTTAAACACCACTTATCAATAAATCAATCTTTAACATTGTTTACAGGCTCCTGGCAAAGGACTGCTCGTTGCTTCAGACGCTCGGCAAGCGGTGTCAATTCGAGATCGCCCTCGGCCACAACGGGAGGATATGGGTGAACGGAACCACCCTCCAGACCACGCTGAGCATCTGCAACGCCATCCTGTCAGCAGAAAATCTCAGTGCCGAGCAGATTGAAGAAAGGTGCCACAGGCCGGGTACATAAAGGAGGGCCCCCAGGGCCAAGCATAACCTGTCCGTCTCGTTTCTTTGCCAGTGGGAAAAACGCCATCTTATATGCCACAGGTGCTTTTAGGAGGTTGTTTAGTCTCCTGAAAATCCGTGTATTGTCTTTAGACAGTCTGTGAAGACTGCTTGGTGGCTTTAGGACAAACTGGGCAGTCGATCACGAATAAAGCTTTTTTAGCATTTCAAAAGGGCCACAAGGAGCCGTAAATCTACGTGAAAATGTGTACTGCAACGAATTAGAGCAATTGCATACACACATGTACGATTTTTGTGGCCTTGTTTTGATGCTGAAAAGTTTGCATTCTTGAATTACTACCTTGTTTATTCATAAAACATTTATGCGGTTCTAGTTGTATAACTTCGCAGTGTTACTCCTGCATTTATTGACTTTTGCAAAGAATGCAAAAAATAAATGCTAAGGTCAGAGTAGGAATTAAACCCAAGCATTCTGAGTGGCAATCAAGCATTCTACCACAGAGCCACATCAAATGTCAAAACTGCTCTGGGAGGAGAGCATGCGGGTGTAACGTTGCTGTAACATCAATTGTGCTTGCAGTGCTGGCTATCTAATTCTATAAACATTAAATATGTACTCCCATGATACAGGCATCAATTCAGGTTAACGTCGATTTTGTTCTTGTGTGCTATCTACTGAAGTTGGCCTACGCTGCACTAGCCTGGGCTATCATCCTTTCAAGCAGAACCGCTACATTTCAGGTTACCGCTGCTGGTGTTGGTGATAGCTGTGTTGTTGTTGACGTCGACACGTGACTGTTAACAAATGGTTATGTAAAGCATATGCGACTGTTCAACATATTTCTGTGCATTTAACATTTGTACACATCTTTAACGACATTTGTAACATTTCACTCAATAAGAAGATTATACAGCACTGTGACCTTCCCTTTTCATGCTTCGCGTAACATTGATTTCCGTCGTATGTGGGATCTGCCAAATTTTTTATTAGCCTTCACTCCAGCCTTCACTCCAGGCCTCTGCGAGAAGCACGTCATCACTTCATTTGGATTTCGTCGTCAGTTGCGAGCCATATGTTAGGAGAATGGATTAGGCAAAAAGGATACAAACACAAGGAGAGGCACGGCCGGCGCTAGCTACTTGTCCCTGTCACTTCTAATATGTTGTTTACTGCACTCGATGATCGGCATGCGAGAAGGGGTGGGCGATGCAATGAAACTTTGCTAACCCCCACCTCTAATGGAGAACACTTATATGCTTATGACAAAACCTATTTATCCTTCCCGCATTTACCTTCCAAAGCTAGGGAACCCAGGTAGGTGGTTATAAGAAGCCTGCCATCGCTTCTTTTGCCTTCATTGACAAGCTTGTTTTTTTTGTTTTGTTTGTTAATTTTTTATTGATATGTGGGGTTTACTGTCCTAAAGCCATTATTTGATTAAGCGAGACGCCGTAGTGAAGGGCTCCAGAAATTTCGACCACCTGAGGTTCTTTAACGTGCACCAAAATCTGAGCACGCAGGCCTACAGCATTTTCGCCTCCATCAAAAATGCAGCCGCCACAGCCGGGATTCGACCTGCGACCTGCGGGTCAGCAGCCGAGTACTTTAGCCATGAGACCACCGCGGCGGGATTTTCAAATGCAAAGCATTTCTTAGCGAAGTTCGGCAAATTGAGCGTATCTATCTATCTATCTATCTATCTATCTATCTATCTATCCAGCCACCTACGACTTTTAGCTCTCTTGGCTGTTTCGTATATGGTATCGATACCAAACTTGGTATGGCATAACATGACTGTATGAAGAACATATTTCACTAGTCATAACATGAAAATCATGAGATATATGTCGTGAATGTCATGATTTACATTTCATGGTCTTGTCGATCTTGCAGAGGTTTCGTTCACATGACATATTGCAAAACTGGTATGGTATGACATGACTGCATGGCAAACACAAGTGACAGACCCTTACGTGTAAGTCATGACATGCATGTCATGTAAGTCCTGACTATACGCCACGCTCATGGTGCGCTTGTGGTCGTTTCGCTAGCTTTGCATATACTGAATTTGGCATTCTGCAACATAAATGGATGACAAACATATACGACTGGTGCAAACATAGCAGTCATGAGATGGGTGTCATGTAACAACATGTCTACCACATGCCATGCTCATGATGAGCTCGTGGCAGTTTTCTACCTTCACATATACGAAATTCGGTATTACGGGGCGTGAATAGATGACGAAGATATTTGACTGGTGCAAACATTATAATCATGACACGCCTGTCATGTAAGAACATGATAACATACCATGCTCATGATGTGCTCACAGTAATGTTGCTAGCCTCATAAATACCAAATATGATATTACGTGACGTGAATGGACGTCGAACATGAATGATTTGTCCAAGCGTGATAATCGTGGCACATGTGTCATGTAAAACATGACTACATGCTATGCTCACAGCACGCTTGCGGTCGTTTTGCTAGCTCCACATATACCAAGTTTGGTATCGCGTAACATAAATTGACGACAAAGGTAAATGACATGTCCAAGCATGATAATTATGATATGGAAGTCATGTACGGCTTAATTCACATTCATCTCATAACATTGTGCTAATTTCAAAGTGGCATATCAACCTTCCTCATTCTAGATTGGTATATAATCAATTCCTACTGTAATGGGATCTGCAAATTTTTTTCGACTCGAAAATAGGGGGAGTGGGCTGCGGCAAAAGTTTCTCCTACCTCTGCTATTGGTGAACCCTGCGCACTCCTATGATTGCAGATTTGGTTATTTCACAGCTGAGAGTGCACTATCACTTATGGGAAGCTTGCCAAAAGGACTGTGTTGATTGTGTTGTACATTAAAACCTAATTATAACAAAGTTTTGTCTTTGGTATATCTGGAAATTTGTTATAAATGCATATTCTTAACTCTATATCTAGTACAAGACTATTTACTTTGTCATAATCAATATTTCGTTATATCAAGGTTCGTTATATCGAGGCTTGAGTGTAGTTCACTACAACTGACAAGCAGCACCTGGCCAAAGATGGCTGTCCCCTAGTAAGTATGGAATTCTTGTTTATAAAATGACACCCAGTAAAGTCAAACTAGAGACGTGCACACTATATAGACCCTGACCCTTTATTTGACGAAAGTGTAACTGCTAAACTGCAAATAATCCCTGCAGCACATGCATGGCCAAGGGCAGTATCCTCTTGTTCGGTGGTTTTATTGCACTACCACTTGCACAGGGGCAAGCTCTAAGACTTGCAAAAATTCGTGGCTCTATCCGCAGTCTTGATAACATCTCGCAGTTGTGAATCATTCGTGTCATACAGAGAATAAACTTTAATGAAAAGAAGCAGTAGGCCCGCCGTTGGGACCTCTCTTCCAGAGACCCGTAATTTCCACAGCTGCTCGCTGGGTCCGATCGAGCGTCGCCATTAAGGCCAGACCACACGTATCCCTTACAGAGCGTGGCTTTTTGACGAGGCGTCGTGCCCTCTCCCCATGAAGAGAAAGGGCGTGTCGCTACGCGCGCTCTCCACGTGACCGAGAGCTTTGTGTCACGTCAAGAAGACACGCCGCCGCGCTGAAACGGATACGTGGGGTCGGGCCTTTAAACTCCAGCTGGCATCACAGATCGGCAAATCGTGCCTCCTGCGACCACGTTCGTATTGGTGCTGTGTGCAGTATTGTCAGGGTCGACTGAGACTGGTCTTTAGCTCTGGTTTTGGAGTGCCCCTGCACCTGGAACATACGTCCGTCTGTTTGTCGGGACATACTGTGTGGAGTTTGTGCAGGAGTGAAGATATGCGTTAGTACGTAAACAGCACTCGTCTCACACCCATTGCTTATCAAGGTGACAGCCGTGGAAGCCTCATTAAATGCGAAAGGCGACCGTCGGCCGTGGGTCACAAGAGATGTGATGAAAAAGTCATCACATGAAGGATGGATGGTAAAAATTTATTTCGTCAGAAAGCAACTGCGGATGATTCCGTGTTAGATGGCCATCAACCCAAGGTTGGCGGCGACCTGTGTGGCCCACTCCACAACCCTTAACTGGACGACTGGGTCAGAGCTAGTCAACACGGCCTCCCAGTGCTCAAGAGAGGGATCACGCATAATATCCACCGGCGGCGGCACTATGCTACATTCCCAAAGTATGTGATCATATGTTGCCACAGCCTGACACCATTTGCATTGCGGCTTAATCTCCTCTGGGTACATTTTGTTCAACACGTAAGGGTTGGGAAAAGATCGCGTCTGCAGTTTTCTCCACATGCATTCCTACGCCTTAGTTAACCGCTTGTGCGGGGGCGGATCACATGAAGACGTCTCCACATGACGTCATTGTTGCATCACACATCGTCATATCTTGTTACGTTATGACGTCATCACGTGGCATGGGCACTTCGAAGATGGGCCGGTCACGGACGCAGTGCAAAACCACGTGCAGTAGTGCAGTTAAGTGAAGTAAGCTTGCTATGCCACCGATCACGGAAGCAGTGCAATTAATACAACGCTATTAGTTAATACAAGCTTTTGGGGGAGGGCGGGCCAGAATAAAGTACGTCAACTGAGAAAAAAAAGTCATGGCTCTCTCTTTCGAGTAGTCTTAGACACATATGCGTAAGGGACCATGAGCGTGCGCAATTAGGGCGGGGGGTGGCAAAATAATATAAGGGGCGAATTTTGCTGCGCCCCCCCTCGAGTTGCAATGACCCTATTCTGTTTGAATTGACTTCGCGTCCGACCCTCTTTGAGGACGATTAGAAAGAGTGCCCCCCCCCCCCCGTGCGCGCGCTTATGCAAGATAAGCTGTGAGCTCCTTTTCGTTTTTTTTTTTTTTTTCCCCTGAGGTGGTGCATGGCACGGCCCGAGTTGAAAATAAGAAGAAGAGGCAGCCGCAAGCTTGATGAGGCGACGTGTACCGCGGTGCTATATGTTGCAGTAATGACGTCTAGGTCGCGTACGTACCTGGCAGTACATCTGAGAGAAAGGAACTTGAAGAAAACGACGAAGGGACCGTGCTGAAGAAAACTGCAGTCGTTCGTCGACTGGTAAGCATTGAAAGTCCTGGGCAACGCCAGGCTTAAGGTAGGTCTGATTACCGTCACAAACTGCAAATTCAAAGCTGAAGGAAGGAGCAAACGTTTTTCTCTCTTTTTTTTAGATATTCTTGTTCTCTCTTTCGCTTTCTGTAGACTATTTCGCCCGCATGATTGTGAGGGCGCTCTTCGCAGATCGGGGAGGTTTCTCATAATATAGTTGGATGCGACGTAAGAACTTCGTAGAGGCCGTGGCGGATCCAGAGAGGGAGAGGGGCGCGACGGAGACGCACTCCCTCCAGTGTTCTCCGCTCATCTGCTATCACCAATTAGGACAAATGAGTGGGACTACTTTGAGCACACATTAACAGTATTTATGCTATGATAGTTCTTGTGCTAGAAAAAACGAAAGTGATAACCACGCCCCCTCTCCCCGTAAAATGCTGCGATGACTGTCACCTTTTCCCCCTGAAAGAGAACCCTGTTCACGCCTATTGTCATCATAATTTATTAACTGTTAAGAACTCTAAACAGGGTATCATTGCATAAGGGGCGGAGCCTACGGATTTGAAATGACGCATTATTGAGTAGTTTATGTATAAGAATGCCGAACAACGTGACAGAACTTACTAAGTACGCAAGAAAAAAGAATATTTCACAAGCAATGTTCACTTAGATGAAAAGGCGTAGACTATAATGATGCGGAGAGCTAAAACTTAATTTGAAAAAAAAGTAACAGATGAAGAAAAAAAAGTAGTTGACATATTAAAGAGAGCATTTCATCTCCCCCCCCCCTTTTTTTTCTTCTTTACAATGAAATAATAATAAGAAAAAAATTGCAAGAAAACAAGAAAAAATGCACAATTAGTGTTATTTAACAAAGATCGTACTTGAATACTCCTTGAAACTTTTGGGAATTCTCTTCAAGGGCAGCAGCGTCAGTAAGGCAATTCCAGCCTTATTCGATGACATCTAGGAAAAATGATTTGTGAAAAGCTAGAGTGAAACCGTCAAGGCGTTGAACGCTGTCAAAATTGAACAGGCGGCGAGAAGTGGGTGCAAGTAGCCTGCGGATAAGTGGTCGGCAGCATCGACCCATAACAGATACCGCAGGGAGACTCCGAGGAGAAGCCAGGCATGTCTGCCGAGCAGCAGGAGCTGCCGCCTCCTCAGCAGTACCCGGATGCCCTCGCTCCCGACAGCTGACACAGCTGGGTCATCGCGGCCGCCCTTTCCTGGAACGTGTTCTGCTGCTCGCTGCTGTGCCGCGCGATGCCCATCATGTTCCGTGCCGTGGGAGAAGCGTTCACCACGAGCACCAAGGGCTTGGTCGCCTGGTTGAACGCCTCCATCTACAGCTTGACATACGCGCTGTGTAAGGCACGAGCACATTGTTTTGGGGCTTCAAGTCCGGAGTTGATATTCGCGTTCGCGGCCTCTTCTTCTTTTTTTTGTGCGGGTGTGGGTCGGTACGCGCACCTGACAGTGTTCACACGTAAGTAGTCCCCCTCTATCGCCTCCTTCTCTCCGTGTCCGTCACGACTCCATCATTCAGTTATGGCCACCATTAGGTGCCTGGTGTTTGAGGTGTACAGTTAGAGGGCTGTCATCAGAAAAAAAATTACCTTGTTATAGAGCGACAAGAAAGGGAACAACATCGGTGTTCGATCGTGTTGTGCTTGTCCCTGTAATCTTAGCACTTGTAATATATAAGTAATAATCAGTACGAACTAGCTCTACTTTCCGTATTGCCTGATCTTTTGGTTTTCCCTTTTGTTTAGGTTCCCCAAAACAAAAACTACAAGCACATCAACGTAGCCGTTTGCCATACACATTTTAAATAAGTGGCTGCAAGACGCCAGCAGCTTCGTTTCTTCTAGTTGGAAACCTCGAAGACATGTAAAGTGAGCAGGAAAGTGAGCACTTATCAGCGTCAAATGAACGCCACATAGTGATGTATGGCTCGAGTGCACGTTAAAAAACCCCAGGTGGTCTAAATTTCCGGAGCCCTCCACTACGGCGTCTCTCATAATCATATAGTGGTTTTGGGACGTTAAACCGTACAAATCAATCAATCAATGTATGGCTCGACTACTTATACAAGCGTGTATGAAACATAAACAACGATATGCCTACATGATAACTGGGTAGAGCGAATGTTGGGTCATATTTACCGGGCTAAAATAAACGTGTCGTTCATGCGACATGCAATCTTCGCAGCACCGGTGGCGTCAACGCTGAGCCACGTCGTCTCCTCGCGTTCGCTATCCGTCGCGGGCGCCATCTTAGTTGGAGCGGGCCAAGTGATCTGCCTCCCCCTGGACAGTCTCACCGCCATCGTTTCCGCATTGTGCAGTACGTGCTAACTAACACCTTCTACGTCGCTAGGAACGCGAATGGCTTTGGTCAACGAGATGCAAATAGATCGAGTCGGTCCAGGATCGCAGTACATTGCGTATACAATCTACTGAGGTGGTTCTTCAAACGCAAGTCCGCGGACTTCCGAGAATTCACCACACAGCATCTTTGAAATGCGACGGAACTGATTTATGAACCCACTTCGGCGTGATATGGCTGCAGGCGTTTTGTTTCAGTTTTTTTTGCGACATATGTACGCGAGCATGACTTCTTTCTGCAGTTTTGCGTATTTGAAGAGAAGGCATAGCTAGAAACAAGTTGAATGAGGCTGCAGACGGCGCAAGTTATTGATAAGCTCTTGAGATCAAATTGGCGCTGCGCTTTCATTTGACCAGAGTCCTTCACTGGTTTGACCATTCTTTACCACAGAGGAAAAGAGCCACCTAACTCCAGCTGCATGTTGTGTTATTTATGACCCCCTTTCTCCCTTGCTTTTTTTTTTCACCGCAAGGGGTCCCTTCAACTAGTCCAAAAGGGGTCCCCGAAACAGCCATGCCTGGAAGTAGCTGATATAGGGCATGCACGCAAACTGTATGCGAGGTCATTTTAAGCATCAAGTGCTGTTTGCTCCCGTTGGTCGGCTACCTTCAAGTCTCCTTGAGCCAATAGTCATAGCCGTTGTTTCTTGACTTAAAAATCAATATTCGGCCATCAAAAACAACACGATATCATCTGGGCAACCATACTTATGAGCTTTACAAACTTTTTTCACTGTCTAAACAAATCATGAGAAGCGTTTTCCATTTATTGTCAATTTTTTCAGTGGTGCCTTTGCAGTATTTAGGATAGGGGTCGGCGACCTTTTTATGCGGAGGGATGGGCGGCAAATCGGGGAGTGCAGAGAAGGAAATTTGAAGAATTCACATTAATGCTCAGAACTTAATTAGAAATGTTCATTTTCAGCTGGCGCATCAGTATAAGTCAATCAGAGGTCGTAGCGGCCCTCTGAGCTAACCACAGTTGACTAAAAACGGAGTTTGAAAATGTTAATTATAGCACCTCTTAACAATGTGGCGGGTTCGTTAGTATAAAACAATGGTCGTAGGACTGGTATGTTTGACGAACATTTGCGCGATCCCGCAGGACGTATTCGTCTTTCAACTGTCTAACCACTGTCCAGAAGAAGGTCGGGCTCTTCTCTTGGAAACACTGGCAGCCGCAAACTTCCTCCTTTCGTCTCCTCAAGCTTTACGCGAGCACTCCTGTTTTGTAGGCAAACCGCGTAGTCATCGTAAACATACGCTATACTGGTTCCTTATTTAGGCTTCGCTAGCGGTATCTGGAACGACCCGTATTTGGAACGTCTCCTTAGGACATTCATGACAGTTCCTGTAAAGAAGGATAATCTTCGACCTATGCTGGAGCCAACAATTAGACAAGTAGTCCTGGTTGTAGTAGATCTTGTTGTTGGGCTAGTTGGTGCATGTTACACCAAAATTGGACGACGCGAACCACCAGGAAAGAATAGGGTAAAGGAAAGAGCAACAAATCTTTCTTATTTCGTCTATTCTTCCGCAGTGCTTTGCGTCGTGTAATTTTCTTGTGGTCCTGGTTTCGTCAAGACAGTAGAGCAAAAGACGAGACCCTTTCGCGAAACGTTGGTTCCATCGCTACCACCTCTAAAATTATTTTTCATCTTTTCAAGCATGCATATTTCGCTGAAATTCTACATAATTCCCGTACATGTTGTGCGCATTCAAATGAAATGCTCTCTGGCAGCTTTAGGAACGTCTCTGTCCGTCGTGGTGGACGAGATGGCGTTGCGACTTCATTTCGCAAAGGGGTGCCAACAGGCGCTTGCTCTGTACGGGGCGGCGTTCTCTATGTCGGCCATCGTGTACCCGCCGGTGTTCCTCGTCCTGGTGGACACCTACGGCCTCAACGGAGCGCTGTTTGTCTCCGGCGCCCTTTCCCTCAACGGTCTTGCCGGATCGACAGTTATCACCAGGTACGTGATCAGTCCCGTCCATGGGTCGGCAGAAAACGTGGAGCTCACTTAGACTCAGCCATTAACTAAATTTTGTCCTTCTGGCTCACTTGGACTTAAACTTGCCAAAATTTTCTCAGCTGCACTCACTCGGTGTCAGGCTCATCAAAATATCGCTCACTCTCATGTGCCACCGACCAACCCAGCCATGTGCTTCTTACCTCACCTGAGCATCGAAGTTTATCTCCCCGTCACACGTTTGCTTGTCTGTTACTCTCAATAACCAATGGTTGTCTTTCCTACGTGCCAAAGGCCCTTCCCATGCATACTTCTTCTCGATTTCGATTAAGATATTGGGTGAACGAAATTGTACATGTAAGCACAACCGCGTCTCTGCCAAACCACATTTAGGGCCATGAAAAATACCGCAGCAGCAGTTAGCATTTTGGTTTTATTTCATTATATTGTTGCGTGGTTGTGGCATGGACGAAGGCAGGAGGTGGCGGCTTGTTCAAGATGAAACTCTTCGTTTGTCCGAACTTGTGGCCGAGTAATGGAAAGTCAGAGTACTGCAAAACACACTGTACAATGATAGCGGCGATAAGGGCGTCGGCCTTTGATAATATGGTCCATGGCAAGGCATGGCGGCATTTATACATGCGGCGTCGAACGTTCGAGCACTATCACTAGTGGCCGCGTTCATTCTAAATTCAACTCAACTGTTCGCATTTGTGTGCTCAAGCTTGGAAAATGACCTCAAGTCGATTTCAAATGTTCGCAAACATTCTGGCGCGATTTCAGCAAGACCCTGTTTACAGGTGAGATGGGCCGACATTACAAAACACAGAAAAAAAAGCAGTATGACTGACAATATACTATTCTGTTCATTCTTCACATTACTTGCTCCAGTTAGCGCTTCAAATGCCCATCCGAAGCTTTGAATAGGCTCGCATGTTCACAGGCCCGTGTGGCTACCACCGGACATTCCGCTGCCACTGTTGTATCGACATGCATCCGATGTCGTGGTCGAAGTGGATGTCGTGGTCGAAGTGCGTCGCCGACCTCACCCGTGAAGAAGAGTGCGAGAGGAGACTCTGCCGGAGATGCTAAAGGTGTGGCCGCTGCCGACAAGCCGGACTCGAACAATGTTTGTACTAAAGCCAAAGCATTAGATGCCTTGATAAGCGAGATATTTGACCATCGGCGTCTTCAAGATTTGGCGAGACCTGACGATACTTCGCTAGGCCTGCGTCGTCGTCAACGCGAATCAGGGTTGCCGCTGGTACTCTGCGCCAAATGGGCTACTTTTCCGCGCGTTTGGCGACGAATATTTTCAGTTGGTGCCATGGTTATTCTTCTTGCTACATTTAAAATTGTGGTTTCACTGCTTGGAAGACGGTTTCGTTTATTCAATAATAGTAAAGTCACTGCTCATATTATCGCTCCGATTCTATTGGGCTACAAATTTGGCGATAATATTATTTGGCTTGGCTAGTTTGGGTACTCTTTGGTTTGAGTTCTGGCGCTTTTTCGAATCCACCCAACGGCAACCCTGATGCGAATGATGCAATAAAGTGTAAATTGTATAAAAGTCGGGCAAATCTCAAGTGCCACTCAACTGACACTGTGTGTATTCGGCGTACCGAAACTCGCACCACATCAATGAAGCGTGACACCATTATATAAGTCACAGATTGCCTAAATTTATGACATCATAGTGATGCCATTCTCGCAGGACATCGTCGCTTTGTCAAAGTTGGCCGCATCACTGAGGGTATGCAAAGTCACATGGTGATGATGGTGTGCAGAAAGCTCAGAGTGCTTTCGATCCCAGAGACAGTTTATTGATTGATTTATTGATTGATTGATTGATATGTAAGGTTTAACGTCCCACAACCACCATATGATTGTGAGACGCCATAGTGGAGGGCTCCGGGAATTTCGACCACCAGGGGATCTTTAACGTGCACCCAAATGTGAGCACACGGGCCTACAGCGTTTTCGCCTCCATCAAAAATGCAGCCGCCGCAGCCGGGATTTGATCCCGCAACCTATAGCGGTCTACGATGGCTTGCCATTGAGTGCACCGTCGGGCGTTGGTTCATTCTCTACTTCAGTCATGAATTACCTCGGGCGTGGCGTGCACTGTACGATGATATGGCATCAGTCCAGACTCAATCAAGAGGAGAGTGTTAATGCATTTAGGTGGACTAGCTGCTCGTGAGCTAAATAGTCCGCAATATAGCCTACAGACGCTAAAGACTACAGAGGATGACACACAGAGTGGTTGTCCTGTGTAGCCCGTAGGGCATTTCGAAAGAATGATGTGTGTGTGTGTGTGTGTGTGTGCGTGCGTGTGTGTGTGCGCGCGCGCGCGCTTCGAGTTGTTGACTAATTTACTTCACGCTTGCAGTTACTATAGCGTACTGGTGAGCTCAATCAGTAGAGAGGCTGCCTTGGAAAGGTGTTGGTACCAGGTCGGACCCCTGGACCAGGGTGTATTTTTCTTTGTCTAGAAGTTCTCGTTTTCTGAGAAATCTATATGTATTTTCTTCGTGCTACAATGGGGTAATTGACAGTTATTCCTTTCTGTAGCGTGTGTTTGCTAGTATAATAAATCCACTAAAGACAATTGATTGATTGATATGTGGGGTTTAACGTCCCAAAACCACTATATGATTTTGAGTGACGCCGTAGTGGAGGGTTCCGGAAATTTAGACCACCTGGGGTTTTTTAACGTGCACCCAAATCTGAGCACACGGGCCTACAACATTTCCGCCTCCATCGGAAATGCAGCCGCCGCAGCCGGGGTTTGAACCCGCGACCTGCGGATCAGCAGCCGAGTACCTTAGCCACTAGACCACCACGGCGGGGCGTAGAGAGGCTGCCCTAGAAAGGCTTTGGTACCAGGTCGGACCCCTGGACTAGGGTGCATTTTTCTTTGTCTAGAAGTTCTAGTTTTCTGAGAAATCTATATGTATTTTCTTCGTGCTACAATAGGGTAATTGACAGTTATCCCTTTCTGTAGCGTGTGTTTGCTAGTATTATAAATCCACTAAAGGCAAAGTGATATCAAAATTGGCGCGGCGCTCCCCTCTTGGCCACACCAGGAAACGGACAACTCAGTCGACGTCATCCTGGTGTTCTACTGCGCCCTCACATCGCTGTCGGTCACTGCCGGAGCAGTGGTCTACGACTACGCCATGGAGGGAGACCATCGCCGATCCATTGCGGCCACAGTCGCTATAGTCTTCCTGGGCGTTGGTGACCTGCTCGAACGCATCAGGTACGGGAGTCTGCTCACGACCGGGGAACACCGCAAGGTACCGCTGTATCTGTTTTCAGAAAACAAAATGGAGTTCTTACAGTAGTGGGCACACTTTGAGTCAAGAGACAAGCATAGACACAGAAATCTTACAGGGCAATGGACGTACAGCTTATTCTTCGGTGACTTAACATAGATAAGTTCAACTGATAACATACACGTGAACATAGAAAATATACATATATTACAGGCATGTATGTTCAGATTACTGCATCATATGCTGCAGACAATGGTTACATAATCAAACAAGCAGAAAATAATGTATTTACCAATCAACCGTATGTATATCGGTGTTGTAATTGACAGTGCGGCAAGTTCCAAAAACTTTGCACAGTCGTTTGCAACACAGTCGAGGCGTCTCGCAGATTCCATAACTAGAACTACATCATAAACAACTACCTTGAAATGCACATCTAGTTAGGAGGTCATGAAGCACCACCCAGTCTCGGGGGGACGCGTAAGGAGCCTTACGTGTATTTTTTTTAATCTTATTGCTTTGTGATCACCTCGTTTTTTTTTTGTACATGAGCCGAGTGGCAAGGCCTTGTTCTGTTGCTCTCGTATTGAACATTGCAGGTGATGGCAGTGCAGGCGTTCCTGCAGGGCGGTGTGCTTTTTTCTCATGGCTCTAGCCGAGGAGATCATTATGCTGGTGCTGGTCTGTTTCGCCCTGGGCTGGCTGATCAGCACGCTGGGCATGCTGCCCGTTCCCGTGATGCAGCGCTTCGTCGAGCCAGACGTCGCGGAGAAGCGGCTGGGCCTATGCCGAGGCGCGTCGGGCGTCGCCTGCCTACTCAGTCCGGTGTTAGTCAGTCAGTATTGACTACTTTACGGACGGGTTTGAGTGCCGCCGTGTTGGGCTGTTAACCTTTGTGCTTTGTATCGACCTTAACAACTAACAGAGCAGTGTTACGGTAGACACATATGAATTAAAACGGTTGGGTTAGTGCATACGAAATTTGATGACCTTATTGATTCACGTCGTCATACACAAAAACAAGAAAACATTGGCTTAAGTGCCCAAGTTGGCGGCACCCAGATGTCTTATGGAAAAGAGTATATAGCGGGGACTTGTTACCGTAGGTACGCGCATGGATGGGTGGAGGGGGCAGGGTAGAAGACAGTGGTCCCCCCTCCCCCTAACCGCCAAAAGCAAGGGAAGAGTCTGCCTCACATTTTTACTCAATGAGACCTAGCCGTCAATTGACACAGGTTTTTGACAATAACGGTGGCCGAGCACATCTGAAGTTGCATTCTAGGAACCTCAAAAATTTTAAGATTGGGCGAATTGTTTGAAGTTCATAGTCTAAAGCAGCGCGAAAAACGGAAGCACGTGACGAGGATGACCCCGGGACAAGGCGCTGAACTAACGATTGACAGGTATTTTATTTTAAATCGGAAGAAATATATACACACAATTTCACGCATAGTGGCAATACTGGATGCACTTGCAAGCGGCTGCTTTGGTGCGTGTATTTCTTTCGGTTTTGTAATAGACCTGTCAGTTGTTAGTTCAACGCCTTGTCCTGTGCTACTCTTTGGCTGGTGTTCTCGTCTTTCACACTGCCTTAAACTATGGTCGTAGAACTTCTTACGGTCCACCTTTACTTCGGGAAAGGCGGAGATCAACAGGGGGACATTGTGAAAAGTGAGACATCGCTTCATTTTTGTTTTTTGCACCCACTGCAATGAATCCGGAAGAAAAGTTTCGCAGTGCATCGATGCGAGAAATGAAAATGCCCATGCTAGTTACTATGATGCTGGGGAACTAGTGCACTAAAGAAGCATTCACACACACAAGTCGGTGAACTTAACTCGTCAGTAAACTCATTCGGACTCATTAAGACTCAGATTGCGTTTGGTCGTCCTGATAAAAAAATACGCTAATGTAGTGCTAATGTATTTAGTGCTAATGTATAGTTCTTGTGTAGGTAGGTCTTGGTGCAGTTTGAAATCCCGCGCTAAATCCTGCACTGATGTAGTCCTTGTGTAGGCGCTGGTGCATAGTCCCAGATTCTGATGCTCAACGCAGCTTCGCTACAACGAAATCGGCGGAAGTGAGTAGCACAGGCAACCCGGGAATTCTCTCGGGAAGCCTAACTGGAAAGTGGTGGAATTAACTAAACGGTGGTTGAAACAGTAGTGGCGCACTAGAAATCGGCCAGGAGCCCCTTAAAGTGAGGCCAACTAGGACTAATTTTCTCTTCTTAAACCTTTTTTTAGCTTTTGAAGCCCTGATTGGGGCTGTTCGTCCGTTTCAAAGGTAAAGACCTCAGATATCATGATCATCACCGTCATGATCAAGCGCTTGCTTGCCCAGGTGGTGGCGCTCTATTGCGCGGCGCATGAAAAAGCCGGATTCGTCAGAAGCGTTTCTTTTTTTGTGTGATTTTAAAAGGGCACTCAAACACTTTTTCGAGTAACCATGCAATGAATCCTGTGGAAGAGCTTATTGCCTCACGAATTTAATGCCACAAAAATTTTAATCCGTCCAGTGCGAGTGAACGTACAAAAGTTTGTCGCATGCTGCAATTGCATTCTCTCTTCTCTCGTTCCGACGTAAGCGCTGGAAGCTAAGCAGGGAGCGATGGCAGGGCCACAGAAAAACGTCACGTGCACTTTGCGACCTTGAGCACTTTTTTTTTGCCCCGCCGTGGTGGTCTAGTGACTAAGGTACTCGGCTGCTGACCCGCAGGTCACGGGTTCGAATCCCAGCTGCGGCGGCTGCATTTCCGATGGAGGCGGAAATGATGTAGGCCTGTGTGCTCAGATTTGGGTGCACGTTAGAACCCCAGGTGGTCGAAATTTCCGGAGCCCTCCACTACGGCGTCTCTCATAATCATATGGTGGTTTTGGGACGTTGAACCCAACATATCATATCAAATCACTTTTCTTTTTTTCTTCGAATGCACGGCCTTCGCAGCAACGTTTCTAGAAATAGAAACGTTGCTTCTCAGTGTGATCGCGTGCGCACGCGTGGACAAGTAGAGGCCTCCCGCGGCGATCTCTATAAGGAGCGAGCGCACCGTGTTCAAATCCGCCAATGAGTGATAGATGGATCGTTGACGTGTGATTTTTGGGCATATAACGTGATTTGTTGAGAGAAAAAAAAAGCAACTTTTTAGCTGACTTATAATTTATTGTGAATTCCAGATCGCGTGCTGTGCTATAATATTTGGTTCGCGTGTTGTCGGAAGCCTGTACTACCGATTGGCAGCGCTTTTTAACCATGCTCAAAAAGCGTTGCAGGGTCCCTTTAAGTAAATCATCGCTATTCATTTTTGGTTATTTGCGTAGTTTGCATCATTTTAGACCTTGTTAGTTTATTTCGCTCTGCTGAACATTGCTAGTCCTGTTCAAGGCTTGTATGGACCACTGCTGAACCATGCGACATGAAATGGTGGGTCACAGCTGCAGTTGCTGGATGGTTCGCGCCAAATTTACTACATATTGACTCATTTAACGACGAAAATATCCAGTAGGTATCATGGTTATTTAGTAGTTACTTTTACGTTTCGAGTTTTAGTTATTCAAAATGGTTTTATTTATTCATCAATAGTTAGGACTACGTTCATAATACCGCTACAAATTGGCGATAATAATAAATGAACGACTACATTGGCGACAATTTGCTTGAGTTCTGGCGCCTTTTAAATTTTACCAAAGGGCAACTTTGTGGTAGATGGGCAAGCAGCGCCCCTAAATGGCTGCGCACGTGAATGATTTTGTATTCTTGCTTTTTTCCTTCCGAAACTCCGCCTTTTAAAATGAAGGATTGATTTCGGCACGAACCAACTCGCTTCAAATCGAGCTTATTGTTGCGTGCAGTGGTCTTTCGCGACAGCGGGTCCAAGTCGTACAGACCGATGTTTGTCGTGTCCGGGTGCCTGTCGCTCCTGGCCGGCGCCCTATGGCTCCCGGGCCTCAAGGAAGAGTTTGACGAGACTCGAGCAAAGGCGGCGACCCCGGGAGCGCATCCAAGGGTCCTCGCAGATGACGTAAGCACCGGCACATTTCGTGCATTTCTCGTACGGGGAAATCGTTCAGCAGCTATTGCACTATCGGGGAAAGGCGGGCAAATGAAGTTTTTGGGCTGCGTGCGTGACGAACTGTAAACTATTTTACCTAAGGTATATGGGCACCGCCACCTTGGGTTGCTATGCCAGTTTTTTCATGTTTTTGTTTACTTAAACGTGAATTAATAAGGCGATGAAACATCACATGTGCGAACCCAACCGTTTTCATCCATGAGCGTCTATCATAGCACTGGTCGTTTAGTTGAAGATGCAAAACAAACAAAAAGGTTAACAGCCTAATATGACGGCACTGAAGCCTATTCGTAAAATAGTATATACTAGGTTGTAACTAAATGCGAAACTGTGAACTTCGCCCTCGAAATCCCGGCGTGCCTGCCTATCACCTGTAATAAACAGCCGTGCAAGTTTGATTCCGCTAGAACTACGCACTTTTCTTCAGCTACTGTGAATAAGCTTCGTTACTCCCTGAAACATTGTTATGGTGAACAACGATGTCAGCGACCTAAAACCAGTGACACAAACGTGCGTTCGTGTCGGAAAATCAACTATCTGAAACGCTGGACAAGTGATTGATGCTATACGCACGAAACTGAGAAAGCGCTATTGCATGCAACATTTATCCAAGCACTCTGTGGAAGGGGCAGCGAGTGGGCTGACATTTTTTTTTTGGGGGGGGGGGGGTTGTAACCGATAACGGGGGCAAGCAAAGAAGGCTTGGTGTGTGCGCGTTGAGGTACTATTTACTGGTTTTTTTTTTTCTACTGCATTGCGCTATGCTTCCTCTCGACTTTCTTTCATCCATGCCGGGAGCGTTATCCACCTGTTGATTGCGGCGCAACACTTCAGTTGCCACAGCTGAACAACGATGGCCATGCGTTCACATGCAGGCAACAATGTAATATGGCAACCTGGAAAGTTTCCGATTCTCCCCTATCCTGGAGACATTTCATTTTACTTTATATTTGTTTATTTTGGAAGTAAGAGGAGGTTCGCTGCGAATAAAAAGAAGCAGAATGTCATTGCTTTCGAGCCGTCTTGCGCAAAAGCATAACGGATCGTGTCATTTCGTTACACATATCTGTGTGTCTCTCTTTGCAGATGGACGCAGTAGTAGCCGGAGAAGAGACTGTCAATCAAGAGCATGACGCTTCGCATTTAGGTCGAGCCGAGCACCACGCTGCCTTACCTGGTGCAGGTGGTGAACCACATGCAGAGATAGTCCGACATGCTGCGTCTTCACAGCTGACAAGTGAAAGAGGACACGCTCAGCCCTGTGCAGAAGATGCTGCTTGACCAGGGCACGTGTAGTGATGTAAGAGTGTCTTCCGAACGATGGGACACCCACCCAGAGAACGCCGCTCTACGCCGTCCTGGCACGTGACATCTATGAACGCTAAAGACGAACGCGTAGTGCCGACGTCGCATCGAGGTCACGTTGACTGTACCGTTGGGCACTCATCATTTGATGTCCTTTGTATGAAGACTATATGGTGGAAAGTAGGAGAAACGCGATTATCGTATAGTTACGTATGCGCGAGATATAAAGCGCTCTTCAGTTGCTGTTGGGACAAGTCTGGCACGCTTGTCTTTCTCGCGTGACGTGTTCGCGTGACGTGTTCGCGTGACGTTACTTCATGATACATAGTCCCTGTCGCACGCTTGTATCTCTCGCGTTGCAACTTCGTGCAACTTCACTGATACAGTTATTACCGCGCGTTCGTACATCTATTTCAGGTGGCGTGCTCACACGACGTCACCTATACGCAGTTGTTCTCGCGCGCTTGTCTTTTTCACGTGTATACTATTCGCGTGACGTCACTAATACACAGTTCCTGTCGGGAAGTGGGGCCGTCTCTCTCTCTCTCTCTCTCTCTCTCTCTCTCTGTCTTTTGAGCAATTGAGGTGCAAGTTTGCGCCGTCTTCACCGACTAACTATATACTAACAACATGTGGTTTTGGGTGTCATAGTTACGATATGATTAAGAAGCAGCCCGTAGTGAATGGCTCCAGAAATGTCAACCAGTTCTGCAGTAATGTCGGCAAACAAGACCTAAGTTTTCAAGCTGGCCTGGATGGCATGTCGGATATGGCGTGGGTTTGTATCATATTCAAGTGGTAATCATCATCACCACGGGGAACCAGGATTTGCTGAAGAAAAAGAAGAATAAGAGAATCAACACCTTTTGTTCCTTTGGCGTATATATTGGGAGTTCTGGTCAACACGCAAAGAAGTTATTTTGCTCTAGTGTGCCTGAACTAAATTACTACATGCATAGAGCTGGTCTGGCTCCTTCCCCTTTTTGCTCATTCTGTAACAAGGATGAAACAATCGAGCATTATTTTTTATTGTGTACTCCCTTGAAGTCACTGAGGAAAAACATTCCAAAGCTGCTCTTAAACTAAGTAGATTAGATTTCATTATTTATAATATTCTCTTTTTTTATTGATATGATATATAAGGAGATGTTGGAGATGTATAATATTCTCTTCTTGGGAGTCTCCTCATAATGTCATTGTCAGCGGGATATCCGTTCTTCTGTACAAACATTCTAAATTGAATCAACGTGGTTTTGATTGCACATTTCTAAACTAGTAAAATTCGATTTCTTCTAACATTTTTAAAATTCATTAAATTTAAAAGTAATATGTCTATCTAAATAGTCGTTTGTTGGCCCATGTCACAGAGTGGGTGTGAGCCATTCGTTTAGGCCATCATCATCATCATCATCATCATCATCATCATCGCTGCCCATGGTAAGCACATTCAAAATTTTTCACTCTTCTGAGCCTTTGTGTCACCGGGTTCAATGACGATAGTCCAGGGAAATGTTTCGCCAGCTCTTTGAGGAACCAAACGACAAATGTGCCAGAAATATCTCCTGGCATTAGTTCATTTGGCTGCTAGTTTGGCAGGGTACCCGCTACACGTTTGTATTAGGCAAGTTGTTAGTTGATCAAGCGTCAATCCGGGGACAAGCCGCCTATTGTGCAGCAGGAACACTGTGCTTTGCTAATAGCACGCATCTCTCCCCTTTTCTCCCTCCCACGACGGGGCTTGTATTCCGATATTATTGTAGTAGAAGCAGTGTAAGCTCCTTACAGCCTCTATTTTACTAAAACTCTATAAAACTTAGCACGGCTGCGCTAAAGACCCGTAAAAAGCAATTTATTACACAGGATGGACACAGCCACACTTTGTACTACTTTTCTTCGTCCGTGTCTTCGCGCACAGACAAGCTAAGTGTTCTGGCACGCCCCAACCGGCCCTAAAGAAAATCGTCTACTTGCGCGTAATACATTTTCATTCTTCACTGTGCGTTCTTTTTAGGTCGCTTTTTTGCAACAGAAATCCTTCGTCAGTAACAGGCATGTGCATCAGATCAAATGACTTACAGGCTCCCAAAAAGAAGTTCCTTCCGATAGCTCACATCTACATCGTCGAAACCTTCTCAAACGTTACTCGCACGTATTGTACGTAATGAATGTAAGCGTATCGCCATCGTCGCAGTCAGTATCGAAGGCACTTGATGTCAGCCCCCTTTTTTTTCTCAGTTGATCATATTAATCCTCCCCTCGAAAGTTTCCGAGGTGTGGGAGGGGTAATCAATACGAGTTACGGGGTGTGGTATGAGAGGGGGAAGTGTTCACCACCTCCGACCTCCAATATTTATAGATTTTACGTGTGTATATGACACGCACACACAAGAATGTATGCATAAACAGACATGATATATAGCTTAATATCTCTCTTCTCGTCATCAAAAAATGCTATGTGTGCCACTGCATCTAAACTTATCGCCTTCAAAACTGCGCAGGTCACCCGCCTGATTACAAGGAAACATGTCGAAAGTGAATCCGCTTCCGCCAGAGCTGTTGCCCGTGCAACCCACCGACAATCGACGTTGTTCATCTCAGCCGTGTCACGACGGACAGCATCCAGCGCTGACACAGGCACAACAGCCACCCGGAGTGCCATCGAATGGCCAGCATCACTCCGAGCAACAGGAACGTCAGCTGCTGTTCACAGAAGCGCAGTATGCTCAGCTACAGGTGCAACGGCAGCCGTCGAACCCGGATGAGTTGGACGTTGCCCCTGATAGCCAGTACAGCTGGACGGTCGCATGGGCCGCCGCCTGGAACATCTTTTGCTGCTCGCTGTTGCGTCGGGGCATGCCAGTCATATTCCACGCCGTGGACAAGACGTTCTCCACCACGGACAAGGGCTCGGTCGCCTGGACGAACGCCTTCATCTATAGCATAACATACACGCTTTGTAAGTACGCGGTGCATTTCCCGCAGCTACATTGCATTTTTTGCATATGTCTTTATAGCATACGTCATCCTACGTCTTCGGAAAACGAGCAGTAGCGTGAACCAGAGGTCGACGTGAATGAGACGGAATATCTCCATATATAGCATCATTACTGTGAATCGTCATCGCACGCCGGTGGCACGGCCGCTCGATCTCCCCCCAAAGAGAGGATCGAGTGGCCGTGCAAGTGGCGTAGCCAGGGGTGGCGCACAAGGCCAGTGCCGCCCTCCCCTCTAATTTTTTTTCCGCAATGGCATACAGAGCTCAGAATGATCCTTTACCTTCTGACCCCCACTTCAAATCAAGTAGCCCCCCCCCCCTCCGAAAAGTTACACAATCTCCCACTAAAGAGAATCATGTGAAGCTGCGAAGCAACACTGGTGTGCACATTTGTTTCTGTTTGTTATTTCCGTTAGTGGATTACTGGGTATGTGGCATTCGTGTGTGGAGTCGTGTGCATGTTGGGTACCGCTTATGTCACCGCTCTCCCATTTGTGTGTATTATTGTGTGTGCCGCCAAGTGAACACTCAGCGCTGTTAGGAGAGTGCAATGACGCGAGCGAGTGCAGGAGAGGGGGTAGAGGTGCGCACGCGCAGTCGGGGAGCGGATGATCTCCGAGGGGCGGACCCAGTCCTGAGCAAAAGCTGCTTTGCATCTAAAAAAAAATACTGGCTTACACCCCGGCCATAAGCAGTCGTCATGATGTCGTAAAGTTACGTCATGTCATGATGTACACGCGTGACATCGTGCTTGGGCCTACTCATAAGTTCGTCGAACACGGATGCACGTGCAGTGCAGTAAGCTTGCAATGCATCTAGTCCCGACCAGAAGCTGTGCAGAAACGCGTTAGTACGCGCCTACGTCTGTGTTCTGTTGTCCCATGGTTCGCGCAATTGCTCTTCCTCGACGGACACGTCCAGTCTGCATCATGCTTGCCTGAAGTGTCCGACAGCCGCGGCATCATTTTTTTTCGCAGAAACTGCGAAAGACTGCAGACCAACACGTACACACACGGCATACTAATGCACCGATTGTATCCAACATTACATGAATATGTTTGCCCGATTTGTGCCGTACCTGGCATGTTGGCCCACCTGATCCTCGAGTGTCCATGCAATACGCATACAGATCTATCGCCTCCGCCGAATACCTGCGACGCTGTTAAAGAAAACGAAAAACCTTCTCGAAATGTGGAAGGCCAAGCTCGCTTTGGAGGGCCTGGACCAACAACGACGTCTCGTCGCCAGGGCCAGGGAGGCAACGAAGGCCAGAGGGTTCCTGGAATAAAGAGACCTCCCAGCTAAGGTGGACGCGGAACCTACACCGCTACGCTGTGTCGAAAAATAAGCGTTTATTCTTCCTCCTCCTCGCAGAAACTGCAGAGACTGGGGCCGTGATATCAAACATACTCATACTGCATGCTAGGTCCTTTTGCTTTGTTTCAAGCCTGAATGGAGTCGTAAAGATAAGACCGCTGCGGTGGTGTAGTGGTTATGATGCTCAACTGCATGTTGACCCTCAGGTCACGGGATCGAATCCCGGTGGCAGCAGCCGCATTTTAGATAAGGGCGTATAGATCCAGGCCTGGCATATAGGTGTACGTTAAAGAACCCCAGGTGGTCGCAATATCTGAAGTGCCCTCGACTACGGCGTGTAATCGTGGTGGTTTTGCGATAATATTAGTTGCTTGTATATAACACGAGTCAGCCGCTACGGACGGCGCCAGCATCCACCTGCCACGCGTGCTCGGTCGCTCTAGGCAAGTGGGATTTTGACTGCACCAATCAGCCTATGTAAGCACTCTAGTCCTCCTATTTTATTACGTCTTCATTAACAGCGCTGCGACGAATAAACAACGTCTTTTATGTATCGTCGTCTTTCAAGGTGTCCTTGCGGCGCTCTTTGTAACATCCTAATCATACCTTCACCATATGTCATCGTACGTAATAATCTCGTCTTTATCTTACGTCACGTATAATTCAGCTAAGCGCTGCACCAGAATACAATGAGCACTTTATTTAAAAGCAATGCTTTTTAAAAGCAATGCTCTTTAAAAAGATGCACCGGTAATAGGAAGCCAAAGCAACGCATGGTGGCGCTGCGACTCTGCAAACGCAGCGCCATCTTTGGTAAAAAAGTGGAAATCAGAGAGGTCAACCTGAGCGATAGTATGCTCTAGGCTCTTGCCTGCTACTATATATATATATATATATATATATATATATATATATATATATATATATATATATATATATATATATATATATATTCTGGGGGAGGGAAACGGGGATGAAAAAGAGTAATGAATGACAATGGGGAGTCATTCATGAGTTATTCAAAGTAAAATTGCGCTTTGGTTACCAGACTTTCACAAGCGACCCAGTGGAATCGCTTGATGGTTCTATTCTACTCGCAGTTCCCGTGACGACGGCGCTGTGCCGCACGATGTCGCTGAGGTTGCTGTCTGTCGCTGGCGCCCTGCTGATCGGCGTGGGCCAGATAGCCTGCTTCGCAATCGGGAGCCTCTCCCTGGTGGTGCCCGCAATCGCAGTCTCCTGCGGTGCGTTTCTCCTGGGCAACTTTTGTACCTGCAGCAGATATGCGAGACGTTTACGAATAATGGAAGGCAGAATTAGGCCTAACGAGACCTGGTTACAACATAATAATCAAGAAAATGTCAAATTCGCCTACAGCTATCACTACCTCTCCGACAAACAATTTGCGTTCAGAAAAGTATATTATACCCTCGCGGTTATATCCTTGCAGTGCCTCAGGGTTTTTTTTTTACCTGCAACCATATTCTTTAAAACGTTTTGTGGAGGAACTGCGCAGTTACCCCCGAAAAGGGCCCTTTGCTCACCCTAAAGACGGAATTCGCGCAAAAGATTGAACACGGCAAGAACGGGCACTTTCCTCCTTGTGGAGTAAAGTGCCCGTTTTTCTTGAGTAACTGCAAGGATGTTCGCGCCGTGTGCAAATGACCAATTGGTGCCTACACAAGTCGGTTTCCTTTCAACCGGCGCCGTATCGGTGTGAGGTGCAAAGGTTAGTGTGCCCGCATGCTGACAGAGGGGTCGTGAGTGCGAATCCCGTGTGTTGCAAGTTTTTCTGAAATTTATTTCTGAATGTCATGCTTGCACATCGATTGTATATCTAACAAAATGTCAGCGCGTGCTTCGAAAGGCTGGTTCAGCCAACTAAAAACCTCATTTTTCTTTTGCTAACTGTTGCTCTTTTGAGGAGTAACCGCGAGAGTGTGGTTACTCCTTCGCAGTTACTCCCAAAATGGTGCAATGGGTGTGGCACGTTAGTTACTCCTCTAAAGGAGCAACCTCGATACTCCTTTTTCTCCTTTGCTTCTTACGAGTGTACCACAGACAGTTCACGACAATACAATTCAACATAACATCATGACATTTGCTTACTTGTAAGACGTAAAGTTCGTTTAGAAAAAAGTGGTTCATCATTTAAAGCACTCGGTACTCTTCCGTGGGAGAGCTGAAAGCGTCACCCCCGGAAAATCTTTTCAGGCCTGCGCCCAGCAATCTGACGTCATTTCCGGCCGGCCGACTCTCGGGGAAGCCGCAGCGGCAGCGAGCGCAGCGCGGGCGGCGGGGGTGCCGGTTCGGCGGCGTGGTGTTGACGGTGTTTCACGTTTGTTGCTTTCCGTTGTTGTTTTGCGGCAATTTCGTTTCCGTGCGTGATGCTGGAGTGATGCGACAATGCCGAATAAGTGTTGTGTACCCGGATGCACTGGCAACTACAAAACAGGAAAGAAGATACAAGTGTTTTCCTTCCCTAAAGACGCCGACGCTCTCAAACAATGGCTACGCGCCATTCCTAGGAAGGACTTCGTGCCGACTTCGTGCACTAAGGTAAGAATTTGAGATGCTCCTGTTCTTAGCTTGTCGTTGCTTGTTCGGGTAGAAATCACCTATGATGGGAAATACTTGAGCGTGTGGCCGCCGGGCCTCGCGAAGCGCTGACGCCAGCAGTTGATGAGAATCGCCCAGAAAGGCACGTTCGCAGCAAGGATGGTCAGCTGCGCTTTGTTCCCTAACAGTGCCGTGGTGTCGTCCATTCTTGCAAGCTCTCGGTGGAAGCACTTCGTGGAGTGCGGTGACATCACGCTCCCGTGTTTCCTTTCATGTTGCTTGTACCGCTTAGCGCAGCGCTTTTGTTTAGATGCTTGCGAAACGTAGGTAGACTTTGTTTTAGCTACACGGACTGTAAACACGGTCATGCAAACGGGAGCGCATTTTTTTCTTTTGAGAAGTGGCGTCTCAGACGTTCTTGAAACGTTTGTGCAGGTGTGCGCAGATCATTTCGACGCTTCATGCATCGAGAAGACGACATCGTACACGGATCCAAAGACAGTGAGAGTTATTGAAGTTTCCCTCCCAGTACCACGGTTGCGTCCTGGATCTGTCCCAACGGTATTTCCCGGCTGTCCGTCCTACCTATCAGTACGAGACCAGAGCACGAGAGAAACCCCTGACGCCAAGAGGAGCCGACAAGAAGCCTCCCAACTCGCCCGTGCTGTAGAAGAGTCGCTGGCGTCATATGAAGCGGAGCAAGAACGAGACCGGTTTTCGTCCCTCGAAGAACTAAGGGCTCGCCTGCAAGGGGTGTCAGTGTCTCCGAAGTGGACTGTGATTCATAAAGAAGAGTGCTCCATGTTTTTGAACATTATCGACTATCGTGAACCTTGTTTGAATGCGTCATTGACCGTGTTTGCAAACCTTGAAGTCTTTGCCTGCTATCAAGGTTCACCAATCAAGAACCTTGGTAGCGCTGTTGTACCAGACTCAGTTCAAAAAGTAAGTTCCTTGTTGGAAATTTTGAACAACCTGTCGATGCTGTCTGAGGAGCGCTGCACTTATCGCCACCTGGCTCAAGCAATACATTCCCTTCTGGACAAATTGGAAGCCAGCATTGATGAAGGCAAGAAAGAGACGGTGAACTTTATGAAGGAGCAGCTACTACTCCTTTCCGCAAAGCGCATTGAGTATAGCGCACAGGTGATGGTCTTTGCATGCATCTTGCGTACAATATCACCACATGCCTACAAGTTCCTGAGAAGCACAGGTGCACTAACTTACGTGTTTATGATACAAAGTTTGCTGAGCGCATTCAGAGAAGTGGCGCACATTCTTCCGGTAAAAACTTTACAGGGTGAAGATCTTCATTGCATGCTGAAGAAGGTGATCTTGGGCTTAGAAGAAATTGGATACAGGGTCATAGCCGTTGTCTGTGACAATAACTCGCTGAACAGAAAGGCAATGAAGATGTTTCTGCCAGAACCAAAGCTTAACCCTGTTTACCCGCATCCGGCAGACCCAGATCGGCCGTTATTTTACGTGGTGGATGCTGTACATCTGTTTAAATGCATAAGAAATAACTGGCTCAACCAGAAAAATGCTGGAACTTGCTTTTTCTACCCACGCTTCGAGCTTTCGAACAATGAAGTTCATCCCGAATGCAAGATGGCTGCTTCATTTAAGCATTTGAGAGATTTGCATAAAGAGGAGTCACCCCTGCTTCTGAAGTCTGGGTATGGCTTGACGTCAAGAGCTCTAAATCCAAGCAGCTTTGAACGACAGGACGTTAAACTCGTACTGCAGGTTTTTAATCCGCATGTAGCCGAAGCCCTGGCCGCTCGCAAGGGTCATACTGATTTTCAACATGCTACAGCAACCGCCGAGTTCATCGAAATAATTCTTCGTTGGTGGAGTATTGTCAATGTAAAGACACCTAGTAAGGGCTTCCATCACCGTAATGTTTACGAAGGGCCCATGTCAAACCACACAGATGACCCAAAGGCAAGCTTTCTAAGCGCTTTTATCACATGGCTCGATGTGTGGGAATTTTATAGGCACGACACCGGAGTACTTACCCAGGAGATATTGAGTGCCTTGAGGCTCTCTGCTCAATCCCTTTTGGCATTGGTGAAGTACTGCATTAGTGAGCTTCACTTTAAGTATATTCTGCTAGGGAAAGTCCAGACGGATCCCCTCGAGAGTCGCTTTGGACAGTACAGGCAGATGGCTGGTGGGCAGTATCACATATCTGTTCGCCAGCTTTGCGAAACCGAGGGAAGGATTCGCCTTCAAAATGCCTTTCCAAGGATGAGCAACGGATGATCTCAGAGGCATCGAAGAGACGGACAGTGTCAGGGATGCGGGCACTTCTTTTAGTGTTCATGTTAGCGATGCTGACCTTGATGAGCTCAGAGCACAAATGCCGGTGATCGGCTATGTTGGTGGGTATTGTGCACACGCTGCAATGAAAGTTCTTAAGTGTGAAAGCTGCCAGAGGCAGTTGGTCGTTACCCGAAATACGGCCGAAACAAGAGAGGACACCCATTCTTTAATCGCACAACTGGATCGGGGTGGCCTCAAATTTCCTTCTGCTCTTGTAATCACAGTAGTTATGTACACGGAGGTTGTAGTTAGAAAGCTCATGACGGAAAGTACCTCTACCCAGTTTCTCCATGAGCCGAACCAAAAGAATGTCGTTCGGCAACTTACACTGGACTCTCTGCCAAGGCTTGAGGACATAGGTACGTGTGAAAACGGGCACACCTACGAGCTCCTCATCACATTGGTTGCAAACTGTGCAGCAAATATAATGCTCAACAACTTGTACAAGCAAAGGAACGATCTTTTACGCATTGAAAAAGATCAGAAGGCGAAAAATAGAAAGGCCCGAATTTTTCTTGGAAAGTAATTTTCCAAGCGTCGCGTCTTTCTCTTCACATTTATTCTTGTGAAACTGCACAGAGTGTATTTGATTGCATGTCATGACTTGATTTCCTTGGTATACTTCTGCCTTATGTAAAATGAGCCTTGTTTCCAGTTTTGTATCTCTTTACAAGTTGTTAGCTTTTAAAAGTGCTGTACTTTTTTCTTTTTTTTAACTCGAACTGCCTCGGTGCCTACTGTAGCAGTTGTACAGTCTGTTTTGGTACCTAAGCTGTGTACACTTTCCTTGTGCACTCTGTGTACAGACATGTTGTGCACTGTGATTTGTTTTTTCTTAGATTTTTGTTTGATTTTTTCCCTAGGACATGCACCTACCTGTGGCAGTACAATTACTTTTCTTTCTGTCATTTATCATGCTGTGGACCACAATTTAGTCACCAGTGTTCTTATGTATTGTATTTTTTGGCAAGTGTTTGAACCTGATACCTTGTGTTGCTACTGCTACTATGATAAACGAATGGTATGTTTTCCTCTAACCTACAATTTAAATGAAAGTGTGCTTTTTCTGTTCCAAAGCTCGGGGATGTTTTTGCTGTTACAATCTGTTTTGTTTTCTGAGTTTTATGTGGCAAGATATTGTGTTTTGTACTTTTGGCATAATTTCAGCATTAAGGGCAACATCTTGTGTTGCCTGTCGTCTGCCTGGACCGAGAACAATGCGCACTGTGATATTTGTACAGACGGCGTCTGGCTGTGATAAATAAATATGCATTATTCCATTCACGATATTCATTATTTCTTGATACCTTGATAAGTTCCCCCGCCGCGGTAGCTCAGTGGCTAAGGCGTAGCGCTGCTGAGCACTAAGGCGCGGTTTCGATACCCGGCTGCGGCGGCCGCATTTCTGATGGAGGCGAAAAGCAAAAACGCCCGTGTGTACGAGATTTCGGCACACAATAAAGATTCCCAGGTAGTCAAACTTGATCCTGAGCCCTCCCCTACGGCGCGCTTCATCGCCTGCGTTGCGTCGGCGCGTTAAACCATACAATCAATCGATACCTTGATAAATCGGGCGGACATGGTGTCAAGGAACCTCGCCCGAGTCGGTAGGCGTGAAGGGCGCTCGCGGCAAGCGCTCGCGGCTGGCGCAGCCACCCAGCGAAGGGCGGCCGGCCGGCCGGCGCGATGTGACGTCGTCGACGTCACGTCACGTGACGCGCAGGCCTGAAAAGCTTCCGGGGGTGACGCTGAAAGCCGTGTGTTTAGAAACAGTGGTTAACTATTTAGAGTACTTGGTACTCTACTATGGGAGAGCTGAAAGCCGTCCCGTCGGCCTTACACATCATGAGGCTACATCGATAAAAAATTGCAGCATATCCATGCAGTCAATTATGAGTTGTGCTAAACGTCCGTCAGTATGTCCGTTCGTCAGTCAGTCTGCCCATCTGTCCGTTCGGTTGTCTGTCTGTCTTATCTGCCTGGCGATGCGCACGAGCCGCTGACGCCCTCCCCTCTGCTTCGTCCATGCCCCATCAACGATCCACCACGTACTGCGACGATCCAGGAGACTGACAAAGGCACTCCTTCATCGCACACCCAGACACAACCCGAGCAGCAGCCAATTGGAAAGAAGTGGTACAGCGCCATTTAGAATATCCTCACTCAACTCCAGCCCCGCCGCGGTGGTCTAGTGGCTAAGGTACTCGGCTGCTGACCCGCAGGGCGTGGGTTCGCATCCCGGCTGCGGCGGCTGCATTTCCGATGGAGGCGGAAATGTTGTAGGCCCGTGTGCTCAGATTTGGGTGCACGTTAAAGAACCCCAGGTGGTCTAAATTTCCGGAGCCCTCCACTACGGCGTCTCTCATAATCATATAGTGGTTTTGGGACGTTAAACCCCACATATCAATCAATCAATCAATCAATCAATCTCACTCAACTCCAGTTTGTGTGTACCTCTTTGAGACAGTGCCATCTATTGTACTATTTAGGAGATACTGGCTTCCTCTTTTTTTCTCCTCTCTTGATCGCCGATAGGGGGCTGTAAAGTGCTGACTTGCTACATGGGCTCCCGCTTCCTTGGCTTTTCAACTAGCATCATGGCTCAAGACCACCCTAATTTTAGCATCCACATAACAGGCAAGATACCAGTTTTGAAACATGCCATGTGAATGAAACCACCGCAAGAGTTGCAGGACCATGAAATGTAAATTATGACATTCATGACATACATCTCGTGATTTTCGTGTTATGACTAAACAGATATGTTCTTCACAGAGTCATGTTATGCCATATCAAGTTTGGTATTGATACCATCATTGAAAAGGCCAGGAGAGCTAAAAGTCGTAGGCGGCTAGATAGATAGATGTGCTCAAAGTCGCCGCAGTTTGCTAAGAAATGCTTCGCATTTAAAAGTATTGAACGATTTAGAATACTTCGTGTCCTACAACGGAACAGCAATGAGCCATTCCTTACGTGAACAAACTGTGTGTTTAAAAACAAAAGTGGTTAACGATTTAGAGTACTTGGTATACTATGGGAAAGCATAAAGCCGTCCCGAAAAATCCTCTTGATTCGTACTTAGACACGTTTGTTTTTAGAAAAAGTGCGTAACGATTTGCGTTTAGAAAAAGTGGTTAACTATTTAGAGTACTTGGTACTCTACTATGGGAGAGCTGAAAGCCGTCCCGTGTTAAATCCGAAGAAATTTGCAAGACGGTCAGACTGATAAATTTATACGCGATCAAATGCGATGACACATATATGACTGAATCTCCCCATACAGACCCATGCTTCTGTCTCTGGTTTTAGTTCAGAATCTTGAACGTCGTGGTATGTTCCATCAGTGATTATGGCATTTCTGCTCGGTCGAACACGATGTTGTTGGTAGTGATTCAGAACATTTATTCAATCATGCACAGCAGCTAAGAAAAATAGCTTATGGTTGGAGCGAGAACCAGCTGGAGCAACTTTTCTTGCCCCGACTCTGAGAATCGGCATTCCTATAGTTCATACAGAGCAACCGCCCCCCCCCCCCCCCACCTCTTTCCCACTCCCTGACCGAGAGTGCCACGTTACTCCATCTTGCGAAGTGGATTTCTCCGGAACTTCGGCAAGGTGGTGCCGTCATTTCATGTGCAGTCTGGCAACTCAGTTGTCTTGAGCACTTTTTGAAGCGGTGTCTCGTCAATGCCGAGTTGCCAGTTCCGTTTAAGCGGTTTCGCATTTCCCTTTTCGTTGATGTCACTTGTGAAATTTTGCAGTCGCTTGTGGCGTTTTTTTTGCTTATGGACATATTTCTAGCTACTATGTTTACTTCAGGGATCACCGCGTTCACCGATATGCGTTTGTCGCTCATTAATTCTGTTTGACGATAACACTGAGTAGTTGAGTGTATAGGCGTGTGTAGGGTTTCCTAACACAGGGCGTGAAGGTAAAGCCAGTGAGGGTTCATCGCAGCGCCCCCCCCCCCTTCGCTCCAACTAAGTCTATGCGTGGCTCATATTTCGCTACCACCCCCTCTGGCCTCAATCTCCTGTGCGCACGCCAGCGGTTTAGTGTTGACGTCAAGGATATGTTGGGGCAATCGATAACTGACGTTAATCACGCGCAGACAAACGTGCGTTCAACAGAAGGGTGACTGTCCTGGAGAAAACACTAAAACGTAGCGCTGTGATTTGGCTCATAGTTGGCTGTACAAATTATTTTAGATGCGATAGCATCTTATGCTCGGGACAGTGCCCGTTCTGCGGCGTCCGCACCAATACTGCGCGTGCGCAACTCTCCCTCTGTCTTCTCTCCTATGCAAGCGCGCGACCTCCTCCTCTCTCCAAGGCGCGGCAAAGCAAATCAACGCCGACTAAATTTCAAGGCCGAAAGGCTGCCGCAGTGACGTCAGAGGGTGGGGGCCCAGTTACGCCGCGAACGTGGCGGAAAGCCTGTGTTTCGTTCACGTTTTAGGAGAACCAACGCTCCCGCTCTCGCAGCTGCTGCGGCTAGATTGGGCCGAATAAAAGATGTGAAAAAAAAAGTCTTACTGAGCATGCTCAGTTGGGCAACTGGGCCCCCAACCTCTGACGTCACTGCGGCAGCCTTTCGGCCTTGAAATTTAATCGGCATTGAGCAAATCATGGCATATAACTCTCTCTCCCACTGAATGAAAAAGTGCACCGGCATTCGCGTTCGTTCTGCTTTCGTCATTCTCTCCGTGTAACGGTGTACGCAACGCGTCGAACAACGTCAACATCGGCGCTAGTCGCAGCGGCAGCGCCTACGCCGTGGAGCAAGGAAAGGCTCGGGAAGCCGAACGTTGTGTCACAGCACTGGGACGTCCAGGGGACATACCTCTCTCCTCGATACATTCTCTCACTCTTTCATTGGATTGTGTTGTCAAGTGAAACGAAACGAAAACTCGATTCGCAGCTTCCGCGACGCTTTCGCATCCCACCATGGTTGCCCGATGGTGTGTATTTTTTTTAACTCTCCTTGCTATTTGAGTGACGCTTTCTAACTAAATGAAAATATGTTAAAGAATGAGAAATTTCATGAAGTTTCCGCTTATTTTCGGCTTCGTTTGTGGCGAGTATTCAGTTATTCGCTCGGTAGCATCTCGCAACACTGCTTGAAACCCTGCGCACTTGTTTACATTAGTAAAACTGCGTCGTTCGTGCCTGCTGGACGAGCTGCTAGTTTGCTTCTTGCTGAAAGCGAGGGCGCAAGCGGAGGAGCAGCAGCCACGATGCTGATGAACTGTGCGTGCTCTACGAGACAATCTTGAAACAATTGTTTCCTGACTGGCTCTGCACACGCCTAAAGATCATCGGCGATGTCAAAGAGGTTACAGAGCCGGTTTACGGTACGTAGGCATCAACAACTTTCCGAGAAACCTCATACTGAGAATTCACGTGCTCTACTGGCAGGTTTGGCCAGGTGCAATCCGAGTGCTCACTCCCGAATTTCGGGAGCTGCTCCGAATCTCCCACTGAAATTCGCCGTTATGTTTTAAGTGCCGAGCACTTTATGGGCCCGACGTTCAATATCAGTCATAACAAATTTAGCAGTATTCAAAACTGGTTTAAAAGGAAGGAGCAAGGTGTAATGTGTTAATTTGTGACTGAAATAACCAAAACATGATTGCAATAATACCTGATATATTTAAAATGTTTCGGAAAACAACGGCAAGCCTCCGGGGCCAAGCATGACTGCGCCAACGCTTCGCCGAGAGAGAGCGAGATCTGCTGGGGGAAACAACCTGACGGAGCTCGCTGTAGGGGACGCGTATTTCAATTGCCGCAACAAGCAAGCCGTCGATAAATGGCAGCGAAAAGTGGCGCACATGCTTGGTGATTGATATGTGGGGTTTAACGTCCCAAAACCACCATATGATTATGAGAGACGCCGTAGTGGAGGGCTCCGGGAATTTCGACCACGTGGGATTCTTTAACGTGCACGCAAATGTGAGCACATGGGCTTACAACATTTCCGCCTCCATCGGAAATGCAGCCGCCGCAGCCGGGATTCGATCCCACGACCTGCGGGTCAGCAGCCGAGTACCTTAGCCACTAGGCCACCGCGGCGAGGAGTGGCGCACATGACGTGCACTGATGTTTGCGAGTCACCCTAACCAAGATTCCGCTCGTGCCGGGGAACCCCAACATGCTTACCTCAAACAATGGTGGTAGTGACGCTTTGGTGATCGAAGCTGTGGGTACTCAACCAACAGATGTCGCGGGATGTCCGATGTTGTGTAGTTGGTTCCTTATGCATTGTATTTCATGGTAGAAACCCTGCATGCTCTTCAACTCAAGGGGGGGGGGGATGATATGATGTACTTATTTTGGTTCCGGTTTGGCAACCGGTTCTCTAGCCCTTAGGGGGCGCACTACCTTTGAATATGAACTATTCTACGTGGAATAAAAAAAGTTCCGTGAGCGTCAGCCTGGGTTTCGGGCCTCGGTTTCTGCATTTCTCCTTCTCGGTCGACGCTTTGGGCGCCGTGCTGTTTGTTCTACGTCAGCGTCGCGTCCGACGCGCGACACAACATCCAGGCTACGCACTTCCTCAGGTTTCACGGTATATGAGAACTGTCATGCGTAAATTTTTTAGGTTGTAACTTAGTACACTTCCAACATGTAATAAATATCCCGCATTATATTCACCAACATCAAATGGTTAATTGGAGCCAACAAACGGAAACATAGTGCGCCTTATGGCTTGTATCAACAGGCATGAAGTGCCTCAGCCACACCAGCTGCCTTGTAAATTCGTGCGTGGGTATACCATTTTCGAAGCTGTCTTGTTTTCGAAGCTGTCTTGGATGTCTTCGAAGCTGTCTTCGAAGCTGTCTTGGATTTTCGAAGCTGTCTTAAATGGCGATACCATGTGACGGTACGCCAATAACAGCAGTCGATTTGAAGTTAGCACTTTAACGAGGCCAAGGTACCTTTGAGAATGATAGATCTCGTTATGGAAACTTTGTGCATTCAGTCTGAGAAACCTTATTCTCGTGTAAACCTTCATTCCGAATCGAAGTCTAAAATTCTTCTGTGACAAGATTGGAGCAAACAAGCTTCGATTTCTTTTATTTCCACTTTCTGCGTGATAATAAACATGTGCGCTTTCATGAAGTGAAATGGTAGGATAAAACAATTGTCTCAATCACCGTACACTCCCGCGTTTTACAATGACTGACGTCTAAAATAACCGTTACCTGTTTAATTCTGGTCTCCAGGAAAGTCAGACAGTTAACGGGTACAACTGTTAACCTCATTATATGCAGCTAGCTACGTTACTTTATCTTTTAGCCCTCATTCTACAATCACACCATGCAACGTCATCAGAAATTTCAAACACACGAGATGCTTGTGTGTTGAAGTTTCAGCCCGACATGTTTTAAAGACGATAGTCTTTCTTGGGGACCTTCGACGGCAAAATTTTGGTATGTCTGTTTGTCTGTCTGTACATTTGTTTGTTTGTCCGCCCCTAACGATACCTCAAATGACCCCAAACGGCCGACCCTATCTGCAACGCCCACCAATATTGCTCAAAGTTAAGCGTTCATAGTTGTGCGATTGTCAATTAAAAAGCAATTCTCGCGCATATCTGAGGCACCATAACAACACGTTGTTTTTTAATGTGTGCCTTTATACTGGAGAAAGCACACACAAGTAATTCTAATGACCGTAGCGTTTATGACGCTGCGCTGACAGTGCAACGCGATGCTCAAAAAGGTAAGTGCTTCCAGTGCTTTGCTAAGACGACACGATGGTGGCATCTGCCAGTCACTTTGCGTTCTACACCTTATCACCTCCGAGACATGCGCGCGTCTTTCTCCGCGGGCGCGCACGCCTTTCTTCGTTTTCGAACAGCCAGATGGCGCTCGTGTCTAACGTGCTTCTATGCGCTCGTTCACCTTCGCTACACGCTCGAGGCACTAACGCAGTGCCTCCAGAACACCATTCGCCAATCTTCTCGCGCAGAACATCAAATAAACGCTTTGTTCACTGTCTCCATACGCAATACTGACGTCTTTCGACGACATTTGCAGTGTAACATGCAGATTCGGGACCAATTTTTTTTTGTATCATAATTTTTCTCTGTTTTTCATTTATGTCTCTTTGCTTTAATACCGTAGGAAAGTGGATTTTAGGGACGAAGCTTCTAAAGCCCTATACTATTGGTTTTTTTATGCATGTGTGTGACCGGTTCGTAACCTCCTAGTTGTATGACTCACTCAGCAGGTTCGCTAGTGCGAGTGACGAACGGACGGACGAACGCACGCACGCATGATTCACCTCACTCATCATCATTCACTCCGTGGGTATGCTGTGATTTTTTCAGGCTGCGCAGAGAGGAAAAGCTTTCCTCATAGGACACAAAGAGATAACTTTCTTGCTTGGCCCGCAGCTAAAACGGTTTTGGCTGCCTCGCTTGAGTTGGGTCATACCACATTTTTGATAGTTCACAGCGCTAAATGTACGATGATTAAGTTCTAAAAAAGCGAAGATGGCGCTATGAACTATCAAAGATGAACTATCACCAACTAGAACAGAATTTCGTTCTAGGCAATAACCTCCTTGATACAGCATTCTCTACCAGCTTAGGCACGTAGTCATGTGCCACAGGGTGGGTTTGCGTGCAGGACTGGGTGCAGCGCTGTCAACGGTCGTAGACGAGACTACGCTGTACCTGCATTTCGCGGCACAGCGTCAGCAGGCCTCGTACCTATACCAGGCGGCCTTCTCGATGTCCGCCATCGTGTCCCCCCTGCTCCTGTTGCTCCTCCTAGACTCGTACGACCTCAACGGTGCCCTGCTGGTATTCGGAGCCACATCCCTCAACGCCCTCATCGGTTCCATGTTTATGTCGAGGTATCTATCGTCAGTGTCGTGTCGTCCGTAACCGCGACGTGCGAGCCAGAATTGAGTGGCATATGATAATTTACGGTAGCACCGACAAGACAAGGACAAAAGAAGGCACATTTAAGACGACACAGCTCTAACTTTCAACAACAGTTTATTGCTCGCTTATCCTGCTAGTACATGTACTCTCGCAACGTCACATAGTCGTAGCTCTCACAACCCCGAATTGAAACCTACGCGCATGCATCAACACACGGCAACACCGTAGGCATTTTCTTTTTTCTAGTGCGTAACCGAAAAATGAATTGCTCACACAAGCGTCGCCAAACGCTGAATTGTCACGTGTCAGAATCGGGTGGTTTCCTCATTCCGCTGCCTAACACGAACAGTGCTAACAGTGTTCCTATTAGGGCTGGCTAACACGACCATCAATAAAAGGGCTACTGCGATGTTACGATGGTAATCTGTATTGATATGTCTTTTCAAATAAGACAGCAGCTCACCGTTTTCTTGCTAATACTTGATGTTATCACATCAATTGTGTTGCCTTTATTTGTTTTGTATTCTTGAAATATTAACTGCCACGTCTAATGAAACCTCGTGGAGGGCTATGTTCTCGATGAAATAGAGTAGATACACCAGCGAACCAGAAGTACTTCGCGCAATACCGTGCATTTATGCCAACTATATCCACTTGAAATTGGCTATACAACCTGTACAATGTGTGTACAATTTAGACAGCCGTAATTATGCGACAACTGCTCTTATAACATCAATCAGTTACAAAAGAGGCACATGATGATGTCTACCTTTTTTTTCCCAAGATGTTAGCTAATATACATGTCTTCTTGTCGTTCTCGAATCTTCATGTGTTGTTAGGGGCGTTTTTACTTCTACCTAGCGTGCCTTGCATGTTCTTTGTACTGACATCTGGCAACCATGAATAGCTAGAGCGCCAGTCTAGGGATTTGTGCACTAGCTTAAACATTGCTATTGCTCTCTGTGCTTTGTGGTTCGAGTGAAGTTGTCTTTGTAACGCGTGAGCATTTTTAGGCAAGATTTTCAGAAAAAAGCATGTGGCGATTTGTCTAACAGGGACAGCAAACAATAAGCGCAGAAAGCGAGCAGACAGTTGCAGATGCCACATGTCCTTAACTCAGACAGTTTGCACAATGTGCGATGCCCGAATTATCTGAACGTTGTACACTCGGTCCTTGCCATGAACAAGTTGTTTTAGCGTTCACTTTAATTAATTTTTATGCGTTAATTACTCTACTGTATTCAGAGACTTCTAATAATAGGCCCTAGGTCTTTCCTGGCTTTATTGTCTGTTTGTATTGTTAAGTTGCGTCTAACAACGAAGCGAGTCCGTGCTCTTCTATCGTGGAGTCAGCGCAATAAAGGCTCGTGAGAGTAAAGTCGCCACCAGAGCTAACTACACCATGCAGTTCACGCAGAAAGAAAGCAGGCCACTACACTGAAAGTCATACTTGACAATGTTGTGAAGAGAAAGAAAGCAGGTTGGTAAAGTTGCCTCCACAAGTAACTATATTGTACAAGTAGTGCGAAAATGAAGCAGGGCAGTACAGTTGCCGAATCAAGTGACTCCAATATATAAGCGTGCCTGAGTAGACCGCCACCCTCTTAACATTGGGCTGCCGTCCTAACCTATTGCATTCGCTTCCATGAAAGTAGCACTTTGTATGACACCGTTACTCGCACGCTAGCAGCACTCGGTGGCAATGGTAACCACTGGATTTTGTTAGCCTCTATAGTGTCCAACGTGGGTTAAAGAAAGACAATAGGCAAGGGCTTGTTTCTTGATTAAGTGAAACCTATTGAATCAACCGACACTAAACCTAACGAAAGTTTTGGTGATTGTACTAGCAGTTTTTAACAGCACTCTAGTAAATGTAACATAATCTCCTGACCGCTTTATTAGTTATATTTGCTTGTACACCTGGTAGTGTTAATTAGGGCCACTCGTAGCCGTGACATCAAGGTTAGATTGTGGCGTCACGCCACCTGGCAAACATATAATAAAAAGAGTTCAATTCTCGTTTCTACTCTGCGTTTAAACACTACGGATGCCGTCCCCAATAGGCACCGAACAGTGGACAAGAGGGCGCGACGAAGCTCTTTGGGCCGCCTCAGCATTGTTGGTACCGACCGCCAGGGATACTAAGAAAATGGAACGCTCGCTGAACTCAGTGACACGTTGAAGTGTCAGTGCCCTTTTTGGCACGTTTCCAAAGAACACTTCCTGAGCGCTTACATAATCAGCCGTGACCCCCTTGCTCACAACTAAAAAAGAAAACGGTATGGACGTGCAAGTTCGGTTTTGCTGCGTCTACTCGCTAGGCTACGCATTGGAAGACTCGGTTTTGCTGTGCCTACTCGATAGACTGTGTGTTCTGGTGCTACCATCAGGTCTCGTAAACTGCATTGCCTGGTGCCTATACTTTCCATGGCTTCACTGTTCGTTGAATTGAATCGGTTATCTCGGCTAAATGGCTTCTCTAAATTCCTTGGCGTTTCATACAAACAGACCCGTGTGGATGAACCCGAGCATCCCTCTTCCGCCGATCCACAGACCAGAGGCTGCACAGAACAGTGCGCCCGCTGCCATCCAACCAGCAGCCACTGCTCAGGAGAATACCACGAAGGAAGTTGTCAACCATAAGCTGGAGGTTCCCAAGGTCTGTTCACGGAGTCGTATGGTTATCCCCATGTCTGGCATCGCAAAAATATTCCCATTCGTCTGACACAAATCGAACAAGAATTTTTCACTAGGATTTTGTGAGACAATGCGCAAGGCAGGGTATTCGATTAAAAAACACCATGCCGCTGGAACTAAAGTGCTATGCGAAATCAAGATTGATAGAGGAAACCTGAAGAACAGTGCTATACGCTTGACATTCAATAATAAGAATATCAGGGGCTTCAGCTGGTATAACCGTTACATACGACCATGGGGCAAACCAAGGTAGGGGGCCTCGGTTTGCCTCTTAATGATTTTGACCTCGGAATGATTTTGCGCACGTAAAGTGAAGTGCACGCGTTTTATCGCATTTCGCCCCAATCCAGTGGCAGCCGCTGTGGATGAGTATAAAACATACGTCCTAGAGCTTATAATTTCAATTCTTTGCGTTACTATAGAACTTTGGAAGGCCCCGGCATTTCCTCCTCAAAGGCGGATACAGCATAAAACCCTGCGCCAATGGGCACGCACTCCAGACTGACGTCATGAGTCGGACAGCCGGTGACTCACTCCGCCCTCAAGAAACATTGTGGAGAGCATGAACTGGACTATTTATTTGCGGGCGAAGGTGATAGGCTCAACTTCTATAGATGGCTTGAGTTTTCCGTGTGTGCCTCAGCCATACCATAAGCAAACTAACGACTGTGCGCGTAACATTGACCATTTCAAACTGTTCTAAAATGCCAACTGCAAGCGCGGTTAAGTGCATGGCACTCTATAATCGTTTCTTTTGCGAATCAGTGAACGACCCGCAACGCGTCTGTAAGGCGAAACGTGAGCATATGTTTGAGCACTGTGTAATGAACGGGCCTTTGAAAAGCCCACTCGTTCCGCGTTTTACACGTTTTGATGTCTGGCACAATTTTACGCACACAATATTACACGTTCAAAGATGCTCATTTCACTACAACATATTCATATTGCATTTTTTATCGCTTTCAATTGAAAGAGTGGCTCTGCGGTAAAACACTTGCCTGCCACGCAGACGGCCTGGGTTCGTTTCTCAACCTGACTGTAGTTCTTTATTTATTTTACATGAAATTTTATCGACGTTTCGGTCATGTACAATATGATTGTTTTTCGTTGATGACCGACGACACCAGCGCCGACAACACCAGAATTTCTGTGGACCATGTTCTTGGACGCTGTCGCGTTAAAATAGTGATATCATATTTTTGTTTCTGGCCAGCCTGGCACGGGCGGAAACGAACACCCGATGGGCGTCAAGGAGAAGCCCGGCCCATCTGGTGCTGCACCTCCAGGCGTCTTCACTGGCACTCCCTCGGTTCCCCCGTCTGGTGCGGCGTCACTGGAGCCAAGGAAAAAAGTCCCTGCCGGCGGAGACGCCAAGGCACAACCAGAAATGAGCATGACTGGCAAAGCAGTGGTGAACAGCTGTGCAGCACCTGTAAAGAATTCATTTCATTTATTCATACTGTCAGCCCTTTTTGACGGGCTATTACGGGAGTGGAATGACAACAAATTGACAACATGCAGGGCATTTATTAACGTTGTCTGAGCCTTTAACATCTGCAGCGAATGAAATAATGAGGGATTATTTGATGCTTGGTTCCTTTTGTTGGACGTAACTTAATTAACTTGCCAGACAGCGAAGATAAGAATGGTATAGGGGATCTTACTTAAATGTTTTAACCGCAGTACAGCAATAACACTTATAGCTGGGTGGATGTGTATGAATTTTGGTTAAGAATTTTGTATCATGCACTAAAGACGGAGACATACAGAGAGGCACAAACGAGTGCTTACAAGCGATTTATATAATAAAGTACTCAACATATAAGCACGAATAAGCATCAAAACGCATGCGTGTTATAGGATTTAGGTATAGTAATTATGACATTAGCACAATATAATTAAAATAGGAGAATAATCAACTTTATACAGATAAGCGTTCAACATGCTCCATTAGATTGTGCCTGATGACAGACCGAAACGCTCGATCCATCTCGTCCTCTTTCGTTCGTTCATAACGAAAGTATCGTTCCGGTAGACTTGATGTCTTGGGTAGTTATATACGAGGGTTGATCGGTCAGCTTCCAGCTCGATATTTGCTCACGAGCTGCGTTAAGCCAGTTGGCAACAAAACGTTTTCCACACCTGCTACGATAGCTGTAAGTGGTGTTGGCTAACACTCCCATCACAACACAAAAATAGATACCCTATAAAGTGGATATCAAAGCGGCTGCCACTGTAGCTCAATTGGCAAAGCATCGGACGCATTGTACGTAGGTTGTAGGTTTTGGTCCCCATATAGCTGTGGCAAGTTAGCTTTTATCATTTTTATTATTTTCCACATGTGTCGTAATCACTTGACTACAGTTAACCGCGCAAGCAATGTCCCCTATATATGATTTTCGGGAGGGCGTGTCTAATATCTTCAGAGGCATCACAACACAGAAGGCAAAGGGATCTGGCAGGATATATGCATATCTTTACCCATATTTGCGGAAAGGCCCAGAGCAATCGTTCATCATTATTTACCGCACGCGTACATAACTCATAGAAAGCGTCGATGAAGTACCATCCGTAGGCGCTTCAGGCGTGGATAAAGGCACACAACACAGAGAGAGTCCGGTGCTCAAAAATAACAACCAAGTAAAAAAAAGGCATTCTGCCAGCGTGCAAAACTGTTTGTTATTGTAAAAGCTGGTGTGCTATTGGTTGCCTCCCATCTCCCTTGGCAATACGACTAAAGAAAACCGCAAACACAGGAGCGATGCAAAAGCTGCTTTACGTATTTGGCTAACTGGAAGTAACAGTCGTAAGTGGTTCTTGAAAAGGGAAAACGCACCTAATTTTTGTCTGCCTTATTGGGAACACGGCGCAGTGCCTTGTAGGGGATGGGAGTAGAGAGATATGAAGAATAGCACAGAGATATAAAAGACGGAGCACTCGCCGCACACGAGTGAAGGGGAGAGAAGAGATACGAAAGATACCGGTTGCACGGCGTCAGAAGATCGCGGATGGCGGGCCGACCAACGATAGCTACGCTGGCGTACGAAAACGCAAGGGAGACAACCGTTCACCACGGAATTCATCAAGCGAGGCTAACTGGAAGGCAAAAGCCACCTTTCCATTAGATTGTATTGACCCTCTCCCCCTCGAAAGTTTTCTGCACCTCGCGTCGTTTCGCAGTGCTGCTAGGACCAGCCCGCCTTTAACCAAACTATGAAGACTTATGTTGACGTCATATGACGTCACCATATGTGACCTTATATATTGACATCATGAAGGCGTTACAAAGTTCGGGGACCTGTGACATCGTGATGATGACATATTGTTACGCCATTGCCTAACGACCTCTTGCAGAAGTCATGTTAATGTCAATGCAACCAAAACTCCGTTTTATGGGCGAAGCTCCTTAAGGCGTTGGGTCCACCATAGTCGTTTTCTGTCGTAGCAACACTAGTGACGATGACTATTACGACTGTGGGGGTGCTAACACACCCTGTAAAGTCGTTTAGGTCTCGTGGCGCACGCGTTTTGCACATAGGCCGCAGTCAGGGTTAACAGCCGTTGAGCGATAGGTGGCGTTGTGCTCGCGAGCGTTTATTACCACCATCATCATCATGGTTAGAACGGTAGTGCCGGCGATGACGCCAGGCGGAAGTACAGCGTGACGATCTCAATCAGAGACCCCACACTGGCTCGGAACACGCACACAGTAGACACGGGCGGAACGAACCAAACAACGCACATTTATTTAACTGCTTTCAGATCGGCGATATTTTCAGCAAATTATTATACATCAATCGTGATCAACACGCTAAAACAACCGTACGCAAAATTGTACAACACTCAAAAAACAAACACATGAACACACACAAGGCGGCTTCGCCAACGCTTGACTCACCACAAGGACCCACGGCACACAGACCCGCAGTGCCGTCCACCACAGACCCGCCGTTAGAGACAACCATTCGCGTCAACCGCCACTCGCCAACGACAGCCGCTCATTTCACGTGCGCCTCCACCAGTGCTTTACGCCAGGCGTCACCGCCGGTGCTACTATTCTAATCATGATGATGATGGTGGTGATAAACGCTCGCGTGCACAACGCCACCTATCGCTCGACGGCTGTTAACCATAACTGTGGCCTATGTGCGAAACACGTACGCCACGAGGCACAAACGACTTTACAGGAGGTGTTAGCAACCCCACACGACCCATCCAAGAACCATTATCCCTCCACTTCACCGATGATAAAGCTGTCATAAAGAGAGGCGAACAGAAGCTTCGTATATAGCTGCAATTTGCGAATAAAGCTTTTCCTGTACATAGACACAAACAGCGTTATTCACGTCTCGAATGGTGTACTGGCAAGATTCACGGAAGATTCACGGCTTTAGCGATGAACCTCCGGAGTTTCGCCCACTCATCATCATTCACTACGTGAATGCGATGTTATTGTTCGTGTTTGATGAAGCGTTAGGCTTTTGCCTCAAAGCCATTATTGTCCAACTCTGCACGCCCAGCTTTCGAGCTTAGCTGGTCGAACACCAAGCACCGAGAGGGTAACAAAAGCGACAACTCAGCCGGATGGAGACAAGCCCGCCGATTCCGGAGCAGGCAGCGTCTCCGCTGGCAACCAGCGACCGCACGAGCATCAACTACAGGCAAACGAAGCCCCGGTGGTGGAAGTTGCTAAGGTCACGCCAACCACTCGTACCGTGAGTGTAATGCTTCCCCCACTCTAAAGGTTTAGGGGGTAAATAAAAAAATATCATTGGTCACGTCCGTATCCCCCTTAAAGCAAGTACAGCGTAAGACGTCAATGTCATGAGTATCTACTTTCTCTGCATATTTGCGCTGCGTCCAACTCTATATGCCGGAATGGGATTGCTGGGAACTGATAGCCAACTCTCATTATTATAGCATTAACAAAGGAAAACAAGCCCGTAAATCGCATTTTATTTTTTCTTTCAAATGGGATTGAGTAAACCTAAATAATTAAGGCAGCCTCGCACTAGGGGTGCGAAGTCTGAAGGGAATGTGTAACTGAGCAGCCTTCCTTGTCTCTTTTCGATTTTCTCGTCAATATATCTTGCCGTTTCTTACTGTCTGTCTTTTTAGATGCGGAAGCATCTTATACTCGCGCCTTGTAGTGCGCCGTCCGCGCCGTCCGCACCCCTTCTCGAACATTCGACAGCTGACGCGCGCGCATGCGCCGTCGCGCCGTCGCCCACCATCTGTGCCGCGCGCGCTTCTCCTTCGAGAACATTCGACAGCTGACAGCGCATGCGCCGTCGCGCCGTCGCCATCTGTGCCGCGCGCGCGCTTCTCCTTCGAGAACATTCGACAGCTGACAGCGCATGCGCCGTCGCGCTGTATATATACTCAAGGTCGGCGCTCGCTCGCTCAGTTGCCGCTCGTCCGTTGGTTTGTACGGCGCGTCGACGTCCGAAGTCGCCGCGAAATGAATGCCAACGAATCCACAAACACAATGATCGACGTCCCTTCAACCAGCGCCGCCTTTTCGCATACGTGTGTACGTGTTCACTCATTTAACACCCCCTCCTACAACCACGTTAACCAATTTAGCCATCGACCCAAGTAAGTCGCAATTTAACACCCCATTTCACAACCACGTTAACCAATTTAGCCATCGACCCAAGTAAGTCGCACTTTAACACCCCGTTAACCAATTATATGCTCCGAATCCTCCTCAGTGTTCCCCCGAGGGAAGCTGCGGGCAATTTTTTTTCCTATAGTAATTTTCATTTAGTTTTCCCGCTATCTTTATCCCATCTGTTCTCCTTCTTACCCTTTCTACTCTTCATCCTGTTTTCTACCTTTCTCTCACTCTATCTCTCGCTCGCTTCCTTTCTTTCATTTGTATTAGTGATTCCCCTATGCTACAGCAATCGATCACAGAATACGACAGTCCGAGCCTGCGAAGCAGTCCAGACTTAATATTCTATATTCAAGGATTTGGCGTGCTAAAACCACGGTATGAAGCACGCCATACTGGGCGAATACACATTAATTTCTGGCACTACGCCACTGTGGTTACCTAGCGGGCTTTAAAGTAAAATTAGACTGGCTTTTTTCCTCTCTCTCTCTCTTTCTTTTTAAGTTCTGCTCCGCCAGAATGTGACTACCGTAGCCGTGAATCAGGGGCGTAGCGATGGGGGGGGGGGGGGGGGCTCCGGGGTTCTTACCGTTCCCCTCCAAAATTTTTCAGTTTTGTTCAGGTACATCTACGCCAACAAATACTAATGCAAGCACCAACATACGTAACGTAAAATGGTGAAGTGTAAGATCTGATTCACTGAGGTACCTCGAGCGGTTTGAGAATATGTGATGATCACTCAACGATAATATTCTCTTTTGCTGCACTCCTTTGTTTGTTTTTCCTTGGCAAGGCTGTTTTTTATCTGCACATGTGTGAAGAGGGCATTTCGAGAGGGAATCAGAACAATACAGGAGAGGAAAAGAAAAAAAGCAGCGTTATTTACCAAATTTTTATGAAGGCGGCCTGTTTCCTGAGGCTGTCTAGCCGTACTTATCACATGCAGAAGTCAGTTGAAACACGGTGGGCTTGTCTTGGCTATTATTGTTCAGTAAAGTCAGGTCTCGATGTCACTAGAAGTAAAGTCACTGTTAACGCAATTACCCTGCGCGTACCGCTAAATCGACACCAGATATCTTAGCTTCCTAAAAGTTAATCGTAAACACTGCTTTCACAGCGTTTTGCACGTATTAAAGAAGTGTGTGTGTGCTTCTCGCATTTGCATACAAGCAGAAGACGTCGGACATGCCAGTAGGCGCCATCATGGCATGGCACTGCGCGCTCACGTCGCTGTCCGTGACGGCGAGCGTGGTGGTTTACGACTACGTGATGAACGAGAACCCGGAGAGATCGGAGCAAGCCGCCCTCACGGTGGTCTCGTACGGCGCTGGAGACCTGCTCGGACGCCTCGGCTACCAGACCATGCTCAGCACCGGCGAACATCGGAAGGTAAAAAACTCGCAGAGTCAGTTGCGCATTCACTTATGATGACTGGATGACGAAATTCATGCTGTCTTTTTTCTTTCCACTCGACTGTGCTTGCCACTAACCGAAAGCTTTCTGTATTTATTGCGATTTCCCATTGCCCTAAAATTAGATGCACCTCTCCTGCATACACTGTTAATTATGTCCTGGTCAAGTGCTGGCTATATTCAGGAAACCAGCCGAAAAATTTCCGGTTTCCTCGTTTTCGTCGTCATCGTCATTACCAGCTGGAGTACAAGGCCACTGCAGGGCAAAGGCCTCCGCCAAGTTCCGCCAGTCAACTCGGTCCTGTGCTTGCTGCTGCCTTTTTATGCCCACCCGCAAGCTTCCAAACCTCATCTGCCCACGTAACTTTGTCTCCTCTTCAAGCGCTTGCCTTCTCTTAGAATCCAGTCGGTTACCCTTAATGACCAGCGGTTATCCTGCCTCCGCGCTACGTGCCCTGCTCATGACTATTCTTCTTGATTTCGACTGTGGTGTCCTTGAAACTCGTTTGTTACCTGATACACTCTGCTCTCTCTTCGTCCTTGAGGGTTACACCTATCATTTTCCTTCGGCCCAGTCAATGACCTTTTTTCTCCTCCCTTATAACTTTCCTTCCCCTCTCCCCTTCTCCAGTGCAGGGTATAGCCTACCGGGGTTCAGCTCTGGTTGACCTCCCCGCCCTTCTGCTTATTTTCTCTCTCTCGCTCCTTTCCACCGCTCTTTTCGTCGTCCTCAATTTAAGTTAAACACCCTTTTTAATGTTCCAGGTTTCTGCACCTTATGCAAGTCATCGTTATATCTGGTACTAAGTGGGACCTGTTTGTTTGCTACGTGCCTGGCCCATGTCCATTTTCTCTTCTGGATTTCAAATGTGATATTCTTAACCCCGCTTTGTTACCTAATCCACTCTGCTCTCTTCTTGTCTCTCAAGGTTACACCTACCATTTTCCTTTCCATCGCTCACTGCGTCGTCCTCAATTTAAGCTGAACCCTCTTTGTAAGTTTCCAGGTTTCTGCTCCGTAGCTAAGTACCGGCAAGATGCAGCTGTTATATACCTTCCTCTTGAAGGATTGTGGCAATATACCTGTCATGACTTGAGAGTGCTTGCGAAATGAGCTCTACACCATTCTTATTCTAGTTACTTTAATCTCGTGGTCGGCTCCACGGTTATTACCTGTCCTAAGTAGACAATCTTATTTACAGCTATTTCTTATCTCGAAGCACTGCTCTCTTCCGAAGTTGTTTTACATTACTTTCGTTTTCTGAAGATTAATTTTAAGACCCACTTTTCTGCTTTCTGCTGGTCATTAAGGGTAACTAACTGGATTCCTAGAGAAGGCAAGCGGGTTAGCAGAAGACAGAAAGTGAGGTAGGCAGATGAGATTAAGAAGTTTGCGGGTATAAATTGGCAGCAGCAAGCACAAGACCGAGTTGACTGGCGGAACCTGGGAGAGGCCTTCGTCCTGCAGTGGACGTAGTCAGGCTAATGATGAAGTGGAACCTAATTATGGGTGTAGTTTTGCACTGCCTACGCGATCTGCCTGTCGTTAACCAAGCTATGAGGTCGTGCGATGACGTCATCCCGTAACCTTACTGTTGCGTCATGATGACGCCATCATTATGTAAAATGTATGTGACGTCATGATGAAGTCATGACGTCATCGTCACGTGACGATGATTTTTTGCGTCACTCTTGTGAACGCCGACGTGAGACGCTGGTCAATTTAGGCGTTTCAAGAGACACCTAATGCTTTCGCCTTAATGAAAAGACAGATACGAGCAAAGGCATCGGTCTGTGCTACTGTAAAAGGATGAGTTATGGGAAGCGCCAGTGAACTCGGATACGTTGTAGAGTGCGCAACGGAATCAACGTCATTCAGTTTGCAATGGAAGGCTGGATGTTGTCTTATACGCTATTTCCGGTCTAGAAAAATTCTTGGGTAGTGCATGAGATAAAAATACAGTCGAACTTTCGACATAACGTCGTAACCATAAATTAGTTCGTTATATTCAATACTTGTGGCAGCAGTGGAGATGGAAATCGGCTTAGCAAAATAGAAATCCGACACTTGAACAGTCCCAGGTACAAAAACGCTTTAATCTATGCACTAATTTGAACCCACTGTAAACGGACTAACCCTTATCGGTTTCTTGTGCCATCTCAAGCTTCGCTTCCCAGTGCGACCAGTGAAATGCACTTTTTTGCACCAACAAATAAAATGTCGGCCACATTTACAAATAATTAAAACTTGTGGTTGGGAATTGTTTTCGTATTTCTTACTGTGTGTTCAGAAAAAGTGGGTAACAATTTTGAGCACAAGGTACTCTACTATGGGAGAGCGCTGCTTCTAGGGGCGAAGCTTCTTGAAGCGGCACCCGTTCGTTCCTCGTAGTAGTGCGTAACATGTCTTACGTTTTGACCTGCAAGGTGGTGCCGGAAGGAAATTTCCCCTGTGCGTTGTTCAACAATAATAAATTCGCAGCGTGCGCGTGTTAAAAGGGCATGTGGTTCGCCCTCTTGGGAACTAATGGGGCTGCCACAACCATTAATCCCTTTAAAGACTAACGGCACCGGGTCTAACAGCTGTTCCCCTCAAAAGACTACATTTAGTCCATACATTTGCACCTTAGTGAGTAACCGTTAGTCCCACAGTTCACCCCAAAAGACTAACATTTAGTCCTCACGTTTGCATTTATAGAGCAACTGTTAGTCTCCACATTTACACCTTACCGGGCAACCGTTAGTCCTCCCAGTTGCACCTTGCCGGACAAACGGTTGATCCATTGAAATACTCCAATCGGATGAACTTTTTGTCCCGAATTCAAACATTGTTTTCTGTTTATTTTCCGCCAGGTCTAATACTTTTTCGCCTGTTTTTCTGCGCAGTGAGCAACAAATTCCTGCAGAAAATAACACGTGAAAAAGTAGTTAGCCACCTATGTGTAACTGCTTTCACAATCACGGCAACAACGAAAGACAAAAGATAGACATCGAAATCTTTTATTTTTCTACATACACATGAAGTTTCCCCATTCTTTTAAGTGAATTTATGGTGAAGTGTACAAGTCCAGTCTCGTTGTCAAATCTTGTTCACTCCTTGGAGAGCTCCTCCGACGGAAGCGATAGAAGACAGGCATTGCAGACGCCAGTGCACGCAGCCTCCTGCCTGTTGTGTTCCCACGGCTGCACGTACAATAATATAGTAAAAATAGTTAGGTGCACGTCAAAGAAGATGAAGGTGCACGCATATGACAAGTACGTGCACGTTAATATAAAAACAAGCGTTAAAACATGACACACAAATAACTTTACCTTCACATCTCGCACAGTCCTCTGAAGCCGCTCTGACGAAAGAGATGGATGACGGGCATCGCAGACGCCAGCGCACAGTCTCCAGTACGGTGTCTACCCACGGCTGCTTAATAAGTATGTAAAATAGTGAGTCACACGTGACAGAGGATGAATACAAATGCATATGAGAAATACGTGAAAGGTGAAATGAAAACATATGTTAGATATGACATGCTAATAATTTTACCGCAATGTCACACATCGTCAAAGACTCATTTCTATCCCCGTAGCGCAACAGCTTAGGAGCGGCGGCCGCAGTCACAACTCCGCGAACCACCATGCCGCTAACAAGTGGGCGATTCCTAAGCGAGCGACGTCGTTTAGCTCGAGCAAGCGAAGGCGAGACTAAACACGGCACTGAATGCGGAGTGCCTGCCGCCAGCGAACTTTGAACAGGATAGCGAGCGTACGCTTGGCCGCCGCCACGAACAGCGCCGAGCTGCTTTGGAGCTATAGCACCGAAGAATTCGACGGTAATGCGGCCCTCTTCCACAAACTCGAGCGAGTGCAGCGCGCAAACGCGAGTCCGCCGCGGCGGCCAGCGGACGGCTTCGAGCTGCTTTCAACCGACTGGCGGGAAAGCCAACTGTAATGGCGACCAATTTTCAGTGAGTTCCGACACTAGCGAAAGCCCCGCCAGCCCGTGCTGGTGCACTTAACAGCGCGCGACACACTACAATCAAGCTCATTCCGAGAACCCGCAACGTGTTTCTGACGACTCCCAACTCAGCGACGAGGTGTCTGGCCAATATCGTCAGCACGGAGCTCATCGCGGCTGCGAGGACACGCGAGCCCTCGATGAGTGAGCGTTAAGGGAGGCCGACGGCAATGGCGGAGTGAAGCACAGGCGAACTGAAGACGCCGACGCTGACCTTGGCGATGCATTTCGAGCGTGCGATATACAACACGACCGAGCCCGTTGCCGGCAAGCGCTATCCGTATCGCACACGTGACAAGTAGAGTAGAATAAAGAATGGTAGCCTACTTGCCTTAGAATCCAGCGCTGTTTTCTGCCCTGAGTCGGAATGAAGTATATATCCGATAGGCCTGTTGACTTCTCGGCCGCCATATTGGCCTTCCCAACTGTTGCTGTCGTGTGTTGGTCGTGACTATCTTGAAGCCAGAGATGTACAGCGCGGCGTTGTGACCTGTCGAGGCTTGCTCCAGACTTCATAGGTGCAGCGAAACGCTAAAGCAGCAGCCCACGCTCATCCAGGCGTACACACAAGCACCACGTCATAATTCTTAGATCGTCGAATCCAGGCGGCCGTGGTCGAGCACTCCGAGCGCGACGCTACGCGACCGCCGCCGGCAACATACGGGGAAAGACTGAGCCAGCAGATGAGGAGAAGGACATGTGTTCAGTGGAGAAGGAGGGCTGGCCGCCTTGGCAACGCTTTTCGCGCTGCCTGCAATGCCCGGGCGGTTCATCCCAGTGAAGACTAAGTGGTTTCGTGCCGCACGCTTCCTTCTGTTGTTGCTCCTCAACGGTCTACCCGTTAATCGCGCACGTCTATTGGGCTCCGTTACTCCTTTTTCGGGTAATTTTGTCTTAGAGTGCATCATTCACCCCGTGGATACGCTGCCTTTTTTTATGCTAACTTTCGAGCTAGAAGCTTCGCACAAACAATATATGTTCTTTTCGTTACATTCGACATTTCCGTGGCCCAGGCGTTTCGGTTTAAAAAATGATTTACTAAGTTTAAGTGTATCTAACTGAGGATTTTATTCAGTTTACCATGATGGACATTTCACTATATCTGTGTTCGTTAAAATGCGTTCCAACTGTATACACAAACATCTATAGTACCCTGCTCGCAGAACAGCAGGGATGACGAACAAGTAGACGACGTTTTTCATAGTCTTCTAGTACGCTGTTCGCATTACAGTACAGATGACGAACAAGTAGATGGAGTTTTCCATAGTCTTCTACTTATCCTTAAAACGCGGGACAACTACATACGAATGTCCACGTCGTATGCAGGTGATGGCGTTGCAGGCGTTCTTGCAGGGTGGCCTGCTCTTCCTCATGGCCCTGTCCAAGGAGGCGGTCCTGCTGGCACCGGCCAGCTTCGGTTTGGGTTGGATGAGTAGCACGCTGGACATGCTGTCGTTGCCCGTTTTGCAGCGCTTCCTGGAGCCCGACGAGGTGGAACACCAGCTCAGCACGTGCCGCGTGGCGTCGGGTGTAGCGTGCCTGTTCGGACCGCTCCTTATCAGTGAGTAGTTGCAGTTGTATAATCCTAACAGTAAATGCTGAGGTCTCATTTCACAAAGGCATGATATGACTAGTACCGACGCCGTAGTGGACGACTCAGAAAGTTTGACCTACGTAATGTTCCTTAACGTGCGCCTCAATCAAGCACCCGGATGTCTAGCAATTGGCCCCCATGGCAATGCGTCTGCCATGGCAGGGATGCGATCCCGCCAATTTCGGGTCAGTTTCAAAGCATTCAAGCACCATAACTGGCTGCGGCAAGTTCGTATTACCCCGCACAACTAACTCCTCTTTAGGTTATATAGTAGAGGCCTCAAACAAAAAAATAAGCTTCACTGGCTCCACGTGCAGTTTTTTTTGTGTTGGAATCAATTTATATGTGCAAGTTAGGCAGTGTAAGAGCTTCGGCTTTTTAGTGTTGTTAACTTTGTGCTAATGAGGCTTAGCTGTTGGGAGTTCCGAGAAAGAGCTATATGCTGCTTGAGAGGAAAAAAAAAATGGCAGATCCCACGTACAGTGGGAATGAATGATATGCGAAGCATAAATGAGAAATGTTGATATGTCAATCTAAAATCAGCACAACGCTACGAGGTGGAAGTAAATGATGCCGTACATGACTTCCGTGTTATGATTATCATGTTTGCATGTGTCGTTTACCTTCGTCATCTATTCACGTCAAGTGATACCAAATTTAGTATATGTGCAACTAGTGAAACGGCCATGGGCACGCTATGAGCGTGGTATGTTGTCATGTTCCTACATGACACACGTGTCAGGATTATCATGTTTGCACCAGTCATACATTTCGTGATCCATTGACGTCACGCCCCGCCGCGGTGGTCTAGTGGCTAAGGTACTCGGCTGCTGACCCGCAGGTCGCGGGATCGAATCCCGGCTGCGGCGGCTGCGCTTCCGATGGAGGCGAAAATGCTGTAGGCCCGTGTGCTCAGATTTGGGTGCGCGTTAAAGAACCCCAGGTGATCGAAATTTCCGGAGTCCTCCACTACGGCGTCTCTCATAATCATATGGTGGTTTTGGGACGTTAAACCCCACAAATCAATCAATCAATCAATTATTGACGTCACGTAACACCAAATTTGGTATATGTCGATCTAGCAAAATGGCCACGAGGGCACCATGAAGGGCCCTATATACTCAAATGTAACGTTGACCCGTGCGCACGCTGGGCACAGCGACACTACGTTAGCAAAACGCGAGCACTTATGGTCTGACGCCAGACGCGACCAGCGTCCGTCGGCGCGGCCCGACGGTAATCGGCGCTGATGCCATAGAGTAACATTCCTCTATGCCGATGCGTTACCCAGACATCACTGGGTCTCCCTCTTTTCGTGAAGGAGGGACGCCGGATGCGCTGAAACGCACATGCGTCAAAGGAATGCAGCGCGGCGCGCGCCTGTGAGTATATGGAAGGACCGGCGCCTCACGTGGCAACGCCGGCATGACGTGACGAAATGAACGCCGACGAGCAGGCGCACCACGTCACGTCCAAATGTATTGGCGCCTTGACTGTGGCATGTACATATGTTCTCACATGACACGCATCTCATGATTATTATGTTTGCATCTGTCACCTACCTTCGTCATCCATTGGCGTCACCTAATACGAAATTTATATAGGTGAAGCTAGCGAAACGGCCTCGAGCGCATCATGAGTGTGGCATGTAGTCATGTGGTTACATGACACGCATCTCACGTTTATCATGTTTGCACTAGTATCATACCTTCGTCATCCATTCAGATACTCTGATACGAAATTTGCTATATGTGACGCTAGCAAAACGGCCGCGAGCACATCATGAGCGTAGCATGTATTGATGTTGTTACATGACACGCATGTCATGATTTTTATGTTAAGACCTCTCACTTGTGTTCGCCATGCAATCATGCCATACCATACCAATTTTTGCAACATGCCATGTCAACGAAACCACCTCAAGAGCTGCAGGACCGTGAAATGTAACTCATGACGTTCATGACATACATATCATGATTGTCATGTTATGGCTAGTCAAATATGTTCTTCATATGGTCATGTTATGCCCTATCAAGTTTGGTATCGATGTCATTATAAAAACGGCCAGGAGAGTTAGAAGTAGTAGGCGGCTAGAGTAGACAGGCAGGCAGGCAGGCGAGCAGGCACCTAGGCAGGCAGGCAGGCGCTGCGATCGTGTACCTCTATGGGAATTATGGGAAGTACAGGCTTCAGATTGGATAGGATTAGCTGTCAAACTGTCCACGGACCTTTTCCTACAGTTTCAGTTTCGTTCTTCGCGCAGCCCGGGTAGTGGGGTGCCGTGAAAAAGGCTTAAACAGTGCCTTTGTTCTTAGAAGAATCTGACGACCTCCTTATGTGCTGCGACGTTGAATCTTTACGAGTAATATTTGACAGTTTAATATATATTGCTAGATAATGCTTACTAGGCACTATAGTTTAAGCGAAGTGTCGTCCACTCACCGCTGTGCATAGATGTAGCGTCTTATGCCAGTGCAGGGTATTGCCCCGAGTTTGTTTTAAACGCGAATGATTTCTTAGCGAACTTCAGCGACTTTGAGCGTATCTATCTATCTATCTATCTATCTATCTATCTATCTATCTATCTATCTATCTATCTATCTATCTATCTATCTATCTATCTATCTATATGTTTATTTATGTATCTATCTATCTATGTATATGTTTATTTATGTATCTATCTATCTATGTATCTATCTATATGTTTATTTATATATCTGTCTATATAATCTTTTTATCTATCTAATCTATTTATCTATCTAATCTTATCTGCCTTATCTAATCTATCTAATCTTATCTGCCTTATCTAATCTATCTAATCTTATCTGCCTTATCTAATCTATCTAATCTTATCTGCCTTATCTAATCCATCTAATCTTATCTATCTATCTATCTATCTAATCTTATCTATCTAATCTTATCTATCTATCTATCTATCTAATCTTATCTATCTATCTATCTATCTAATCTTATCTATCTATCTATCTATCTATCTATCTAGCCGCTTACGACTTTTAGCTCTCCTGGTCGTTTCGATAATGGTATAGATACCAAACTTGGTAGGCCATAGCATGACTGTATGACGAGCATAAGTTACTAGTCATAACATAAAAATCATGACATTTATGTCATGAATGCCATAATTTACATTTCATGGTCTGGCTGCTCTTGCGGTGGTTTTGTTCACATGACATGTTGCAAAACTGGCATGGTATGTCATGACTGCATAACAAACATAAGTGAGAGACCCTAACGTGGAAATCATGGCATGCATGTCATGATTTTTATGTTATGACTTGTCGTGACTACACGGCACGCTCAAGGTGCACTCGCGGCCGTTTCGCTACCTTCGCATCTACCAAATTTGGTATTACAGGACATGAATAAATGACGACGGTATGTGACTGGTGCAAACATGATAATAATCAGCGCAGACGCGTGTCATGATCAACATGACTACATGCCATGCTCATGATGCGCTCGCGGCCGTTCCGCTGGCGTCACATATACCAAGTTTGGTATTACGGGATGTAAACGGATGGCGAATGTATGAAACTGGTGCAAACATTATAATCATGAGATGCGTGTCATGTAACAACATGACAACATGCTACGCTCACGATGCGGTCGTGGCCGTTTTGCTAGCTTCACATGTACCAAATGGGGTATTACGTGACGCGAACAGACGATATGAATAAGGGACACGTCCAAACATGATAACCATGACATGCGTGCCATGTAAAAACATGACTACATGTCAAACTCGTGATGCGCTGCATCCATTTCGCTAGGTTCACATGCCAAATTTTGTATTACGTCACGTGAATGAATGACGAAGATATGTGACTGGTGCAAACATGATAATCACGAGATGCGTGTCATGTAACAACTTGACAATTCGACGTGAGCTGGCGCGCGTGCGCGCCGGCGCTTGTTTCGTGGCGTCACGCCAGCGAGCGCCGATCATACTCGCAGACGCGCGCCGCGCTGCGTTGCCTTGACGCATGCGCGTTTGAGCGCACGCCGTGTCTCTCCATCACAAAGAAAGGCAGGCGCAGTGCTGTCTGGGTAAAGCTGGGTAACGTCATGGGCACAAAATGCAGCATGTTGCATTTCGCGCTGGTTCCCGCCGGGTCTCACCGATGGACGCTGGTCGCGCCTGGCGTTCGTTCATTTTGCTAGCGCCACTTCCTGCGCCCAGCGTGCGCGCTCGTCAACGTTAGGTCAGAGTGCTTTAGGCGCTTCATTATGCGCTCGCAGCTGTTTCGCAAACTCCACATATACGAAATTTGGTGTTGCGTGACATCAATGAATGATGAAAGTATAAGAGTGGTGGAAGCATGGTAATCATGACACGCGTGCCATATGTAAGAACATGACAACATACCACGCGTATGATGCGCTCGCGGCTATTTCACTAGCTCCAAATATACCAAATTCGATATCATGTAATGTGAGTAGACCACGAAGGTAAATAACACGTTCAAACGTGATAATTATGATATGCGTGTCATGTAAAGCGTGACTACATGCTACGATCATAGCGTGCTCGCCGCCGTTTCACTAGCTCTACATACGCCAAATTTACTATTACGTGACGTGAATGGAGGAAGAATGTAAATGACAGGTCCAAACATGATAATCTTGATATGTGTGTTATGTAAAACATGTCTACATGCTACGATCATAGCGCGCTCACGGCCATTTCGCTAGCTCCACATATACCAATTTTAGTGTCAAGTGGAGTGAACAGATTACAAAGGCAAATGGCACGTTCAAGTATGGTAATCTTGACAGGGACTTCATATATGGCATATTTTACTTGCGCCTCATAACGTTTTGCGGATTTTAAAGTGATATATCAACCTTTCTCATTCATGCTTCGCATATCACTGGTTCCCACTGTACGTGCGATCTGTTGATTTTTTCGGCTCTCTTATGAAGCCTACAGAGCCAAATCACGTGCACACTACAGTAGTGAACGCCGTTCCGCAATCACGCCCATATTTCCAACGTAAATTACAGAAGTTCCTCATTTATTTTCTACGTGGAGCTATTTAAGGCAGGACGCAGCAGAGACCAGTAAAACAGCTGTATCTACTTAACTTTAAAGCGATCTCGAACGTGCGAGTCCCGCCTTTTTACTTGAACCTCCAATCAACGCCTCCTTCTAGGAGATATGGCTCAAATGCTAGACAGCGTTTGCGTCGACGTGAAACGCTGATGGTGCACCCCCGTTACTTTCCACCACGTTACGAGACGTCTTCCGATTCGCACTCGTTCGCGTAGGGCTATATGTGCAGAAGCATTGCCCCTGTTACATCGCCTCTTAAATGCCAAGAACAGTCGTCGCCAAGTACACTCGCCAGTACGGTTCTTGTTCACTATACTCACCAGTGATCCCGAACAGTACAAGCGACCTTTATTGAATTGGAAAAGAACCGTGATTGCCAGCTGAGGGTGTTTCGCCGCCAGGAGTTTTTTATCTCTTGCCGAAAACTCCAGATGACTCCAACTGTGATTTGGGGCTCCGCCATTTCGCGAATCGCTCCTCGCGGACCTGAGGAGGGCAGAAATGGGCGCCGCATGAAGACGTAGTACGTGAACCCCGGAATCATATCGCGATTTCGTCCGTCATGTGAATACAGCTTTAACAATGGACCACGAGAGAGAGAGAGACAGAGAGAAATATAGTGTGGAAGGCGGGGAGTTTAACCAAGCTTGGCTCGGTTGGCTACCCTGCACTTGGAGTGAGGGAAAAGATGAATATTAAGAAGGACAGAGATAGAAAAGAGGAGGAGTAAGAAAGAGATAGATAGTCACTAGAGACTACACAGTATGGTCTCATGCTATGCTTTCACAAGCGCTCGTGAAGTCAGGTGGTCCGAAAGGTACCATCCCTTTCCGAGGCGCCCTTGTGAAGGCTGGACAATCATATTCGAGAAAAAAAAAACATTGCAATATCCATTTTAGATAGAGTAGATATGAGATAAAGGATGTAAAGTATAAACACACTCGGCGGGCCAGACCTCTTCAATATTCCTCTGCTAAAAAACATTGCCATTCGAGTGAAAAACTTTCAAACAAGAAACTAGCGAGCCAGTGGTGGTCACGTAAAATGACCCAGTCACACATTACATCACTGGCGTGGGCTTCAAGCACGTCACTGCGGTGACGTCTTTAACAGTATTTGGAAACTGCCCACGGTGACCATTCCTGGGACTTTGGACGGCTTTCTGTACTACCATAGTAGAGTATCGAGTACAATAAATCGTTGACCGCTCTTTCTAAATTCATATTGCCTTGCCTCTCTGAACGCTTCATGCTCTCCCATACGGCTTCATGCTCTCCCATAGTAGAGTACCTAGTACTCTAAATAGTTAACCACTTTTAAATGCGAAGCATTTCTTAGTGATCTTCGGTGACTTTGAGCGTATCTATCTATCTATCTATCTATCTATCTATCTATCTATCTATCTATCTATCTATCTATCTAGCTAGCTGTCTACGGCTTTTAACTCTCCGATACCCAACTTGGTTTGGCACAATAAATGTGTATGAAGAACATAATTGACTAGTCATAACGTGAAAATCATGACATGTATGCCATGAATGTCATGATTTACATGTCATGGTCCTGCATCTCTTTCAGTGGGTTCGTTCACACCGCATGTTGCAAAACTGGTATGGTGTGGTGTGATTGCATGGCGAACACAAGCGACAGACGATAATATGAAAATCATGACATGCGTGTCATGTAACAACATGACTACATGTCAGCTCATGATGCACTGGCGGCCGGTTCGCTAGCTTCACATATGCCAAATTTGGTATTACGTGACGCCAATCGATGACGAAGGTATGTGACTGGTGCAAACATGATAATCATGAGATGCGTGTGTCATGTAACAACATCAATACATGCCACGCTCATGATGCACTGGCGGCCAGTTCGCTAGCTTCACATATGCCAAATTTGGTATTACGTGGCGCCAATCGATGACGAAGGTATGTGACTGGTGCAAACATGATAATCATGAGATGTATGTGTCATGTAACATCAATACATGCCACGCTCATGATGCACTGGCGGCCGGTTCGCTAGCTTCACATATGCAAATTTGGTATTACGTGACGCCAATCGATGACGAATGTATGTGACTGGTGCAAACATGATATTTAAGAGATGCGTGTCATGTGAGAACATGACTACATGCCACAGTCAAGGCGCCAATACATTTCGACATGATGCGGTGCGCGTGCTCGCCAGCGTTCATTTCGTCGCGTCACGCCAGCGTTGCCACTGCCAGGCACCGGTCCTGCCATATACTCCCAGGCGCGCGCCGTGCTGCGTTGCTTGGACGCATGCGCGTTTTAGCGCGTTTGGCATCCCTATGTCACGAAAAGAAGGAGATGCAGTGTTGTCTGGGTAACGCATCGGCGCGAAATGCAGCATGTCGCATTTCGCACCGATGCATGAGCACTATAGAGTGAGCACTATAGCATGAGGATTATAGAGTGCTCGCGTTTTGCTAACGTAACGTCACTGTGCCCAGCGTGTGCGGGCGTCAACGCTTCATTGGACTGTATTGGGCCCTCCATGATGCACTCGCGGCCGTATTGCTAGCTCCACATATACCAAATTTGGTGTTACGTGATGTCGATGGATGACGAAATATATTACTGGTGCAAAAATGATAATACTGACACGCGTGTCATGTAAGAACATGACAACATACCATGCTCGCGGCCATTTCGCTAGCTCCACATATACTAAATTTGGTATCACGCTACGTGAATAGATGACGAAGGTGAACGAAGCATCTAAACATGATAATCATGACACGGAAGTCATGCACGACATCATTTACCTCCACCTCGTAACGTTGTGCTAATCTTAAAGTTACATAGCAACATTTCTCATTCGTGCTTCGCATATCATTGATTCTCACTGTTCGTGGGATCTCCCAATTTTTTTTTCTCAACTGACATTGCCTGTAGTTTTTTTTTTTTTGGAGCGTGAACGTTGTAAGCTGGTTATATTAGACCATTGAAGATTGATTCCTCGGGACGGCTTACTGCTCTCCCATAGTTGAGTACCAAGTAATCTAAATCGTTCATCACTTTTTCTAAACACACATGCATGTTCAGTACCACAATGATGATCGAGCTGGGACGGCGTTCTCCTCTCCCATAGTAGAGTACGTCGTACTCAAATCGTCGAACGGTTGTTCTAAACATCGAATAAGTATACCGCGTTCAGCACTCTGGATGCCGGAACTACCATTTTACTGCAACAGTGAGGCCACGCTGGCCCAAGTCCTGGACGCGTCGCAACTCATAATCCGAAAAGAGTTCGTCGCCATCGTACTCATGGGACCTAAAGTTACTCAAGTTACCATCCTGTCCTTGCTGGGACGCGTCCCCAGTGAAGTCCTCGTAGAAGCAATGTGCCCCTACGGGAAGGTGCTGCATATCCGCAGAGGACTGAGAGGGTCGCGCCTGACCGGGACGACTGAGACGCAATATATTCGTGTGGAATTGAAGACCTCGTAACCTGAGATGAACCGTGTTACCTGTGACTACAAAGCAACACCACGGGTGTGCCACCGATGTGGTGACAGTAGGAATTTCCGTCGGAACTGCATAGCCCCTTTTGTGAATGGTAGGACTCCTATGGTCATGACGGGAAGAGTAGTTCGCTGCCGCGCCTCCGCGGCGGTGAGCCACATGCCGCCGTAGCCTGCACCATCCGACAGTCGTACTCTGAGATGGCATCCAAGAACTTCTCGCCACTTCAGCCAAAAACGCTGTCCTAGAACAAGGCTGAGGGTTCGTCAATGCTAGCTCTGGACAACGGCCAAAAAGACCAAGGGGTGGAAATAGCAACGCTGCACCAAACGCCTATTGTGACCTCGGCCAGCCCGGATCCGGCAATTGCAACAAGTTCAATTGCAACAAGTTCAGTGCCCCGCGTCCAGTGATCATTGCCGCAGAACAGGCCAAGCCATCGCCAAACTAGGTGCCTCTCGGCGAATTCACTGCAGCAGAAGATACTACATCTGACGTTCATGCAAAATAGAGCGGAAGTCCACCGTAACAAAAAAAGGGAGACGCCATAGACTTTCCCAATATATACTATAGGGTGCTCTGGGGCAAGTGTCTGCGGGAGCTGCAATGCACGGTGCTTCAGCGAGCATGGGAATGATGGATAGTACACACATTTGTCCAATCTTCGTACTTCTGGCCTGCTTTTGGCTCCGTGTGTGTTAGTGTGGCTTGGAGCTGTTTTCTCACGAAACACAAATCAGCAATTGTTCAGAGGTCGCGCTTCATCACCTTATTACCTTATTCCTCTCAAGTTACCTTTTCAAATCAGTTCACGAAGTTCAAAAGGGTCGAATCTTTCTTTCAAAACAAAACCGAAACACAGCAATAAACGAAGCCGCAAGTATGATTCACCGCCCGCAAGTACGAAGACTAGGCAAATGTGTGTATTACCCATAATTCCCATGATCGCTGAACAATTGCAGCGACAGTCTCCTTTGTTAATTTTAGGAAACTCTATGGGAGAAGCAGTGTTGTCTGGATAACGCATCGGCGCGAAATGCAGCGTGTCACATTTCGCGCTGGTTGCCGTCGGGCTGCGCCGACGGATGCTGGTCGTGCCTGGCGTCAGACTATATAGTGTGTTCACGTTTTGCTAACGTGGCGTCGCTGCGCCCTGCGTGCGCGCGCTTCAACGCTACATTGGAGTATATTGGGCCCTTAAAGGGCCACTTACCAGGCCCCATACCGAATTTCGGTTTGACAGTGGAAGTTGTTGGGTGTTCGATGACGAACGTTTTGCCACAAAAAATTGTCTAATCAGTTCATTACGAGCGGAGAAAACAGGTTTTTTGAAGTGGCGCGAAACGAGGGTGAGAGGAGACGAGCTCGAAACCCTTGCCGCTCCTTCGCGTAGCCTTTGGCAAGCCAAACCTCTTCCCCACCCTCTCCGGCATCCGACCAAGAGGTGACTTAGAAGTGTGGCAGCTTGGGCTAGTTGGTATGGCACGACGATAGTTATAGCGCGAGAACAAAACGACGACACAGAGACAAGAAGGACACGAAAGACACGAGCGCTGAGGCGCGGTAGAATAGATGAGCACAATGAGTGCGCGAACCCGTAGGAGCGTTCCACGGTGGTCGTCTGCTCGATGCGCTGACCGCGGGGACACGAATGCATTCGAAACGCTGGCACATTAGCCCCGCATCTCGTAGCATTTCACGGGAAAAAATGAAAGAAAAACGCGCAAAATTTTTTATTGCGTCTCATTATTTATTTCAAGTTTTATTCATCTCTTAAAGCAACAAATACATAAACTACGCATGTTGTGTTAAATAAATTTTGCCATGTCACGTGGTATACTGTTGACAACGTCATAGCAGAGTCGTCTACGTAGAGGACCAACGTGACCACAGTGCTGTGTACGTAGGGCCATTCCTACGCCCACGTCATGCCCTCATTCTCTACGCGTGCGCCGGCAGAGGGGAGGGCGAGCAGCTTTCATCTTGAAATTTGACCCATTTACGCGGCGCGTAGCGTTGCAAATTTGGCAGACGTGATCATGAACGCCTCGTCTACGCATTGCGCTTGTCAGATCAAAATTTTCAAACCTGGCGAGTGGCACTTTAATGATGCGCTCACGGCCATTTTGCTAGCTGCACATATAGCAAATTTGGTGTTACTTTATGTCAATGGATGACGAAAGTCTATGACTGGTACAAACATGATAATCCTGACAGGCGTGTCATGTAAGAACATGACAACATACCACGCTCATGGCGTGCTCACGGTCGTATCGCTAACTCCACATATACTAAATTCGGTATCACGTGACGAGAATAGGTGACGAAGGTAAACGACACATCCAAACATGATAATCTTGATACGGAAGTCATTTACGGCATCATTTATCTCCACTTCGTAACGTTGTGCTGATTTTAAAGTGACCTATTAACATTTCTCATTCGTGCTTCGCATATCATCGATTCTCACTGTACGTGGGATATGCCAATTTTTTCACGAGCGCGTCTTGCCTAAACTCGTTTTAAATCGGCAGTAAAGTTATGACGAAGCTAAGTAGACGCAGCGTCACGCTCCATTGACTCGACTTCACAGCAAAACCAGAGGTGTGTTGGGGGCAGACAACTGGGACAGACGCACTTAGCGTCACAGAAGACGAAACTATAAGTGTTTTACATGCGGAGCATGTTATACGAGGGGCTAGTCATGCGCCGTTGCCGTCCGCAGCCTCCCCTCTTCCTCCGCCAGCCATCTGTGCATCCCTTCGTCCTCTTCACACAGCGCGCGCTGCGCTCGCTTCCCCCCTCCACGCGCCGCGCGACCTTTAGTTTTACGTGCGCCAGCTGTATGCTAACGCGCGCATGCGCAGGCCGGGGCTGGCGCTCGCTGTAAATAACCGAGTGTCGGGGCGCTCCGTCCTTTGTCGGTTGCTTTGTGCGGTCGCTCCACGTCCGCTGTTTCTGGTGAAAATGTATGCTAACTAATCCGCAAACACACTTACTGAAGTCCCTTCCAATAGCGTCAGCCAATGTGTTGGCGGAACCGTAAGCAATGTCGAAAACACTTCGTCCGTGGACAAGGCCGTGCTGAGAAGAGCTTGCGATGCGGAACGCAAACGTTGTGGTTCCGCCAACACAGTGGCTGACGCTATTGGAAGGGATGCCAGTAAGTCTGTAAACGGATTCGTTAGCATGCATTTTCACCAGCGACTCCCGTGGGCCATAAAGCCATCTTGCTCGAAATACCCAAAGCCACTGATCAATAAACATCGTCTTTCGCAGCACACGTGCGTGCGTGTTCACTCGTGTTCACTCATAACACACACGCATGTCACAAATTACAAACCACATTTATCGCAGTTCAACATATATGCTCCGCATGCTAACCAGTGTTCCCACTCGGGAAACTGCGGTTCTTTTTTTCACTTAACACTGTACTGTTATTTCCATAATTAGGTAACAAATACTTTCGAGAGAAAAACAAGCATGTTTGTTTTCAAGTGTAAAAAAATCATTTATTAACTCTTGATGCCAAATCTTGAATGCAATGGCAGAACGATGCATACCTTCATTGTTGAATTTGCCCAAGTTTCATTTTTGCCGCATGATCACGAAACTTTTTGCGATAAAGTTTTTGTAAAAGAATCGAAGCATGTTTCAATTAAATATAACTTCATATCACTTTGTTTTACATTCGGAAAATAAGCGTCGCAAATCTCAAGAACGTAATTAATCCGAAGCGAATTCGAAGCGCCGCTGAAGGAGCCCACGTAGACACTAGCGCCAGATTCCCCTCTAGGTATTATTGTATGAAACTCTATACATTCGACCATTCCTGCGAGATGCGAGCTATCCAAAAAATTTGTTGAGCCACCATGTTGTTTGGACAGAAAAATAGTCTGCATCTCTGCATCATTTTTTTTCTGTGATGCCATCTTCTCGAGGCTGCCTGTTCGCCGGCTACGTAAGAATTGGAATGAGACTTACGAAGGCCGCCATTCACTTAGCTGTATATTTAACCATCTACTGTGACTATTGAAACACACCCACTGTAAGCCAGTTTGCACCCTCAGGGTGGTTGCGGTGACTATAACACCTTACGTAAAGGTGTTAGTTATAGAAGCCGCAAAGAACCCTACCCTTAAGGGTGCAAATTGGTTTATAGTAGGAAGTCCCGCAAGCGCTGGAGTTGTTAACATGATTTAAGGGGGTGGTATGAGGAAGGGGAGCTTTAGTAAGATGTCAGTTAATGTTGCCTTTTTAATAGGAGCACTTCCCAAATTCAATATATGGATCATTTGTGAAGGGGGCTGAGGATTCGAGAAACATTGATACTAATCTCCAGAATGACTCAAGTGTGAATGTCGATCTTGAGATATAGAGTTTTTTTGTTTTATGGCCTTGTAAAGGCTGAAGTTTTATTTTTTGTCACAATCGCGCAATGTCTTTTAGCGAAGTATATGACGGAAAAGACGAAGAAAATAAAAAAACGGCAAAAAAACGCAGCCTCGCATCATCATCGTAATAGCGCTCCTAGATGTGTGACAGTACTTGGGCCGCTTTAAGAGCCTCTAAGAAGAGCCTCTAAGCCTCCAGCGCTTAATGTGTACGTCTCGGTACAGTTCTAAATGCTGTGCCTGATGCAGCTATACTACCACCGAGCCCGAGGAAATGCGTAGCGTGGGCAATCGTGTGTTTGCCAAGATGGCGACGCCATCTCTTACGCAATGCGAGTCTCCGCCGGATGCTTCAAAAGTGTTTCGCGAGATTTTAGGTTGACTTTTGCAATTAATTTCTAATTATTTCAATATTTTACATTACTTAACACCTTTTCAGTTTACTTTGTGATGGTTTAAATCGCGGTTAATCTTGTTTTAGGCCTTTATGGACCAAATTAGCGTGACCATGTGACGTCACACATTCGATGAACGACTAGCCAGGCCCCTAAATTGGTGCGCAATAAGAACAATTCGCCAAGCAAAGGTTGAAGTGAACGTTTCTGCAGGCTCTCGTCGAAAGACACCTCGTATGAAGTTTCGTGCGTGTGTGGTGGGACGCAGTGTCTCACGAGCGTTCCTCTTCATTCCATTTTGTTTTAGGCCTTGACTGACCAACGCATGACCATGTGACGTCACACAGTAGATGAACTAATAGCCAGGCCCCTGAAGTGCCGCGCGCTAAGACTGAGAACAATGGGTTAGGCAAAAATTGAAGCGAATGTTTCTTGAGAGTCTCGTCGGAAGACAACCCGCGTAAAGTTTTTGTACGTGTGTGGTGGTACGCAGCGTCTCACAAGCGTTCCTCTGCATTTAACAGCACTCTTCCGGGACGATGGCCCGCAGTCGTACGGGGTAATATTTGTTGTTTCCGGTGGTCTCTCACTACTCGCCGGCGCTCTTTGGCTGCCCGGCGTCAAGAACGAGATGGACGAGGCCCGTGCCAAGGTGGCCCCTGTCGTGGCAACTGACAAGACAGCACAAGTAAGCACGGGAGTGCAGCGCAGACGCAGTTCCGTGTGGGCCCACCGGTTTGTAGTTAACGGGTAATACATACAGCTTAAATAATTGTCTCCACGCGCATATGCGTCTGTTCGAAGAGGCAGTATAGGCGTGGGGCCCAAGTTGCGCAAAGTCTACCCCATTTCTTCACTCAGTTACGCCCAAGCAGGTTTTTGGCAATAATCTTGGTCGAAGGCTCCTGATGTCTCATTCCAAGAGCTGTTCAATCCCCATCCTATAACCTGAAACCAAATGCAGTCGCACAGTTTAAATCTACGTATCTATATATCTAGCTGCATACTGCTGGGCGCTCTCGTGGTCTTCTAAGTTCGCACGTATCTTAATGTGCATGACAAATACGGTAATCAGGTCGTTAGAGTAATAGCGCGAGATACTTATCCCCGTATTCAGAAACGCTGCTTGACTTGAACTTGACTTGCCACCGACTTCAGTGCAGCACAAACGCGTTGGAACGCGCTGTCTTTAGGCGGTGCCAGGGTAGCACAAACGGTGGTGGTGATGAAAAACATTTACTGAAACTATTTACATTTGAGAAAGAGGGACGACCTTAAGAGCCGGCCCTTTACAAGCTCTAGAAGGAGTCCCTATAGTCCGGGACCCCTGTGGCTTCTGTGGCGGCACGCGCCCTGGGCACGAGGGCTCTTTGGCCCGCCAAGGCCGAGCAGCCGAGCAGGGCAGGCTCCCAGCTCTTTCGGGTAGGGGGTTTAGGGGAAGTGATTGGGGGACCGCCGGGTTTGAAGGGCATGCCAACGCCATGTGAAAAGTATCCGCAAGTGAATGGGCACAGTGCGGGCATTCCCCGGAGAAGGCCGGATAGAAGTGCTTAAGTATAGCCGGGCACAATACTGCAATGGTGTAAAAGCGCAAGAGCCAGCGCTCGTCAGACTGAGTCAGGCTCGGCGCTGGGGGCGGAAATCGGAGCCTGTTCGATTTGTACATCGCTGCAATTTCGCGAAAGGAGGTTACCGGATTAGGTTCTGCATCATCAGGCGATGAAGGGCGAGACGGGTCCCGGAAAGCAAGCGCGCGGGCCGAGGGCGTGGGCAGCCTCGTTACCACCTGGTTCTGCGTGAGCTGGAGTCCAGATGACGAAACATGTATTCGGGCAGTCCATGTAATCACAGCGCTTAAGGATTCGAGCAGCGTGAACGGTGATACGACCTTTAGCAAGATTCTGACGCGCGCTCCACGAATCGGTAATAATAAACCGAGATGCGTGGTCCGCTGCGGCGAGAGCTATGGTGACTTCCTCGGCATGAGTGATGTCCGTGGCTCGAAATGTGAGCCCTTGGACAGGCACGTGTTGATGGACTACGGCCGCCGTGTACCACCCACCATGGTGAGGGCCAAACGCGTCCGTATAGAAGACTCCAAGACGAGACCCATAGCGTCCCTGCAAAGCTGTAACCCGCGCAGTTCGCCTGCCTTCGTGAGTCCCCCTAGCCATGTTTTGGGGCAGAGGCTGGATAACCAACGCTCCACGCCAGTCCTTTTGGATCGTAGTTCGCTCCTCTGCATAGTAGGTGTAAAATATATGAAGGCGGCGTAAGAGACATCTCCCAGCGTGCGACTTAGTAAGCCGCAGGTTCTGGTTGTTGAGATGGGCCTCTTTGAGTTCCCCGTACGTGTTGGTCATGCCCAGCTCTGCAAGACGTTGGTTAGATGTCGTGATCGGGAGGTCTAGGGCGCGCTTGTATATTTTTCGGAGAATGCTGTCCAGCGTGTTCTCATCGCATTTGCGCAAACGTAGGTAGGGTGTCGAATAAAGATTTCGACTGGTCACAAAAGCGTTGGCAAGGCGTAGAGCATCGCGGCACCTGAGACCACCTCGCGTGTTCCAAACTCGGCGGACCATGCGGCCCACCTGATCCCCGACCGTACGTAATTTGCGCAGGGTGGTATCGACTTTCCGGCTCTTGTGTATAAAGATCCCTAAAACGCGGATTTCTTCGCGTTCCGGGATAGGCCCGGTACGCTGGGAAACTACGATTTGAGTCGTGTCTTTTGGTTTAGGGCGAAGATGCACGTACTCCGATTTCGTGGGGAAGCATTCGAGGCCGCAGCGATGGGCGTAGTCATCCACGACCGATGCTACTTGCTGCAGGCTAGCCCCAATGCTGCCAAGAGAACCCTGTGTTGCCCGCAGCGTCATATCATCGGCATACAGAGCGTGCCGTACACCGGGGATATCTTTCAGCAGTGGGGGGAAGATGAGCCATGGCGAGATTGAACAGAAGGGGAGAGAGGACCGCTCCATGTGGTGTTCCTCGAGTACCTAGAAAATACGGACCGTGCTCCTTGTCTTGGATGTGCAGGTACGTCTGCCGTTCCATGAAGAACTGGCGTATGTACTTGAAAGCATTACGCCCACAGTCTGTTTGGGACAGATGGGTAAGAATTATTTCGTGGGTAACGTTATCAAACGCTCCCTTGAGATCCAAGGCGAGGACTACCTTGTCGACACTGGGATGTTCTACCGGCTCAATAACGTCACGGTGGAGTTGCAGGAGAATTTCCCGAGCAGAGCGATGTGGACGGAAGCCGTACATAGTGTCGGCAAAAGTTTGACGGGCCTCGAGGTAATCGGAAAGCCTATCTCTGACCATTGTTCCACCATGTGTTGTTTTGGCCTCCTATAGTTTAGAAGTCGAAATTTTAAATACTTCTTTTATTTGTTAGGCACAAAACTGAGAACTAAAACACAACTGGCGAGGAAAGTAGGGGGAATGTTAATACTAATAAATGTAAAAAAAGGTGAAGAAAGAAAAGCGGACGAAAATGTAACTTGCCGTAGACAGGAACCAAACCTGCGAGCTTGGAATAACGTGTTCGATGCTCTACCAACTGAGCTACCACGGTGGTTACCCCCCACCCCCTCGTTCCCTTTATGGGCAATATATGTGCATTAAAAGTGGGAGCGTCAGTCAGTGCCGCCAGCAACCAGTATTCAAGTTTTTGCATTACTGTCATTTTTTTAGAGACGGGGGTGTCGAGCTTCCTCGACCACCCTCTGCTCTCTCAACAACTAGTCGTGCAGCCCCTGCCTTCACGTGACTCGGCCTTCCATCTCAAAATCTTGTGAAGCCCTGCGCTAGCACTCTATATCGCAATGCATCTAATGCGACGAAAGAGAAGATTCCTTTCGCTTTCGAGAACTCCATGCGAGTTTATTGTTGTTGCTGTCGTTCACTAGTTTGGACATGTACTTATAGGTGGTTCGCCAATACATCATGATCAAATCAGTATACGTTACCAACTCTGACCTTTGTGTGCGCAGCCGACAGTGGCCGAAGCCGGACAGCAAGCCGAAGCCGGAGAGCAAGCCGTAGCCCAGCCAGATGTCATAAAACACCCGGATGAAGCAAAAGCGGTAGCTGCAAAGAAGGGCCCAACCAGAGTGCACTTTCCGCCGCCTTCAGCCTCTGGCAACGCGTCCGTCGCACCGACTACGGATGGGGCAAAAACGAAGCCAAAGAAGCCAACGGTGAAAGCTACTGTGCCACAGGCAAGACCTGTGGCCCCCGTCTAGCAACGGGGGAGCTGTGTTTTGCCGTTGTTCTGCGGACTATCGACTAGTCTCTCTTTACTGTTATGTACCTCTAACATGAACAAAAATAAATACTAATGCACATACTTGACTTCACTTGCTTTACATCGCTCACCGGTGAAGAAATTTGTGGGCGCCATGAACTCAAATGCCTTTTAACATCTCGTGATTTTTCGCGGGACATATAAGATGATGCTTATTGACTAGGCGTACTAGCTAAAGTCGATGCAACATTGAATCAACGAAAATGAACGTAAGTACACCCACGAGCAAAAGTATACGAGCCCTTTCCGTCTGTAATCTTTCGCCTTTTGCGTCGACAGTGGCGAGACATTTCTGTGACGAAGTACGTCAAGGTAAAGCTCTCGACAGAAATTCCCTCAAAGCAATGCTCTCGACAGAAAACTGCTCGTCGTAGACGCCTATTTCGGAGTGGACTGCCGTTTTCCGCGTATAATTTCGCTGCACGGGTGTACAATAACCCTGGGAGACGCCTTGTACGTACAATACTTTTTTATTAATTGGGTCCACTAGTAACTATGAAAGAGTACAACGCAGCGAAGGCCGGATGAATGAACTCCCCCTTCGTAATAAGCGTGTCTTGACCACGCGTCAATTCGCCGTGTACTATTATTGCACACGATCATTTCTGAATGTGCCGCCATGAACCACGAGTCGTTGCCGTGCCGATTTGTGCCAGCCGCGTCAAATGTATTGTTTTACTTGGTCATAATAAGCGTAACACGACACGAATGTGTACACCGTGTTTCGAGTCCGATGTTTGATTCTCTTTAGAAAAGGTAGAAAATGAATGTCTTCAGAGTGAATAGATATTTGAAATTGAAACTTAGTTAATAATATTGTTACGGGGAATAAGTATACACTGGTGAGCAAATTCGTACTGGCGAATATACGGGCGAGCTAATGCGTACGACGCTGCTGCAGTCCGAGCACGTTCCCGTTCAGCACTTCGTCGTCGTCATCCTCAGGCATGTACTTAGCCCGTGACATTACCCGCCGGCGGCAGAAGCACCGTCCCGGTGCGATTAATTCTCGGGGCGTGAGAAGTATGGCTTAAGCCGTGAGACGTGCACTATATCGGTCGGTACCGAAGCTGGTACTGACGTGGTATGGAGTGGAGCTATCTCATAGGTCACGCTGGTGACCTTGCGGATGACGCGGTAGGGGCCAACGTAACGGGACATTAGTTTTTGGCTCAGACCAACAGGACGTGATGGTAACCACAGCAAGACGAGTGATCCCGGAGAGGTACGTCGCGGTGCCGGCGATCGTAAGCACTCTTTTGGTTAAGCTGCGAGGCACATAAACGATCCCGGGCGACTTGGCGGGCGATGTCTCGGGCCAGGGCATCACGAGCATAAGCAGTCGATGAGGGGGCGTCAGATTGGAGCATGGTGTCCATGGGCAAAGGCGGGTCATAACCGAACAGTAGGTAAAAAGGGGAAAATCCAGCTGTATCATGACGTGAACTATTGTATGCGAAGGTAATGAAAGGTAAGTGGATGTCCCAATCTTTGTGATCCTAGGAGACGTACATCGCTAACATATTCGTCAAGGTACGGTTGAGGCGTTCCGTGAGGCCGTTGGTTTGCGGATGGTACGCTGTAGTGAACTTGTGGTGGGTAGAGACGGATCGCAGGAGCTCGTCGACTACTTTAGATAGAAAACAGCTGCCGCGATCGGTGATCAACTGACGAGGAGCACCATGACGCAGAATGATGTCATGAAGAAGGAAATCGGCTACATCAGTAGCGCAGCTGGTGGGGAGGGCGCGTGTAACGGCATACCGCGTTGCGTAGTCGGTAGCAATAGCAATCCACTTATTACCGGTGGCCGACACGGGAAAGGGTCCTAGAAGATCGAGGCCGACTCGGGAAAATGGCTCTTCTGGTACTTCAATGGGCTGGAGGATACCAGCAGGTCTCAGAGCAGGTGTCTTGCGGCGCTGGCAGAGGTCGCATGCCGCAACGTACTGTCGCACAGAACGGTAGAGGCCAGGCCAAAAGAATCGGCGGCGAATGCGGTCATACGTGCGTGACACCCCTAGGTGTCCAGCGTAGGGGGCATCATGCAGCTGGGCCAAAACGTCTGAGCGAAGATGCACAGGAACAACGAGTAAAAGCTCAGCACCATCAGGGCGGGTGTTGTAGCGGTGCAAGATGTTGTTGTGAAGAACGAACAGTTGTAAGGAGTGGTCAGGGTGGGGAGAGTGCAGACCATTGATAATAGCACGCAAAGAGGGGTCGCGGCGTTGTTCAGCAGCTATGTCGGTGAAGTCGGTAATTGAAAGAACGAGGGCCTCTTGCTCATCTTCCCTCGTGTCAGGAGGATCGACTGGGTAACGGGACAAGCAGTCGGCATCCTTGTGAAGTTGTCCGGATTTATAGGATACGGAGAAAGTGTACTCTTGTAAGCGCAGCGCCCAGCGACCAAGGCGTCCCGTAGGGTCCTTGAGTGAGGGGAGCCAGCAACGCGCATGGTGGTCGGTAATAACTGAGAATGGTCGGCCATACAGGTACGGTCGGAATTTCGCAATGGCCCAGACGAGAGCTAAGCACTCGCGTTCTGTGATGGAATAATTTTGTTCCGAGCGCGACAACAGTCGGCTTGCATACGCGACGACGCGGTGCATGCATTGTTGCCGCTGCGCGAGCACTGCGCCTATGCCGTGGCCACTGGCGTCAGTACGAAGCTTCGTGGCGGCAGATGGGTCGAAGTGTGCTAGGACTGGTGGATTGGTGAGAACGTCAACGAGTGACGAGAAGGCGTTTGCTTGCTGTTGGCCCCAGGTGAATGCGACATCCGTTTTGAGGAGGCAGGTTAGAGGACGGGCTACTTGAGCAAACTTCTCGACAAAATGACGGAAATAGGAGCACAGTCCCAGAAAACTTCGGACGTCCTTGGCTGAGCGGGGTGTGGGGAAGTTGCGAACTGCTCGGACTTTCGCAGGGTCTGGTTGAACGCCCGCAGCGTTAACAAGATGGCCGAGTACGCAGATTTGGCGTTGCCCAAAGCGGCATTTGGACGAGTTAAGTTGCAAGTTGGCACGTCGAAAAACATCAAGCACTGCGGACAGACGGGTGAGATGGTCGTCGAAAGTAGTCGAAAAAACAATAACGTCGTCAAGATAGCAGAGGCAGATGGTCCACTTCATGCCTCGAAGGAGAGAGTCCATCATGCGCTCAAATGTTGCGGGGGCATTGCACAATCCAAAAGGCATCATCTTGAACTGATAAAGTCCATCAGAAGTCACGAAGGCCGTCTTCTCTCTGTCTTTGTCGTCCACAGCGATCTGCCAGTAGCCTGAGCGAAGGTCTATTGAAGAGAAATATTTGGCACCGTGCAAGCAATCGAGTGCATCATCTATGCACGGTAGGGGATAGACATCTTTCTTGGTAATATGGTTGAGATGGCGGTAATCAACACAGAATCTCCAGCTATTGTCCTTCTTTTAGATGCGGAAGCATCTTATACTCGCGCCTTGTAGTGCGCCGTCCGCACCGCTTCTCGAACATTCGACAGCTGACGCGCGCGCATGCGCCGTCGCGCCGTCGCCCACCATCTGTGCCGCGCGCGCTTCTCCTTCGAGAACATTCGACAGCTGACAGCGCATGCGCCGTCGCGCCGTCGCCATCTGTGCCGCGCGCGCGCTTCTCCTTCGAGAACATTCGACAGCTGACAGCGCATGCGCCGTCGCGCTGTATGTATACTCAAGGTCGGCGCTCGCTCGCTCAGTTGCCGCTCGTCGGTTGGTTTGTACGGCGCGTCGACGTCCAAGGTCGCGGTGAAATGAATTCCAACGAATCCACAAACACAATGATCGACGTCCCTTCGACCAGCGCCGCCCTTTCGCATACGTGTGTACGTGTTCACTCATTTAACACCCCCTCCTACAACCACGTTAACCAATTTAGCCATCGACCCAAGTAAGTCGCAATTTAACACCCCATTTCACAACCACGTTAACCAATGTAGCCATCGACCCAAGTAAGTCGCACTTTAACAACCCGTTAACCAATTATATGCTCCGCATCCTCCTCAGTGTTCCCCCGAGGGAAGCTGCGGGCAATTTTTTTTAACAAGTACAACGGGTGAGGACCAGGGACTAGATGAGGGTTCGATTATGCCCTTATCAAGCATTTTATCGACTTGTCGCTGTATAATAGCACGCTCCGGGGCTGACACACGGTAGGGTCGTCGGCGAATGGGTCGAGCGTCACCGGTGTCGATGCGATGGGTTACCACAGATGTCTGGCCCAAATTACGGTCGCCGAAGTCAAAGATGTCCTGATAAGAAGCAAGCACACGGCAGAAAGCAGAGACTTGTTCAGAGGTGAGCGTGTCAGATAGCATTGGCTTGAAAAGGTCGGAACAGGAACGAGACGAGAACGACGTTGATGAAAAATCGGTGGCAAATCGGTGGTTAGAGCCGAAACTGTGTGGTCGACCAGTGGTGTAAGATGCACAAGTGACATGCCGTGAGGAATAACTTGCGCTGAGAGGCCGAAATTGAGGACGGGAAACGAAGTTCGGTTGTCCTTAACGGTAACCACCGTGTTGGGGAGTGCAACGTTGCGTGTCATGGCGACGTCAAAAATTGGGGCAGCAACATAATCACCATCGGGTACTGCAGGATATGGCGAGAGTTGGACTTGGACTGCGGCTTGCGGCGGAAGTCTAAGGAAATCGACAGAGCGTAGACGAGGTGGGCTGGTAGAGACGGTCTCCGAAAAGGATGGTAGTTCGAGCCGAAGAAGACCTTTGGAACAGTCAATGAGCGCAGCGTGTGAAGTCAGAAAGTCGAGTCCAAGGATGAGGTCATGAGGGCAATTTTCCAGTACAGCGAACAGAACTGAAGTTTGATGCTCAGAAATTGTTAATCGCGCAGTGCACATTCCAAGCACTGCAGGAGTACTCCCATCCGCTGTACGAACGGTAGGTGCAATCGCAGGCCTCAGAACTTTTTGGAGGCGGCGGCGGAGGTCTGAGCTCATCACAGATATTTGTGCACCGGTATCAATAAGAGCAGTTATAGGTAAACCATCAACGAGAATTGTAAGGAGGTTGCACTGCTGGTCGGGAGTAATCAGAGGATTTGCAGTCCGAGTCGTGTATGCAGCGTCACCTCCGGGGGCTGCACCGGCTAGTTTTCCGAGCGACGGTCGTAGGGAGACCGAGAACGGCGGGGTTGGGGCGAGCGTGACTGACGACGCACGAGCGATGGCGAGCGGTTGGTCCGACGTTCTGGATTATGCTCTGCACCTGTCTCAGCACGGTAGGACGGGGCATAAGGTGCACGTTCAGAGCGACGCCACCAGTCATAGAAGCTCGGTCGAGGTGATGAGGTCCAACGACTGCGGCAATGGCGAGCTATGTGTCCTATCCGATGGCACGTGAAACATATAGGCCGATCATCATGAGTGCGCCATTCAGCTGGGTTTCGTCGTGGCGCGAACGTGCGGTTCGGAGTGGCAGCTGCAACGAGTGGAGCCGAGCTGGAAGTAGCAGGGGCATTTTGATGAGGTGGCGAAATGCCCATATTCGCGATCTCTTGGCGAACCACGGCCTGTATCATTGAAACAGCATCGAGGGTGTGTCCTGGCGCGCTGACGCTAGACATAGCGGGAGCCATAGCCTCGAGTTCTCGACGGACTATTCTGGTGAGGTTATCTGGCGCTGGTGGTTGGTGTAGTGTGGGCAAATCTTCGCAAGAGGACGTAGCCGCCGTGTTGGGAAGGCGGTCAAATCGGTGAACTATGCGCCTACTTTTTGCCTGTTCGAAGCGACGACATGCTTCGATGACCGACTCCACCGTCGAGCAGTCCTTTCACAGGAGAAAATTGAAGGCGTCGTCCGCAATTCCTTTCAGGATGTGTCCGACTTTGTCCTCGTCGAGCAGGTCCTTGTCGACCTTGCGGCACAAAGCCAACACGTCCTGGCTGTACGCGATTTACGGCTCTGTGGATGTCTGGGCACGAGTCGCAAGCTCTTTCTTTGCGGCCACTTGACGTCCGATGGGTTTCCCAAATAAATAGCGCAATTTCTGCTTACAGACGTCCCAGCTAGTCAACTCTTCTTGACGTGTCTCGTACCAGAGTTTTGCCGTGCCATGCAAGTAGAAGATGATGTTCGCCAACATAAGCGTCGGACCCCAATGGTTGCTGCTGCTGACGCGCTCATATTGAACCAGCCAGTCATCGACGTCTATGCCACTTGTGCCGTTGAATGGACCTGGGTCACGAGGTTGCACCACAACGATCGGCTGCGGGGCTGACGGATCTTGTTGACATTGAGTAGCCTGGTCAGTCATCGTGGTAGCTGCAATGCGCCGTCCGCTGCGAAGATCCAGCTCGTTGGGCTGTATAGCGAGTGGTACCCCGCACCTTCCACCAATGATGTTACGGGGAATAAGTATACACTGGTGAGCAAATTCGTACTAGCGAATATACTGGCGAGCTAATGCGTACGACGCTGCTGCAGTCCGAGCGCGTTCCCGTTCAGCACATCGTCGTCGTCATCCTCAGGCATGTACTTAGCCCGTGACAATATTTGCATTTGAGCACATAAATAGAGTTATGGCATCATTTTTCTTGCAATATCTGGTACCTTGCGAAAACGTTGTCTAAATCGAGTCTGGAAGCGACTCCAGAGGTAATGAAGTCATTTAAATTTTAAATGCGAAGCATTTCTTAGTGAACTTAGGCGAGTTTGACCGTATCTATCTATCTATCTATCTACGACATTTAGATCTCCTGGCTGTTTAGATAATGGGATCTACACCAATATTGGTATAACATGACATGACTGTACGATGAGTATAAGTAACTAGTCATAACATGAAAATTATCACATGTATTTCATGAATGTCGTCATTCACATTTCAGTGTCTTGCTGCTCCTGTGGTGGTTTCGTTCACATGACATATCGCCAAACTGGTACGGTATGACATGACTGCATGGTGAACATAAGTCACAGGTCTTCACGTGGAAATCATGACATGCGTGTCATGTAAGAACATGACTACATTCCACGCTCTTGATGCGCTCACGGTCGTTTAGCTAGCTTCACATACAAGAAACTTGGTATCACTTGACGTGAATCGACAACGAAGGTAAATGACACGTCCAAACATAATAATCATCATAGGCGCCCTATGTAAACATGACTGCATGCTACGCTTATTGTGCGATCGCGGCCAATTCACTAGCTGCACATATCCCAAACTTTGTGTTACGTGACGTGAGTGGATGACGGAGGTATATGACTGGTGCAAATATTATAATCATGACATACGTGTCATGTAAGAACATGACTACATGCAATGCTCATGTTGTTCTCGCGGCCGTTTCGCTAGCTTCACATATACCAAATTTGTTATTAAATGACGTGAACGGACGACGAAGGTAAATGACCAGTTCAAACATAATAATCATAACATGCGTGTCATGTAAAACATGACTACATGCTGCACTCATAGCGTGCTCGCGGCTGTTTCGCTAGCTTCATATATGCCACATTTGGTATTATGCGACGTGAATGCACACTGAGCTTTAATGCCAGGCGCAAACATTATATTCATGACATGGAAGTCATGTATGGCATAACTTACTACCACCTTGAAACCATGAGCTTGATTTTAATGTGACGATTCAACCTTCCTCATTCGTGCTTCGCACATCATCGATTCCCATTGTACGTGGGATTCACCATTTTTTATCGATCTGCACGGTGGAACAGGAAAAAAGCAAGGCAAAGAACCTCACATTAACAACTGCTCTTGTTTGTCTTACTTCTTCCCTGTTGTGTCATCTCGCTGCTCAGTTCCACTAAAATGAACTCTTATAACCAACTGGCCCAACTTTCCACGCTGCTTACTCATTTTTAGATGCGGAAGCATCTTATACTCGCGCCTTGTAGTGCGCCGTCCGCGCCGTCCGCACCGCTTCTCGAACATTCGACAGCTGACGCGCGCGCATGCGCCGTCGCGCCGTCGCCCACCATCTGTGCCGCGCGCGCTTCTCCTTCGAGAACATTCGACAGCTGACAGCGCATGCGCCGTCGCGCCGTCGCCATCTGTGCCGCGCGCGCGCTTCAGAACATTCAACAGCTGACAGTGCATGCGCCGTCGCGCTGTATATATACTCAAGGTCGGCGCTCGCTCGCTCAGTTGCCGCTCGTCGGTTGGTTTGTACGGCGCGTCGACGTCCAAGGTCGCGGTGAAATGAATTCCAACGAATCCACAAACACAATGATCGACGTCCCTTCGACCAGCGCCGTCCTTTCGCATACGTGTGTACGTGTTCACTCATTTAACACCCCCTCCTACAACCACGTTAACCAATTTAGCCATCGACCCAAGTAAGTCGCAATTTAACACCCCATTTCACAACCACGTTAACCAATTTAGCCATCGACCCAAGTAAGTCGCACTTTAACACCCCGTTAACCAATTATATGCTCCGCATCCTCCTCAGTGTTCCCCCGAGGGAAGCTGCGGGCAATTTTTTTTTTGTTTGGGTTTATTTTGTTTTTGCTGTCTTCTCTTTTGTGCCAATTTGAATGCATTTACATGTTAGATACATATACTTATATCAACGTATTGTGCATAAATTATGCTTGTATGGATAATTGACTGCCCCCACTCTTTTCCATCGTTTTCTTGAGGTGTCAGGCCAGTCTATACCTCCTCTAGAATAGCAGATTTTAAAATGCGAAGCATATCTTAGCGAACCTCCACGACTTTGAGCGTATCTATCTATCTATCTATCTATCCGCCTACGACTTATCACTCTCCTGGCTGTTTCAATATTGGTATCGATACCAAACTTGGTATGGCATAACATGACTGTATGGAGAACCTGTTTGACTAGTCATAACATGAAGATCATGACATGTATGTCATGAACGTCATGGTCCTGTAGCTCTCAGTTCACATGGCATGTTGCAAAACTGATATGGTGTGGCATGATCGCATGGCGAACACAAGCGACAGACCCAAACATCACAATCATGACATGCGTGTCATGTAACAACATGACTGCATACCACTCTCATGATGCACTGGTGGCCATTTCACTAGCTTCACTTATACCAAATTTGGTATTACGGGACGTGAATGGATGACGAAGGTATGATACTGGTGCAAACATGATAAACGTGAGATGCGTGTCATGTACAACATGACTACATGCTACGCTCATGATGCGCTCGCGGCCGTTTCGTTCGCTTCACAAGCTCGATATTACGCGACGCCAATGGATGACGAAGGTATGTGACTGGTGCAAATATGATAATCATGAGATACGTGTCATCTGAGAACGTGACTACATGCCACAGTCAAGACGAAAATACTTTTCGACGTGACGCGGTGCGCGTGCTCGCCGGCGTTCATTTTGTCGCGTCACGCCGGCGCTGCCACGCCAGGCGCCGGTCCTGGCACATTCTCGCAGGCGCGCTCCGCGCTGCGTTGCTTTGATGCATGCGCGTTTCGGCGCGTCCGGCTTCCCTCCGTCACGAAAAAAGGGCAACGCGGTGTTGTCAGGGTAACGCATTGGCGCGAAATGCAGCACGTCGCATTTCGCGCCGCTTGCCGTCGCGCCGTGCCGACCGACGCTGGTCCCACCTGGCGTAAGACTATAGAGTGCTCGCGTTTTGCTAACGTAGCGTCGCTGTGCGCATCGTGCGCGCGCGTCAACGCTACATTGCAGTATATTGGGCCCTTCCTGGTGCGCTCGCGGCAGTTTTGCTAGCGTCATATATACCAAGTTTGGTATTACGTGACGTAAATAGAGGGCGAAATATATGACTGATGCAAACATGACAATCATGACATTGAAGTCATGTACGCCATCATTTACCTCCACCTCATAACGTTGTGCTGATTTTAAAGTGAGATATCAACATTTCTCATTTATGCTTCGCATATTTTCGATTCCCACTGTACCTGGGATCTGCCAATTTTTTACCCTGCATTCCACATCACAGTTGGTGTTATATATGAACAAGTGTGTATACATGGTGTCTTACTTTCTGGTAATACTAATTTTCTAAAAGAACGAAGTCCATTTGTTCTCGCACCTAGATCTGTATGCAGAGGTGTAAATACTTGGCCGTGGCGAAAATGAGAGTGCTGTTACTATTTAACACGCGTTGAATACGTTTGTAGTCGGAGGTCACTCGTTGACCTGATTTGATTGATATGTGGATTTTACCTCCCAAAACCACCATATGATTATGAGAGACGCCGTAGTGGAGGGCTCCAGAAATTTTAATCACCTAGGGTTCTTTAACGTGCATTCAAATCTGAGCACACGGGTCTACAACATTTTCGCCTCCATCGGAAATGCAGCCGCCGCAGCCGGGATTCGATCCCGCGACCAGCGGGTCAGCAGCCGAGTACTTTAGCCACTATAGACCACCGCGGCGGAGCACTCGGTGACCTGGCACCTCAGGTAGTTTTAGACTGGGGCCGAAGATTTCATCTCCACGCGGACGTGCCGCGTTCCAGTGAGCATTGTGGGCCGGACTTTATCAATCCTCTAGTAATGTAGAGCACTTTTCTATAGGGAGACAACACCTGCACGAAGGCCTCACTAGAGACGCGTCATGGCAGAAAGAGAACGGTGACTTACATAAATTGAGGGCCCGGAGGCACAATGGCTACGCGTTCTTTTCGGATGTCGAGGTGGGATGCGTCCACCATTTGGGCCAGAGCGGCCTGGTAGTTCTGGCCTTCAAAGTGGTGCTTAGTAGTTCTGGCCTTCAAAGTGGTGCACACAGTATACTTCGATTCCTACTACTGCAGACGTTGCGTCAACAACGTCTTCAGGACTTGCCCCCTCAGGGACGACGACATCGAAGCTAACGCCTTTTTCGGTGGCTGGCTTGCCATGATGGGCGCCGACGAGCCCAAAGATGCCCTGAAGCGTGCTACTCAGCTCGTATCCAATACCTGAACTGCGCTGACGCAATCGACCAACAGCTCTGACATCTCCGAACGCAAAGGTGTTTAGAGAAAAGTTTTTGACGGTTTAGGGTACAAGTACTCCACTATGGTAGAACAAAAAGCCGTCTTTAACGCTGATGGAATGAAAGTGTTTAGAATAATGCATTCACAAACAGTGGACATCAATAACTTTTGCACGGAACATTTCTACAGAACGTGTGTTTATAGAAAGTGGATAACAATTCCGAGTACTTTTCACGAGGCCGTGTCTACGAATATTTCTTAGTGACTGAGTTCACTAAAAAGATTGCCCAGTAATTACTCTCTACGGTGAGCACTTGTTTAGAAAAAATTTTTAACGACTTCGAGTACTTGTCACTCAACTATGGGAGAGCATTAAGCCGTCCCTATCCTGTGTTTAGAAAAAGTGCATAACGATTTAGAGTACTATAGGTACTCGACTACGGGGGGGGGGGGGGGGTGAGAAAAAGGGGTAACGATTTAGAGTACAAGGTACTCTACAATGGCAGTCACAAGACACGGTTAACAGCAGTTTTTGTACCGTCAAACGCATCAGCAGAGTTTTAGATAACTGAATTTCACCATACAAACTCAAGCTTCTGTCCCTGGTGTTAGTTCAGAATTTTTAACATCTTGTTGTAAGTTTCATCAGTGATTCTGACATTTTCGCTCGGTCGAACGTAGTGTTGTCGGTTACAACTGCGAATCTTTATTTACTCATGCACTCTAACAAAGAAAACTTCATTATAGTTCGAGCGGAAACGAGCTGGAGAGCAGAAACCAGAATATGCATTCCTCTAGCCAATTCGGAGCAACTGCCCCCCCCCCCCCCACACACACACACTCTCTCTGACGGAGAGTGCCGCGTGAACTATAGTCGGTGAAAAATGCTGGAGCGGAAATGATTGCCCATAAGTGAAGCCGTGCCTATGGCAAGATGGCGGCTGCGGCGGCCATCTTACTAGGGGCATGATAAAGTGTCGCCGTTCAGCAATTAAGAACGGAGTGTTTCCCTCGCACGCCCAACGAGTTTATAGTGGAAACTTTTTCGGGTCACATAGTGCTCCAAGTGCGGCTTAATGTTACTCATTTTGCTTACTAAGCCTCCTACCAGAAAAGAGCATGTTTCCGCCATCCTGGCAGTGACAAAAGCTGTCTTCACTTATGCTGGCAAGGCACCGCGGTAGCTTCCACTCGAGCAATTTTTCGTTAAACCTCTTTACAATCAACCAAAGAATAAATATAGGACTCGCCCACGAGGCCACTTTGCCCTTATTTTCCATGCCTTTGCGCTACAATAGATCAGTATAACAAACAGTCAATCATTGGAAACTTTTTCATCTCTGCTTGAATGTTATTTATTGTCTTCAGAACTGACGAACCCTGTTTTTTTCTTGTCCACTGTTTGAAGTGCTCACTTTTCTTTTTTCAGTACTAGTTGGAATTGATGTCGTATGCTACTGAATGTATTTTAGTGGTACAGATGTAGTCATCAAATGTATTTCTGTCGGCTTTGTCTCACTCGTTATTATAATATTTTAGTGAGTACCCTCTGTATAATCTTGCCCTTTCACAATGTATGTGCCCTTCCTGCAATAATCCCTATTGGGATTGGCAGTATATGTAAATAAATAAATAAATAAATAAATAGTTCCCGAACAAGGACAATAATTTTCCCGCATACAACCATTATCTTGCAGTCTTTCATTGATCGTGAGATAAAAAAAACCGAAGTTCAATAAGAAAACTTGTGAGGGCACGGAATTCAACTTTAGCTTAGAAATATCATCATCATCATCGTCATCATCATCATCATCACCAGCCTGACTACGTTCACTGCAGGACAAAGGCCTCTCGCATGTTCTACCAGACAACCCGGTCCTGTGCTTGCTGCTGCCTTTTTATAGCCGCTTAGAAATATATCTGTTGCTTAAATCGCACCCCTTATAACGGTCATCTCGGACTCCATGATGCAGAAATTTACGTCTCTCGCAGGCGACGTTTTTGCGCGGTACCCATAGTGGTACTAAAACAAACAGTGCCACCGTTAAAATAAAGTGTAAAAGAAAATAATCCTTCTTTGGTGCTTTTGAAAAAAACAATACACATGCATAAATCAACTTTTATGAGGTCGTTTGCAACTTTTATGTTGTTTTATGAAACTTTCACTACCAGATTTCTTCGCTATCTGCTGTAACTATGGCAACTGTGACTCAAAGCGAAAAATGGAGAAGTTATCTGAAATTGACTCGTGAATTTTAGTTCTTGTGCTGCCATAAATACCAGATGTGCGTCTCGAGTTTCGCTGCTTGTCGTTGTGTTTGAGGCAAATGCCAATGTTTCATTTGCCGTCTTCTTTAAACGAAATAAAAGCGCGTAGCGCACACTGTGCTTAACAGTGCGAGTCATTGCATATAAGGCGATGTACACGGCTAAATGGCAGCCACTAAAAGGTGTACGTGAATTGTTCATACTCCTGGTTTGACAGCTTGCACTCGATGGATTGCCATGACGCCGTCAGCCCTTGAATATTCAACGTTTTCAAAACGCGATCCTATTTTGCTCGAACAGGGGCCACTGCCTTCTATGAATGTGTCTGTGCTGGCAAGAGGGCTTTCTCTCTCCAGTGAATGGGAGCGAATTACGCGTCAGACTTTGCTTTCACGGGGGAATGCGATGCATCCTTCATGTTTTCTTTTCATGGGATTCTAACTTAATATAAACAAGTTATCACTACGTAATACGTGCACAAAATACAGGCGAATTGCAAAAAAAATGTTAGGCAGAAATAAGACTTTTGAATAAAGATATAACTGTTTAAGTATCGTTTAGTGCCTTGAAAAACAATATCTTTCTTTATTTTCACGTTCTTTAATAGTTTTAGCGGAGTCGCCTCAGTAACCATCACGATCGATGTAACTGATCGTAATTGATCCTTATCGCTGCACCGATAACGATAAATGCAGCGATAATAAATAGCGTGCGTCATATCGCGGTTTGAAGAACGTGGCACAATGTTTCTCACGCAAGGCGTTCGTGCAACGAGAATGAGACAAGCGCTTACACAACGGCCACTTCAACTTGGCACATAGAAAATTGGCAGATCCCACGTACAGTGGGAATCGATGATATGCGAAGCACGAATGAGGAAGTTCGATATGCCACCTTAAAATGAGCACAACGTAACGAAGAGGAGGTAAATTATGCCACACATGACTTCCATGTCATGATTATCATGTTTGGACGTGTCATTTACTTTTGTCATGTATTCCCGTCACCTGATACCAGATTTGGTATATGTTGAGCTAGTGAAACGTCCGCGAGGTGCTATGAGCTTAGCATGGGGTCAAAATTTGAATGACACAACTGCCATGATTTTCGTGTTTGGATGGGCCATTTACTTTCGTCGTCTATTCACGTCACGTAATATCAACTTTGGTATATGTTGAGCCAGCAAAACGGTGTTAAGGGCACGAGGTCGATAGCATGTACGGGGGTTTTCTTTGCGGTAGCTGGCTCTCCGCCGTCGTCCGCATAGCCGAGCTTCGCCAGTGAGGGGACGCGTTCGTAAGACAGATAGAACAAAGATTTGTTTACATGATAGTTGAAAGATGGGAACTGTACAGAGATTCAGAAGATTCAGCAATGTACAACAGAGATTCCGCCCATGATTAAGCTCCGATTTACAAAATGCCTTCGGCTTTTATAGTCCGTCGTCCCCTTACATGGAGGTCCGAAGAAGGCGGGGACCACTCTTGCCACTGGTGTCTCAGTGGTCCACCCACCAGAAAGGGTGCAGAAATTGGGGCACTCGTGAGAAGAAGAACGTGGGTGAAAATGTCCAATGGTCATCACGAGTGCACCACACAATGACGCACCCGGCCAATGCCTTAAAGGCACCGAAGGGCGAGGAGGTAGAGTTCGGAGAGGGAAAGTTGAGCTCCTCCGGGGAGATGGCCGCTGACACGAACGTCAACAGCGGTCCATGGCTGCTTTCAGCCACAGGCCTCCAGAACTCTCTCGAACATGACAGTCCAAACGCTCGATCCCTAAGAATGGCTTCTTCGACGCCTTCCCACGCTTCCGGACTATCGGTGCTTTTGTGGCAATTTCGCGTCGGCGACGACAGCCGAGTCGAGAGGTTGACTCCACGAGAACTTCTACATTGGCGCCGTCCCACGCTGTTCGAGCCGTTCAGCAAAAGGGTTGTCTCGCGAAGCTTTCGTGGAGACCCAACCACTGGAACCTCTACAGGGCAGCGTCTAGTCGACCGGGCGGCGAGTTTACAAAGGCGAGCGGATAAAGCCACCCAGAATGCACCGCGGGCCAACACTCTTGGAGGCTATGCATTTCCGCCGGCCTAACTGTGTCATCGCGCTGTCGCTCCCCGCACTTTCGTATAGTGTTGCAGCAGCCTAGCGGGGGGTCGCGCTCGCGGAAGGAAGCCCTGCCAAGGCATATGGCCCTGCAATCGGATGCTCGCGAAGTAATCGTGTGCGGCTCGTCTGACCGAAACGTGCTGCGCTGAGTTAGATACTCGTAAATAAAGCGTGTGCCCCCACCTCTCACTGTCGCAAAGCCGCGTTATTCAGGACGCAATAAAGCCGAGTCGCCACTACGCCTGTTGCCAAGTGCTCGGAAGGAAGCCCTGCGCCGAGTAGGATACTCGCGAAAGAAGCGTGTGCGCCCACCTCCCACTGAACGAACGCCCTACGCCGAGTTGGATACTCATGAAGAAAGCGTGTGCCCCACCTTTCACTGCCGAGTCGCAAAGCCGCGCCGTTCAGGATGCATTGAAGCCGAGTCGACTGACTACGCCTGATACACCTATGCCTGCTGCGAAAAACGCCACACCGGGGATTACTGCACTCCACTTGGTGAGTTTCTGGCGATTCTCAGCATGCTGTTATTGAAAGCGAGTTTCCGATACTGTCGTTTTAAATAAGGCTACGAACTGTGCTCGGGCAGCAAGGACAGAAATGTAGTGGTGATACATGCGTGCGATCGTAAAATCCTTGAAAGCCCTGCGCGCAAAACTTTGTCGTGCGTCACTACCACAATGTCGAAACTAAAAGTAAAGCATGCAGTCTCAAGACATTGTCTTTAGTCGAACTAATTTGAGACAAGAGAATTAAACTTATCGGATGTTTTTTTTTTTTCATGGCTTCACTGCAATACGGCCCCGTGTTCAGGTGAAGGCAAGTTAGACTCGCAGTTATCCTCGCCCGTTCGTGGTTGTCGCTTTTTTTTTTCGCCCCCCCTGTGTTATTATGTGGTCTGAAAATAATCTGCCACCCTTCTCTATGAAACTGTCGAGTGCATTCCATGCGGCTCTACTTTGCATGATGTCTCCTTTGAGAGGCTTCTTTAATAAAATAATGTATTAGTGCAAAGCTTACTAAAATCACAGCTGCCAACTGTTGTAACCACCATACCCATGCAAAAATAAATATGCAATACATGCGATAATAATTTATTAACATGAAAACTGTTTCATGAGAGAACACTGAAGGTATCTACAGGAGAATGGCACAACAAAGATAACACTTTATGTGTCAAGCATAGACATACGTGAATGTACACATTGATAAGTTTATGTATGAAACAGTCATGGTAATAACTTTGAAAAGCAAAATGAACTCTGCTTGCAGTGCAAGCTGAAGGAAAATTGAGAAGGGAGACAGGAAAGAGCGTACTCTTTCCTGTCCCCCTTCTCGTTTTTCCATCAGCTTGCACTGCAAGCAGAGTTTTCAAGTATGAAACCAACTAGTCTGCAAAGAAGTATTGATTAAAAAAGCACAAAGTCTTTGTTAGAATTTCAGTGGTAGCGGCATAGCAGGCACGTATATTAAATGGACACTATCGACACGATGCTGTCATGCCAATGTGTGTAAGGTACACAGATGAAGCATGGTGCATACACAGGCAATATCAATTTGACTTTCTGTTGACCAGAAAGCACTATACTGCAATTAGGCTCAGCCATCTTGAGACTAGAGTAGGGCTTTGTTGTTTTGAGCTAAAATTAAAAATGCAAGTGGCACATCGGTACTAAAAATGTGGGCTCCGTAGTTGGCCATCATATAATGATGCACTGGATGATGTGGTGTTCACAGAAGGGCATACTATTGCTGACAGCACAGGTAGTTTGCCGGGTCAACACATAAGGGTGCATTGCAGGGAACTTGGTGGTGACAAGTGGTGTTCTGGTACCGTTTATACATTGAGTGATGTGGGCCGACAGCACTGAGGACCAACCCACCACATCTAGTGGTGACCTGCAGGTTACGGCATTGAAATCCCGGCCGCGGTGGCAGTCTCGATGCAGCACGTTGGAATGAAAAAGGGTGAGTGCACTATACAATGGGACGGCGTGTCATAACGCAAAATAGCTCAATCGGCCGCTATCAAGCAAGGTATCAAATAAGAATAAACAGCAAACAACAAAATGGAGAAGATGAATTAAAAGAAACCATGCTAAGTTGTCAATACACTGTAATGTTGCTAATTAGACGATTCGGAGCAAGAAAAGTACGGTTAAAGTCTAAAAACGCGCCCGACTACACTTTCTGGAAGCTAATAGCAGTTTCTTGAGGTGCCTTCTGGGAGAACCTCATAGGGTACTTCAGTATTTCGCTGTAAAACCTTGTAAGGCACGAAATAGAATCATAGCCCAAAAACCTTCTCCGAAAATATGTCTGTGCCCCAACGGGTGTTTCATAAATGATATTGTTACTGGTAGATGACTGAAAACAGGTATGTTTACAATATATACAGTCACAGTAATGCGGGTAAAAACAACTGCGATAGCGAGAGCAGGCACCACCTAGTCCTTCACTTTTTCGTCCTCTCTATGTGAGCGGCACATAACGTTACCCTCCGGCGGTGAAGGCACCGACTCGGTGCAGTCAGAGAAAGACGGTATAGAGGTGGTTATTATACATGTGCGTTGCGGCAGCCCGGTGTATGACATGGCTTCAGACGTACAACGTAAACGATGTTGGTACGGGGTTGAGTCAACGAGGACAAAGACAATTCAATTTCTTATGTCACGACGGTCACTTGGCAGTGCATAGGGTACGGTTCGGATGGCGGGAACAGTAGCTTTGTAAAAAGCCCAATACAGCGTGCTGGAGACCACAGCACAGGAATCCTGGAGGCAAGTGAGTGTTTATATGACTGCTCTCATAACGAAATCGTTGGCCCGCTTGTGAGTCGGTTAGCCGAACGCACACAAGTTGACGTGTATGGTCGGCATGGGCTATAGCTTATTGAGCGTATTCAGTGGGTGGGCATGTTGAAG